>CM034149.1:238103343-238526840 GCA_019776745.2 Taxus chinensis | reverse complement strand
CAAGGGGCCAAAGGATAGTAAACTAGCAATCTAGGTGTGGCGGCGTGCAGAAGCAGATAGTTGTCCAGCATTGCGGCGGCATCCTTGATGTTACGCGGAAATAATATTAATTTTTTCTATAATAAAGGTTATATAAGTTATGAGAATAAGGAAGAGTGTGTGATTATTCCATTGATAGATGGGGAAATTTTCACCATATTGGGAGCCATTAAGTAGAGGAGGATCTTATAGAATTAGGTGCACACCATCTAAGACCCTGAAGTTACTGTGCCATCTAAAGAAGGCATTATTCAGGGGGATGATGCTCAGTCTATGAGTGATACAACCAGTATTTCCTATGATAATTGGGCACATGAGACATATGATATGGTCAAGTGTGAAATCAAGAATACAATTGCATGCGTGATCAGGCCCTGCATTGTTAGGCGTTTGAGTCATAACCAGGTACCTCGGTACACTGGTGAAGGAAACCTTAACTTATTCTTGCGTGTCATGGAATTCCAGTGGATAGATGAGGGTGAAAAAATAAATATGTTGATTTATACCCTATTCAGATTAGCCGCAAGTTGGTGGAATACACACAAAGATAATATTTTGGAGTGGCGAGAAGTGAGAATCTCCTTCTCTACTAGATTTCTGAGGAGCAATGTACCCTTAAAAATTTGCAACCACGTTTAAAAGTGTGAGAGACTATGGATGGAGGGGTAGAAGGCCTTGCTACAATCACTCTAGGTACATAAGTTCTATGCCACTCTTATTGGTTGTGCATGTGCATGGTATGTTCATGCAGAATTGACAAGGGCAACAATTAATTGGAAAGAGATGACTTTAGGTATGATTTAAACCTTTGAATATTTTTTTACTAAACCTCTGGTGCATGAAGAATTACAGATTATAAAGTGCCTTATAATGGGGGATAGTGCAAAGGTTGAATAACTCCTATTAGATATGTTTAGAGAGTTAGAATTAGAGGTGCACTTTGATGAAGAGGAGACAGATGAAGTGCAGCTTGGGTGCACCTGGCTGGAAAAATATAAGGGTAAACTGGTATTTATGATTAATGATGAAGAAGTGAAGAGTTTGAATATTGACCACATTATAGGCATGCATAAGATATTAGATATTTCTGATGAGAAGGAGTGTGCCTACCGTGAGCCTATGAAAATGAAGAAGGTCAACATTGGGACAAATGCATAACCTAAGGAGGTCATTATTGGTGACTATTGGTCTGAATAGGAGGTTTCTAAGATAATTTAGCTACGAAGTTATTATGAGTTGAAGGGAGTGCATCCCTCTTTGGGCAAGATGAGGATCAATTTAAAGGAAGGTGTGTGCCCAGTTAGAAAGAGGCCTTATAGGATGAATCCTAATCTACACATCAAGGTGAAGAGATTGATAAGATGTTGAAATCTGGAATCATTGAGCCCATTGAGGAATCAAAGTGGGTTAGCCCTATGGTAATTAGCATAAATAAGGATGGTTGGATAAGGATATTTGTGGAATACAAGGAATTGAATTCTTCTTATGTCATAGACCCTTTTCCTACAGCATTTACTGAAGAGATCTTGGAGGGCATTGCAAGGTGTGAGATTTACTCTTTCACTGATAGGTTCTCCATTTATCATTAGGTGTGTATTGCTAAGGAAGACCGAGAAAAGACAATTTTCACCACTGAGTGGGGAAGTTTTTCCCGCATCGTTATGCCCTTTGGGTTGAAGAATGCACCTATGGTCTTTTCGTGCATTGTTGTACATGGTTTTTAAGACTTTACACGCAATTTTTATAGGTTTATTTGGATGATCTAACTGTATATGGGTTGGTAAAGGATCACTATGACAACTTGAGACTCATGTTTGAGAGGTGCAGAAAATTAAAAATCTCCTTTAATATTAAGAAGTGTATCTTTGCTACACCTTTTGGAACTTTATTGGGGCATATCATATGCAAAGAAGGCTTATTGGTAGATCCTGTTAAGGGTTGCGACTATCATGGGCTTAAAAGAGCCTACCAATCAGACCAAGGCACATGGGTTCTTGGGGCATATAGGTTATTATATAAATTTCATTAAGGGGTATGCTAAGATCTTCGTGCCCTTAGAAGAATTGTTGAGGAGTAAAGAGAATTTCATTGGGATGAGACATAGTAGATAACATTTTGAGACATTGAAGGAAAGACTTACTTTTATGCCCATACTGTGATTTACTTCCTAGTATAAGACATTTCATGTGTATGTTAATGCCTCTAGCATAAAAATTGACGTAGTATTAGCACAACTTAGAGATGGGATTATTGATCACCCTATCTATTTTGTGAGAAGAAAATTGACACCAACTGAACAAAATTATTTAACTATAGAGCACAAAGATTTTTCTATGATTTATGTTTTGCATAAGTTTAGAAAATACTTGTTGGAAAATCTCTTTATCTTTTATATAGATCACATGGCACTTAAGTACTTAGTTAATAAGCTCATTTTATAGGGGCACATATGCCGTTGAATTTTGGTTGTTGCAAGAATTTGAATTTACAGTTTTCGTAAAGATAGGGAAATGTAATTTAGGACCTGATCACTTATATATGATTAACTCAGGTGAGGACACAGATCATTGAGGACACAATATCAGATGCACAACTGTTCAGATTGAACCGCACGCCCTATGACTTAGAATACATTGTTTTGTTATTGCGTACAAGTGTGGTACCTAAAGGGATGAAGAACCTAGAGAAGAAGTAACTTTCCATACGTGTCGTGCCTTACATATTAATTGGATGAGATTTATACAAGTTACGTCGTGATGAAGTTTTACGCTGGTGTGTACTTGAACATGAGCATATAGCCATTATGGATAAATCTCATGGTCGAATCGCAGGTGATCATTATGCAGGAAATGTTACTGTGCGCAAGAATTTTTTGGAAGGAATGTGGTGGGAAACAGTTTATAAGGATTATATAGAATATTATAAGGCTTGTGACCATTGTCAACACCTTGGAAATCTTGGGCCTAGGGATGAAATTCCTTTGAGGCCTATTGCTAGTGTATAACCTTTTGAGAAGTGGGAAATTGACTTTATGTGCCCTATTTCCCTACCCACGCTTAGGATTGGATCATGCTACATTATAAATTGTACAAATTATCTTACAAGGTGGGAAAAAGCAATGCCTACAAAGGATTACATGTCAGCTATATTAGCAAGGTTTCTATGGGAGAATATAATTAGTAGGTGTGGATGTTCATTGGTTCTGACAAGTGATAAGAGCACTCATTTCTTTAATGAGACTATTAGGATATTATTGGCATAGTTTATGGTGGCACATCAGAAGACAATTCCCTATGATCCATAGGATAATGGGACTATTGAGGCTTTTGATAAGATATTGGGACATACATTGACAAATATTTTTGATGCTGGAAGAAAGGATTGGGATGATAAAGTCGTTGTTATACTTTGGACATATAGGAAAACTTATAAAGATTAAACAAATCCATGCCCTTTTAATTGGTGTTTGACGTGGAGGATTTTTTACTGGTGGAATACATATTACCCTCCCTTTGTATTGTGTGTGCATGTGGGTTGGATGATGAACAAGCACTTCAAGAGTGCATTGATAAACTAATGCAATTGGACGAGATACGCGTCATCACGTGGTGGAGTCAGAAGATAGAAAAGGCCAGGAAAAAGGCATAACACAATAAGCATATTAAGAATATGAAGATTAAGGTGAAAAACTAGTTCTTATGTATGATTCAATTTTTTTGTGCCACCCTAAAGTTATAATTGCATTGGTCGGAACTATATGTTGTGACTTGCATAATTTATTCAGGCACTTTCTAGTTATATGCGCTAGATGGCACTCAATTTTCTAGTTACTGTAATAGGAGTAGACTGAAGCCCTACTATAAATAAGTCTTTTTGGTGTTTCTAATAAGGAATTATTTCCACTTAGAATAGATTTACTTTAAAGCATTCCCTTTCTATGTGCTTCCTTTCATGTCGTTATGCTTTGTCAATTTAGTTCACTATTTTGTTATAATAAGCACGCTTGTCGCCAAAAGCTGATTAGTATCTATTAAATTCATACGCAGTGGACTACACATACTTTTAGTGTAGGGTGTCTCAAAAATTGATATATGCCTTGTTATAGATTGGTGTGCATTATACAAGTGCTAAGGGTAAATATTGTTATAAAGAGAATTTCAATAAATTTTACTCAGATTGAAGACCATGCGTAGAGGGATGGATGCTCAATGTAACGTGAGGTAGGTTGCAGCATTGGAAACTACTTGGTATGAGGCACATTGGATAGGTACTTTGGTGTAGGAAGGATCACATAAGGGAATATGGGGATGAAAAAGTAGTGAATGTACTAGAAGTTTATGACTAAGGCGTAGAAGAGTCAGGGGTAGAAAGATACGACACAACATGTGGAAGAGCATGGAGGCATAATTAATGTCACATACAGTGGTTTTTGAGGAAAAATAAATACAAGAAATTTTAAAATAAGCTATAAAATCGGTGAGTGTAACGTTATTTCTACCTTTCATCCTTTGAGCTTTCACGATTGAGAAGTGTGATGAAGTTCTAGTGTGAAAGAGCTATTGACCAGCAAACCAAGTGAAATCATGACATGTCATTGATAGGACCCCACATGTAGGTGTGTTTGATTTATCAAGTGAGTGAGGAAGAAAGGTTCACTTAGTTAGGGTTTCATAGAGAAAGAGTTCTGAATAGGGCACGAGGAATCAAACGTTTTGATTTGAGTTCAAAGCATGCAAGGGTAAGACAGTGGAAGGGTTACAGTTTTCAAAGCATACTTGTTATTTGGGCAGATAAATGGCACCAAGGTGAGCTCTAGTTATTGAGAGGGAGACCGAGGAATCATCATAGGAGTGGTTAGTTGAAATGCAGTACCCAGAAGAGGTGATCGAAGGGAGGTTGTGGACATCAAAATTGACCCAGTGCAAGATTCGCAACTTCAATCACAGTACTGAGAAAACCCTCAAAGATATCAATGCAGAGACCATTCGAAAGACTAATAGGAGGACAGAAGATGGGACTAGGGATTTGGACAAATTAGTACAAAAATCATTAAAAAGCATTGGAGTTATGTAACTTTCTGAATTGTCATTCTTTGGCAAGCCCAACCACTTGTACTAGTGGTTGATGTCACACGTGCATGAGGTTTTCTTCTACTTTGCAGGTAGAAGGATGCAAATTACAATAAATTTGATCAAAAAAGTCACAAGTTTGCACAACTCTGGTGTAGAAATTCCAGGATACTTATCATATGATGAAGGATTAGAGGAAGCGGCCACCATGTACCACTATAGAAAGGGGGATTAAACTTTCAATGTTACACATATTGATGATCTAGCTACAAGGGTAGTGACATGGTTAGTCAGTTACAAATTTGGCACCTTGGAGAGGTGAATGGAAGTTAATAAGCGTTGGCTGCATATAGCACATAAGATGACAAATAATACTTTCTATAATATTGTGAGCTACATCGTGGAGATCTTAGTTGCAGAAGCGCGCACCCAATCTGACGAAGGTGAGAAAATAACTTGGGGTGTTATCTTGTTATTAATTGTGTTCAATGAAATCGGTGTGCTCAAAAGGTTGAAGAAGAAAATGTGGGAAAACCCCTTGGAGAATAAATCACCTACTATGAATTTTTCCAAGTACACCTATCATGGTTCAATTTTGAACACTTATAAGGAGCGCTAAGAGAATTGGTTTACCAGGATGCATCAGGAATTTGAGGGAAAGTAGTGTATACTACAAGAGCTGCCTAGTGTGTTGAACGGACAAGTAGAGTTTACATCGTACCAGCACTTCTATTTAGGGAGATTCTTCATGAAGATGGGTGAGAAGAGCCCATATTGTAAGTTACCCTTTGCATTTACCATTTATTATTTCAAAGATTTGGTGAATAGGTTACACAATGCATGGAAATTACATTTTGATGGTGAAAAAGTACACATAAACATTCATATTCTATGCAATACATATGCCTACCCCAATGAGGCATATGTAGAGACAATGGAGATGGACAATGTTGACATAATTCTAGAGCCTATGGTTGTAGGAAATATTGAGCCTACACGCATGTATGTATACCTGAGGTTGTGGTTTAAGGATGGAAAAGTGATCATAGGAGAGGACTTGTCTTTACCATGTCCTCCAAAGGGAAACAAATTGTGGGAACAACGATTCCAGTGGAACAAACACCCCTTTGCAGGAAGAACAAGGACACGAAGTCTTGCAGAATGTCCTAGAGCACAAGGAGGAAGAGCGGGAAGACAACACTACCCTTGATCATGGGATAAGACAATTACGTAAAAGGTGTACAGTTGCAGATGCTAGTGTTGGCCCCTCACATCTAGTAAGGAGATCACCATGTGTAACACCAGTGAAGAATGATGAGGAATAAATAAATAAAAGGTGAAGATACATACCTGTTAAAGACAGTGATGAGGAGAAGCCATTAGGTGAGCATGCACATGATGAAGTTTCCACACAAATCATGGGACTTGGAGAAGATGAAGGGGTTGGTGGTGAGAACCCATAGTTTAATATAGGAGTCCCCAACACAAGATTACATCAACAAAAGGAAGAGAGCTATACTAGTGGAGACACAAATATTGAAGATAATGTTGTGCACCTGACCAAGGGACCTAAGGAAGAAGAGGAAGTAAATTGAATGTGGGCACTGGAACATAGGAGTAAGTAGGTGAGCACACAAGTGAGCCCAAGGAAGAGGATATGGTGCAGAATCAGAACCTTGGCTATGTTGATGAGGTGAAAAAGATAATGTGTGTAAGGTTCCAGAGTACTGTTGCAAAGGAATGATTATATGGGTGGGAGATGATGGGTCCTGAGATGGAAAACATGTGCACCCATAAGTAATTATCATGG
This sequence comes from Taxus chinensis, assembly GCA_019776745.2. Lineage (NCBI taxonomy): Eukaryota > Viridiplantae > Streptophyta > Pinopsida > Cupressales > Taxaceae > Taxus > Taxus chinensis. The sequence goes on along the minus strand of CM034149.1, from coordinate 238,519,922 downwards.
AATATGTAGACTCATATGGATGAGCCTAATTTTGATATGTGTGAAGAATCATGTGTTTCTCAAAGGATGAAGAAATCCCCAAATTCTCGATATGTAACCATCAAGCTGACCCAGTTTTCTAATGAACAAGTAATGCTTTGACAAAGGTATCTGCAGAGGTTGTGTGTAGGAACATAGATAAAGAAACAACTATTAGAACTATGTTAGATGATAGAAAAGATAAAGAAGCAGAGATTAAGCACCTGAAAAAGGAGAAAGAATGAGTTGAGGTGACGATGGATACAGTGCTTGATATGGTAGAGCATATTGGTGATTAAATTTTGTAGGTGAGGCCGCAGTATGAGGAAAAGGTAGCTGAAAGATTCCAATTTGCTATGCATTACTTACACATGTTGGTTCTCATGGTGTTGAATGAGGGTACAGTGTGGATGTTGAGAGAGAAGGATGCTACAACACAGGAGGAAAGGACTAAGGCAACGATAGCATGCCGAATCATAGGGTATGAGTATTTGCTCTAGACATTGAAAGATGAGATGAAAAGGAAGATTTGGCATTAAATATGTGCGCAGATCCTGAAGTAATAATCAATACAAATCTCTAGTGGAGAAAAATTAATTCCTTACAGTGATGAAGAATGAGACTCTTGGGTGCGAGGAGATACTACCTTTACTGGGAGAAAAGTGTGATGCACTTACAACAGCCTGATACCCACACAAATAAAATATATAGGAAATTTGGAAACTTATCACCTAACGTATGGATGTGATGGATGAGATGATCTCAAGTCTAGCGAATGTCCTTCGAGTAGTGCAAAATGAGGCCAAGAACATGAATATAGATGAGATGGAAGGAGTACTTACATACATCCCTAGAAAAATGAATTAGGCATTTAGTGATTGGAATGAATTAGAGGTAGAGATTAAGAGTGAGTATCTTGAGTTAATTTTTCCTTTAGAGGAGTAGGGAACCAAGATTCTTTTGCATATTTGTTTGTTCATTATGTACATACATTATTTTATCCCCATTCTTTATTCTTGGAGAGATATGGCATATTACCTATTCTGGGGCGGAAATGAACCTAGTGTGGGGTAATGTTGGGTTGGTAAGATATTTCCTAAGTATTGAAGGCACAAAAGTAGGGGGCGTGTAAGTAGGTGCAAAAGTTGTACAGATTTGTGCCATGTAGTTTCACATCTAGGAAATTCAGAGATCAATAATTAGCCATTTTGCATACATAGGCTAAGGTAGGATGGAGTCCTGAGCACGTTTTGATAGAAGACTTGGAAGACACGCCAAGTCATTTTTGGATCAAGTGGAAGATTAAGTGACAAACTGAGTTAAGCTAATAATAGGATTAGAACTAGATTCATTTCTATGTAATCTATTATTAGGTGAAGCTTGCATACTTTTGTAGTGATGCATAGCTATTGTTAGCATGCATCCTATTTTTGAGAGTGCGTGAGTAGTGAAGGGCAAGTCCCAACTACCTATATATATATATATATGTATGTATTAATTTGAACAGCTTAGAGGGGGTGTGCGTGAATGACTATGTAATGTTATGTTGTTGGTGTATCTATTGCTTGACTTAGTGATGACTATTATGATGTATTCAGCTATTTGTTTTGCTATGGATTAATATAATGGATCGTTGTGGATGGATCTTACATGGTAAATTTGTTATTTTTATGCACTGTGCTTGAGATCTAGATCTATTTACAATTTACCCTTGAATGGTTATTATGGATCTAGATTGTATGTTCTTTCATGCTAACTCCTTGACAAAGCTACCATAAAAGAGGGACCTGGTACCCTTGCATGCTCCGGGTGAGCACTCAGATTTGTTTGAGTGATGTGACAGTGTGCCTTGGGCTGATCTTGGTAAAATAAAATACTACAATAGAGATGAGCTAGGGTTGCATAGGGAGGAGAAACAGTTAGGTGGGAGGTTAGAAATATTAAATAAAGGACCTTGATAGGTAAATTTATTAAATCAAGTCCTAAAATTTTCAAATTAGAATCTTAAGGATGAAAAATAGGAGATTTAGGGATGAGAATTGAATTAGGTGGAGATTAAAACTAATTAATGATGTTTAAGGGTGATTAGAAGGATTTAGGAAAATGAAAATATAATGATATGAGGATTAGAATAAATTATGGATAATGCATGATTAAAGGTGGAAAAATAAGAATTAATGGGATAAAGTGATTTTAAGAGGGAAAATGAAAGTTTGAATGGGTGGCCAAGGTGAATGAGTATGAATGTGGGGTGAGGGGGAGGAATGATACTAAAAATTGGTGTCTACACCTGTGGAACTTGGGATCACTTCCTTCTGTTGAGCTACTATGATGTCAAATCATGATAACTAATCTTTGTCTAGTCTTCAAGGACTTCATAGAGAGATTTTATTACCAATTTAAGAAAACACTAAGTGTGAGAAACCTATCTTGAAGTGTCTCCTAGCTTGACGGCTCTAGTCTTATGTCATATCCTCTACATGATCAATATCACTACAAAATATGAAAATTATTTTTTGTTGTGCCTGTGCACCTTCGTCAACAAGAAAATTTGATATACTACAACAAATTTTTATTTTTTCCCTTAAAAGGGGTTCTTACAATTGTGAGTATATCAGTACAATAATTCCCAAATTCATTTGGAGACTCAAACCTATCTTGCAGCTCTTGATTTTCTACTTTCATGACTTGTATATGTGTTCTCAATTGATAATCCTTCTCTAGGATATAGTGTGAACTATTACAAGTCCATCTCATTGCTAATGCAAGAGAAAAAACAGTTCTCGATATCAAGTTTCTTGGAGATTAGCAATTTTACAAACACGATCACCTTCTCTGATAACAAACTTGATCCATAAACTGACCAAAAAAAATTTTTCTTAACCACAGACCCTTATTGGTAATTAATTATTTTACTGTATTTACCCCATAATAATCAACTTTTAAATAATGCAATGAAAAATAAGAATCACACTACACAAGTGTTGATAATAAAGTTCGGCAGAATACCTTCGTCTCCAGGATCGCAAACTAGCTAAACCAATCCATTATAACTTTCTGAATATAAGTACATAATAAAAATTACATTACTACAATGAACATTCAACCAGACCTAGTGTGCTAATTGATCGTTTGAATCCGAATTGGTCTTGGAAAGTATGGTGCCACAACACATATCCTGGCCCTGAGTTGATTATGTAGAATCTAAACTGGTCCTTAGAAATATTGGAGCTCCAACACATCTTTCTAGGTTTGACACCTAAAAAAGACCTCAACGCCTCCATTGCATGACAAACTAATCTCTATATGGTGTTAAGTCTCTAGATATCAGCATACAACAATGATCCCCTTTCAATCTGTTGTATGACAGAAATAAGCCTCTACATAGATCTCTAACTGATTCGATGTCTGGTGTTGACAATGACCTCCTTCTTTCTTTTGCATGAAAAAATTAACATCTTCGTAGAGTTAAGTGATTTAGTGTCACCAATGAGCTCAATGAGTGATTATGACCCTCCTCCACAACAAATTATCTTGGTGATACATCCAACATACTAAGGATATGAGCTCCAATATGAGTATATGCTTCTCTGATGCTTCTTCATGTCCTTCGGCTTCATGAAATCTCTAGGATCTAGCATGATAATAGTTTGGCTCCAATACGTCCTTTAAAATGTCAGTGAGTTAACAGAAAATAATTCCCGTAATTTTACAATGTTCCTATAATAATTGGACTTATTATGTCAACATGCCAATAAAAAATAATATCAGACTTCTTTCATGTGCCTATAATAATAATATAGGACTTACTTCTCAAATAATTTCCATAACAAATAATAGTCCTTATAAATCCTATTAAAAAATAATAATAGGCCTTATTATTTTCACTATTTTACTATAATAATAAATAGGCCTCAAAAATATTTTTTTTCTAAAAATGGCCTTCATTTCCTAAGGCCTATCTCCACATTCTAACTCTCTTTTCTTTGAACTTTGAAAATGAGAATTGTTTGTGTTTTTAGAATGGAGGGGTGAGGCCTTTATATATTCTTGGGCAGCCCATAATTCTTATTTATAAGACTTATCGCCCAACTCATACCCAACCAACTTGTTATCCAAAATAAGCCCATGCTTATTTTGGTTAACTCCTCCTCCTTTTCCTTTGTTGGTACTTAAAATGGATTCTTCGCACGCTTTAGGAACTCAAAATTTTCTAGGTATGGCTTCATCAGATAGATAATTTTTTCACCTTTCCATAAAGGTAAAGAAATCATTCGAACTCCTTGTATTTTTGAGTTATGGCTCGACGGAGTTAGCAGTGAAAATTTACCCTAGGTGGGCCCGAGGAGGTAAGGAGGAAAATTTTCCAGGGATTCTCGGGCCGGCGAAGTGGAGAAGGAAAATTTGCCAAGGAAATTGGCGGGTCGGCGGAGACAAGGAGGAAATTGCAACACTTAGCCTTTTTTGGCTAAAAACTCAAAGTCAAAAATAGGCCTGTGAGCCCGTGAAGGAGAAGAGAAAAATTTGAGCACATCTCCGCGCTAATCAGAGGCAGACACATGTCATTTTTATGACACGTCATTAGAGCATCGACGAGGCGTTGGGAGACCTTGGAAAAGTTTGCACTTTTTCCCCGCAAGGGTTAAATGTTGGCTTCGACCCCCTAGCCAATCAAAATTTGACATGTGTCATGCAGACCTAAGGGGCTGCGGAGATTTTTGAGAAATTTTTCCGAAAGGGAAAAATTCAAAGTTTGACCCCACTGACCCTAATTTTGACTATGTTTTTTACCATTTTTTCCCTAAATCTTCAGAGGGCCATATCTTTCGAACTAGAGCTCAGTTTTCCATGATTTTGGTGTCATTGGAAAGATTTTGACATCCTCTACATGTTGGACCCCTCAATTTTGAATTTTGATGGAGTTTTATGGGAAAATTTTGAATAAATGTCTCTAGAACTAGAAAAAATGCATAACCGACCCCCAACCACCAAAATTGATTAAGTATAGCATCTGTTTCTTCTCCAGCATGGCCGAATGCTTCAAAAAATGGATTTTTGAGGGTGCCCTTGCTGTTTTAATGAATCTTGTCTATGGTTGGAATTTTAAAATCAATTTGCCCATGTTTTTTCACCTTTCTTCGTTTTACTTCATCATTAAAAGCCAATTTTGTATCATTTTGTAAAGGTTGGACGTCCTTGCTCTTGCAAGCTCTTCTTTTCTCCTTAGTAGGTGGATTTGAAGGAGTTTCAAACCTCCCATATGGAATGCATCACATTTTTTTCCTCCTTGCTATTTCAATGTATAGTATTAAATCTGGAACTGATAATGCATGCTCTATGAATGAGTTTTCGATCCTCTCTTGTGTTAGTTTGTTTCCTTCTGATATTTCATTGCATTTTGGCAATTTGTGCATGTTTTGATGCTACATCCTCATGATCTATGTCTATTTTTGTAAAATAAGAAGTTCAGCACTCCTTTGGTGTATCACCATTTTGTTTTTTCTCAGTTTTGTTTCCATTTCCATGTTTTCTCTCAACCCTATCTCCTCGGTAGTTTTAGAGTAGGAATTTTGAATCAAATCTCTACAAATTTCACGCATACATCTAAATAGAGGAGTAGGAACCAGCCTCAATCTGGAGATTTTTCCCAATTTGCAAGGTCCCACACTTAAGGAAAAATCCATGTTGTGCATTCACACCAAATTGACCATTTTTCTACAGCAGATCTAAGGGTCGATTTGGGGGTGCTGTGAATTTGCACTAACATTTTTGGAACGCCTAGTGGGACCAAGAGGTCTTCCACTTCATTTTTTATAGGTTGATGTGTTATTGTTTAAAATTTTAGCCTTTGGAGGCACTTGCAAACACATCTGGTGACTCCATCTGATTAACAACCCATCTCTGAAGTTGTGGACCTTCTTTCCATTCATTTTCTTTCATTTTTCATTCCATATTTCATTCCATCTCTTCATTCTTATTTCATCCCATGAAAATTTGAAATCATGACTTCATTTTCCCCATGGAATTCACATTTGTTACAACAGCAGCAATGTTTCCCACCTCCAACATGTTTTTCAAATCCTCCATATCAGCATTTTGGTCAAATTCAAAACCAATATGCATACCCATCTGAGCAATGCCAAAGTTAGTTTGGTTATGAAGCATATCAAGCACAAGGGTATGCAGATTATGAGGGAAGTCAAGAAGAAAATGCTGATTTGTTGGAGAAGATCCAAAATATGGAGGCAAAAATGGTGCAATCCAGGGCTCAAGCACAAATGAAAGCATTTGGAATCGGTTGTAGGGCACCTTGTCCATGGGTGGGACCTTTTCCAAGGAATTATAGCCCGCAAGAGAAACTTGACTTCATTGTTGCAACACTTCCATTGATTTCAAAGTGGACTGAAGGAATAGAGGTGTATGAGAGGAGTATTCAGTAACCTTTTCAATGGGTAAGCACACCATCTCATGCTTTTTCTTTTCCTCTTTCCCAATTTTTTTTTATCTCAGCAGTGTCAAGTTTTAAACTCTCCATCTGATGTCCCAAAAGCTAATTGCATTTCTTCATCTCCTAGTCTCCCATCCCACCTCAATTCCTCTACACTTTTACATTCCAAACAGCCATTCCCTCCAAATAAACAAGAGGTTCTACCTCCTCCACCACCACAAAAAAATTACAAAATCAATTAAGTTACAACCCACCCCTCCTCTTGCATTCCCAAATCCATGTTGGGAAGATAAAAATTAGAATGCCATTCAAGGAAAATAGGAGCAAGAAGAAGATCCAAACAAGGATGAAAATATCAAAAATTTGGTGAGCTTGGCTCTAAAATTTTGGATTACAAAGATCCCCTTGATGTTTAAGCCAAAAGAGGAGGTGGAAGTTGAAGAAGTGGTGGCCAAGGCTGAGTTTATAGCAGCAGTGGGGAAAGAAGACCAACAGTCTATTTGTTCTGAGTGTAGTGTCCATGTTGGCACTTTATTTGAAGAAAATGTTGATCTAATCCAAGCTGCACAACCAATCAACAAGGAGGAAGAACAATCAGCTCCAAGTCCCATTGAAGAGGAGTAACTAGAAGAAATCAAATCAGAATTGGAACTAGATGAAGGAAGCATTATTGAAGGATTTTTTCTTTCATTTGAAGGGCTTGATTTGATTGATGAATCCATTATGGAGGTGACCAAAAAAAATTCAGAGGCATTGAATCATGATCAGGTTGCACAAGGAGTTATAGATTTCTCTCCCACTTCATCTCTCCAAAAATATGATTTTTTGGATGAGTTCGAGCTGACAAGATTCATGTTTGAAGATGAAGCTCCACATGGTGAAGAAAATGCATATTTTAAAGTCACCATGCAAGAGGAAGAGACTTTGTTGTGGTAGGACATTGAAGAGTTTGATTTCTTATCAGACTTAGAAGAATGTTTGGATGACGAGACAGCTGAAATTACAACATTCTCTTCTCCGCCATTCATTCTTCAGCACCAAGAGCATGCTGCCACGAAGGAGAACATTGAAGAACAACAACTTGAATTTTGTAATAGATTTTGGAACCAAGATTGGAATATTTAATTCTTCCATGTGCTTTATGGGAAAAGGAAGGGGAAGAGCAAGAGATTTTCACCACTTCTTCCACATCATCCACCCAAGAAGGTCCACAAGAAGACTCCAATTTTGGAGTTGAATTTCAGAGAAATGGGCACATCCAAAGGATTAGACAGTGTCCAATCAGGTACTTGGCTTCATTGGAGCTAAAGGAGAAACCAAAACCAATCATGCCTACTTCAGGGCATGAGGATGAGCATCAAAGTACCAAGGGTCACCATCAATGCCTCCAAGAGTCCAATGCAGGTTAGCTTGAGGAGGTATTTTCCATTAATGTTGATACCTTGATGATTTGGGTGGAGGACCGGATTATTTTTAGTTTTTCACTCATCAAACCAGCCATGTTCAGTGCCAAACTAGTTGCATGGTGTTTTCGTGTAAATGTGCAACAAGGAAATTGGAAATTTCTAAGCACGACAACTATACCCCTATGCCGAAAATTTTCATGCTTTATCATTCCTAGGAAACCCTAGCTCTGTCCAGTCAGTCTAAATTACCTCCCAAAAAATGTTATATCATCCCCCTAGGTGATTTAGGAAATTCCATTCATTCCCCTAGGTGATTTTAGGACTTCATTGAAAATGCAAATTTTGGGGAGTCACGGGAAGGGTTGTCACTGGCCTTCCCAGGACTGGATCGACCCCTTGAAGTAGAAAAAAAGGGAAAAATTCAACATGGAGGTGAATATAATACTTTATGACATCAAAGAAATGATTTTGGAAAGTTTAGAGAAGTTTTTCAAGACTTGGAGCAGTCTAAGTGAAAAACATGGTTCATAAGCCTAGATAGTACACAAGCCTAAAACAACCGCTGGGCTTCAAAAGAAGATTCTGAGAGCTCCAAATGGATTTGTAAGTAAAACAAAAAATATTCAAAAATATGATTCCAAGACCTACATTATGGTGAAATAATATTTTTCACAACACCTTGGCGCATATGATTGGAAGGCAATTTTTCTCAGGCACAAATGGAGTCCCAGATCAAAAATCCAATTTTTAAGGGATCATATGGTCGAATTAAGACATGAGACCCACATCATTGGATTAAAAATGTCATTTCCAGTCAGGATAATATAAAATTTCACCAATAAATTCCACTGGGAGCTCAAGTTATTTGCATTCCAAGTTACCCTCTCAAAGGCAGTTCAGGACTTAGTCATTTTTTCGAGAGGACACGTGTCAGCACCAAAATCCTGGCGGGATTTCATGTCCCCGATGTCCCTGAGGTTAGGTACATAAACCCTTGGAAAAATTTTCCAGCCATCATGTTCTCCTTGGGACCCTCATATGACCTCCAGACTTGGTAGTTCAGCCCTTAGGCGCTTATTTGGAGCATGCATTCCCTGTCGTTAGATCGATCACCACGTGTCAGCTCCAGGACCACTGTGGAATTTGATGTATCTTGTGCACCTAAGGTGGGGGACATAAAACCTTGGAAAATTTTCCTATCCCCCATGGGGAGTCTTTTGGACACCCATGTGACCTCCTTTCAGCTCCCAGTGCTTCAATGTAACTTTCTCCCTCTTCATTCCCTGTCGTTGGATCAAACGCCACGTGTCATGCTCTTGACCACCATGGAATTTGATGTCCCTCATGCCCCTAAGGTCAAGGAAATAAAACATGGAAAAATGTTCCCTAACCCTAATATTATATATCTTTTTAGAAAAAATCCAAGTGTCACTTTCTTTACTTCTAACTTATAATAGTTTTTGTGCACTCCATTCCTCCATTCTTCCTCTGCAACATTCTACCATCACCCTGCCATTGCAAATGCTCAGACCAACTTGACCCAAACAATGAAACAAGCTCCCCATAGTGATTCTTAGGTCTCAAAAGGATATTTCATCAAAACAAGAAGGAGAAACAAAGAGCAAGAAGAAGAAAACGTGAAAATCTCCATAGCCTAAAAATGAAGATCTAAAGAAATGTTGCAAGCTGGTGCATGAAAAAACAAACCACTTTCTGCTGTTCATTCCTCTATCCAAGACCATCAGAAATACACCTTCAAACTCCCCCCTCGTGTGACAGAGCAGCCACAATGAATAAATCTTATTTCCGGCTCAACGAAAAAAGAAGTGGGATTTCCCGTCAAACTAGTTGCCGGATTGAAGTAAGATCGCACGTGAAGCATCGGAAGAAAAAAATCACATCAATAATATAACTTTCTTTGTAAACAGAGGAGAAAACCAAACCTATAATTTTGGGAAAGTTAGCAACAGAAGAACCTGCAGAGGAGACGAAGACATTGGAGGTAAAACTACAACTGAAAAGTCACCAGAACAGACATTTTTGGCACTTACTAAAAATAGTAAGTGGGCCCTCAAGCACCCTGCTAAAAATATAAATTTGATCCAGAATAAACAAGGAACATGGGGAGAAAGAGGAAAACTAAGCCGCAACATCCAGTTGAAGATCAAGGAATTGCTTTTCCACACTTACTAAAAATAGTAAGTTGCTTTTTTGAAGGGAGATATGAAGACGAAATGGATGGGTCAGAAGCTGACACAACCATTTGCCTACGAGTATGATGTGGAAGACAGTGATGTCTTGTACATGGACCTAAACTACCTTAAAATTCAAAATTCAAAAGAGAAAATTTTTGGAATTTGAATAGCTACATGAGCCACATCTCTACAAACCATGGCTATTCTGGGCAATCCTCCTGTTGAAAGACCCGAATTGCTCTTTCACATCCAAGAAGATATCACTTCTGATTTGAGAGAAGATATTTGGCATAACAAAAAAAGTGTCAACCACTACTTTATTGCCACGATAATCCTTGAACTTGAAGAAGAACGCACTGCTGAATTGGAGAGGCAAAGACAAATTCCAGCACCACAAAGGCGAGCATAGATTTCCCAGCTAGCAGATAGAAGGTACACCAGGCAACAGAGGCAAGGAGGACAAACCTACCCCATTTTTGAAGAACTTTAAAGAATAAAAGAGCTTCTCGGAATTCAGGGACCTCCCCTTCATCAAACAACCGGTCATGTTGGGAGCCTGAGTGTTACCAATCCTTTGGACGGTGAGTTTCCATACATCAACGAGAACCTCAAAGATTTTCACTGACGTAGAAACTGAAGAAGTTAGAGAAAGAGAAGAAAGAGCAAAAGAGGAAGTAAGAGCTCAAATCAAAGAAATTGAAATACTTCAATCTAAGGCAGACGAAAGAGCAGCAACAGAAACCACAAGTGAGAAAGGATTATATGACTCATGATATAATATTCGAGCCACTTTAAGAGGTCCTGCATGTTGTTGATTCCAACACTCCTCTCATTCAATAATTACCTCCCCCATCAGAACAAAGAGTGAATGAGGCACCTGTCATTGAACCTGAATCTGATGAGATGTTTCCGTGGATGTGGGAAACGATCATCCTTGACACTCACACGGTGTAACAAATAGTAGCTCCTGATATATCAGCAATTGTCACATTGGCTAAAGAAAAAAGATCAAGAAAGATCATGCAGACAACATCACGATTCTACAGTGAGGAGATAGGTAATCAGTATATTGAAGTAGCTCAGCCAAAATTAATCAATCAAGTAGATGAGATGACACTAGCTAACTATGAGATGAGCACGATCTAATTGGGACCAGCTACTCACAAGGGATATTTTCACATATTCCAACAATCTTCTGCTCACATGATGGTAAGGAATAAAGAATACAAAGAGAAGATCAAGGGACTAGAGGAGCAAGTGCGAACTCTTTCATCTTATGTGTAACACTTGGTGGAACGAAGCACTATAACACTTCCTATTGAGAAACTGGTTCCCCTCAGTAGCTTTGATCCGAAATCCATCAAAAGAATGCACGAGTTCATGATGCAGGGCTGAGAAAACAAATAATGGGTCGATTCAATCTCCAAAAAAGGGAAGTCAGCACTTCAAGAGGCAGTCAAGCTCTTTACATACATGTGTGCCACCGCCAACAGAATGCGAGCACTCAAACAAGATGTGGGGAAAGAAAGAGATTACTGGGAACCTCTGGGACCAATAGTGAGTGAAATGAACAACACCCATCGTCAGGAATTGATCGATAAGAAGCTTTTTGGAACTCCTACAAAAGACTTGACACATGTATGGGTGAGGGCCATGACAATCAGATTTGAAGCAATTAATCGGAACTTAATAGAGCTAGAGGAGAAAGAAGAACAAACATACAAGCTGCAGGATAAAATAAATCGGAAAGTTCAAAAACTTGGAGTACCCGCAATGAGCAAACACTCAATTGCTGATGAGTTGATCGACCCTTTCAAATAATACATCAAGAAAGGGGTGGGCAACCCATTTTCCTTTACTAAGGATACCCTCGACTTCTCCTCATAAATCTGAGCCTCTATTGTACTTATCGCATAAAATCATTCATCATGGTTTGGGAAGTGCAAGGACGTCAATAGTTTGACTGATGGATGGAATGAAACCTTGAGCTGCATTCATATCCCTCATGCCGAAAAAGTAGAACCAGTGGTGACTTGTTTCAACTAGGAGTTTGGAAAAATAAAATCCTTCTTAGGATCACAAAGTGGAGAGTAGTCAAAGAACGGAGCTAATTCCACCGCAACAGCTCATCCTTTACCATAATCCTTCTTCTTCTTCCTCTTCTTTCTCTTTCTTTTCTCTTCTCATACAACACCCTCTCTCCTTAATGTTATATTTTTACGTTGAGAGTTGCACTTTTTTATATGGCTTAAGTGACTTCAGAAATGTAATGTAAATTTAAGTCACCTTGCTATTATAAAAGGGACTTAAGTATTTAAAAAGGAATATGAACAATCTTAAGTCACATTAAGGTATTCGAAAAGTCACCGGGAAGATGAAAATTTTTCCTCCTCTTCTATAAATTGTAAGAAGCTCCTCATTTAAAGGTCTTCTAAATTTTTGCTTCTTGGATGTTAGAGCTATTTTTTGTGAATTCATGAGAGAGTTATCCTTGTGAAGAGAGCAAGAGATAGCAAGTTTCTTCCATTTCTCCTATTACAAAATGTCTTCTACTTCTCACACTATGTGCAAATTTTGCTTGAGCTTCAATAAAGGAAGAAGGAATTTTAGCCTCTTTGATTGAGGAGTTTGTTAGTACTTTGTGCCCATTAAGATTGATTTGGTCTTGTAGCTATTACACATATTTGTTTTCTTCTATATTCAAGTGCATGTAATGAAACTTCTCGTTGGCGTATGCAAGTCTCTGATTTTCTACTTACAACATTAGCTTTTATCTTTTCTAATTTTCCCATTCCATTTCCCACCTTCCTATCAAATTCATCTCTTGCAGGTATATGTAAGAAATTGTCGCAGGGTCAGTGGAGTGCCCCTGTTGGATCCCCGGCCAAAAAACCACCAAGATAAAATTTGCATTTCACTCGCATATGCACATACGGAAGCTACACTAGTTAAGTAGAGGCACTTAGACTCCCAGAGCATTGGCTAGATAACCACCAATTTGTCCCCGAAAAATTTTCTCGCCAACACATGGCTGCCTTTTTTTAGGAAGGGAAGTTATTTCTCCCTACCGGTTGCAGGTTTTTTTTGAGCCCGTTTGCTCTTGGTTAGATTAGTGTAGGTAGATTTGTTTTCTGTAATAGAAGTGCTTGTGCAAACTCTAGATATCCCACTTGGGGTATGTATGATTTTCATGTTTGTACATAGTTTTTGTGGTGTTGGTTTTGCTTTTGCACGGTGCATTGTCTTGGCATTTGGTCACAACCGGTTTCAGTTTCAGTGGTTTCCAAGAGGCCTAAAAGGGAAGTTTTCCAAGTGATGATCAATTATCAGGCTATCATTCAGGATTTCATTCCCAATGGATGCTTCAAGGAAGCTGGTCATTTCATCTAGCAAGCAGATGACCCCTTTGAGTCACCAGAATTGTTATCCAAAATAAGCCCATGCTTATTTTGGTTAACTCCTCCTCCTTTTCCTTTTCTGGTACTTAAAATGGATTTTTTGCATGCTTCAGGCACTCAAAATTTTCTGGGTATGGCTTCATTAGATAGATAATTTTTTCACCTTTCCAGAAAGGTAAAGAAGTCATTCTAACTCCTTGTATTTTTTGAGTTATGGCTCGATAGAGTTAGCAGTGAAAATTTGCCCTGGGCAGGCCCGTAGAGGTGTTGGTGTGTGTATTTTCCACATCATCAGGTGAGTCATCTCACTTAGGTGAGATCATAGGTCCATGTGTCATTTAGGGGTCATTATGAGATTCCCTTACGCGTAAGTGTGTCAGCACGTCAGTGTGTTAATGCGTCATATGCGTCATTGGGAGTTACACTTCTATTCTGGGAATGTAACTCCCCCTCTCTACTCGAGTTGTCATGATTGCAGCACTGGGGGTTACTCAGCACCTCCTATATGTACATGTCTTTTGATCTATGAGATAGAGGAGAGTTTTATGGCTTAACCAGGTTCTGCCCGTTTGTCGAATCTTTGCATGCACATTCGGTTGATGCTTGCTCCTCCCGAGATCTCTTCACGCTGCCGTTCACACGTCCGTTGATGTGCACATCGTCCCTTGTGATCCTCACTTGTGGGTTTTCAAACCCTCTTTCAAGAGGTAAGGAGGAAAATTTTCTAGGGAGTCTTGGGCCGGCAAAGCAGAGAAGGAAAATTTTCCAAGGAAATTGGTGGGTCAGCGGAGATAGGGAGGAAATTGCGACACTTAGCCTTTTTTGGCTAAAAACTCAAAGTCAAAAACCAGCCCGTGAGCCCGCAAAGGAGAAGAGAAAAATTTGAGCACACCTCTGCATCAATCAAAGGCCGCCACATGTCATTTTTATGACACGTCATCAGCACATCGGCAGGGCGTTGGGAGACCTTAGAAAAGTTTACACTTTTTCCCCAAAAGGGTTAAATATTGGCTTCGACCCCCCATCCAATCAGAATTCGACATGTGTCATGCGGACTTGAGGGGCTGTGGAGATTATTGGAAAATTTTTCCAAAAGGGAAAAATTAAAAGTTTGACCCCGCCGGCCCCAATTTTGACTATGTTTTTTACCATTTTTTCCCTAAATCTTCAGAGGGCCATATCTTTCGAACCAAAGCTTAGTTTTCCATGATTTTGGTGTCATTGGAAAGATGTTGACATCCTCTACATGATGGACCCCTCAATTTTGAATTTTGACAGAGTTTGATGGGAAAAATTTGAAGAAATGTCTCTGGCATGGGAAAAAAATGTATAACTGACCCCCAACCACCAAAATTGATGAAGTATGGCGCTAGTTTCTTCTCCAGCATGGCTAAATGCATCAAAAGATGGATTTTTGAGGGTGCCCTTGCTATTTTAATGAATCTTGTTGGTGGTTGGAGTTTTAAGATCAATTTTCCCATGTTTTTTCACCTTTCTTTGTTCTACTTCATCGTTAAAATCTAGTTTAGGCTCATTTTGTAAACGTTGGACATCCTTGTTCTTGTAAGCTCTTCTTTTCTCCTTAGCAGGTGGATTTGAAGGATTTTCAGACCTCCCATATGGACTGCATCACATTTTTTTCCTCCTTTCTATTGCAATGTATCGTATTAAATTTGGAACTGACAATGCATGCTCTGTGAATGAGTTTTCGACCCTCTCTTGTGTTTGTTTGTTTCCTTCTGATATTTCATTGAATTTTAGCAATTTGTGCATGTTTTGATGTTGCATCCTCATGATCTGTGTCTATTTTTACAAAACAATAAGTTTAGCACTCCTTTGGTGTATCACCATTTTGTTTTTGCTCAGTTTTGTTTCCATTTCCATGATTTCTCTCAACCATGTCTCCTTGGTAGTTTTAGAGTAGGAATTTTGAATCAAACCTCTGCAAATTTCACGCATACATCTAAACAAAGGAGTGGGAACCAGCCTTAATCTAGATATTTTTCCTAATTTGCAAGGTCCCACACTTAGAGAAAACTCCATGTTGTGCATTCACACCAAATTGACCATTTGTCTACAACAGATCTAAGGGTCGATTTGGGGGTGCTGTGAATTTGCACTAACACAACTCACTAGCCTAGTTGGTTGGGCTAGTCTGCATTGTGGGAGGGAGGTCATGGGGTCAACTCCCCCACCCTCACCATGTATATTTTAACCACCACATTATATGGTGGATTTATCGAGCTCGTACCACATACCCCTATCATTATCGTTGACCACCACGCTTCAACCAACCATCCCATTATCAAACACTAAGATCTCACCTTTTCTCATGAATTATCCATATCTATATGGATTATCCCACATTTTTGGGGATATGGATGAGGAAGGGCTTTATATAGCCCGCGAAGGTTTTAATTTTTTATCCCTAAAGCCACGTAAATTCGGTTTTGTTTCCGTATATATATGGGTTTTTTTCTAATGGCTTGTTGAGTCATATAGCTCGTTTGGGAAACTTAGTCCTTCATCTGAGAAACTCAATTCCTCAACTTGTCCCATGGCTCACTGAGTTGATAGATAACTCGGTGTAATGTAGATCAACGTGGTGGCCTGAGGACCCACCAAGATGGAAATTTTTTTTGAACGTTAACAAAATGACGATATCGAGTGTCGAAGACCGGAGGTCCAAAACACAAAATCATTTTTTTCACCTACGCCTGATGCTCATTTTTTCCACGTCATAATGTGACTCGCCAATTGAGCATTCTCATCCAGCTTGACAAAAATTTGAACAACCACAACTTTGTCCTACGGGATCCATTTTTCATGTTCTTATAGTCGATGGAAAGCTCTTGGAGTCAAATTCTACACTATAATGATCCTAGGAGATCTTGGAAAAGTTTATCCTCTGAATTTTCCTCCAGATCACTTTGTCTCCCTCTCCATCTTTCTTTCCCATTATTGGACTAGGTGGCCTTGTTGGTGACAATGGGGCTCATAACGGCCCCTATGCCTTTATAGGCACCTATGGATGTACATGTACATGTCCCTACGTCTAGTTACCCTATGCATGTGGTTTTTCTTATACCTAGCCATGTCCCTATAACTACACCTTGGCCTCAACCTGGCCTAATCTACCCTATCTTGTCTCTATGGCCCAACCATGTATGTCACTACTATTCTTGTTATTATAGTTTCCTGCGAAATAGTGATCCGTCTAAGCATAATCGTTACATACCATCCAATGTACTCAAGTGTAGTCTTTGGATCTATAATATGTGCTTAGGCATATCATGTCTTAGGTATAACTCAAAAAATTAGTTCTAGCGAATCTTTCTCTGATTAGTGGACCAAATTCCATTGTCTCACGTGTAACATGCACATACCACTTCTCTCCACCAGGTATATCCAGCACAATACCAAACTATCATATGACGCTATCCACTCTATACATCTCCAATATATAACTACAGATGCCAATGATAAAATGATACACCTTTGTTGTGGATAGCTCTATACTATTTTTGACCCGCTGATATAGCCGATATGTCCTCCAAGTCATATGAAGTTGAAGGTCATCAAAAACTCATCGATAGAGAGATATATCACCCATGTGACCTCTCTGGTCAACCCCCACTATCTCCCATCCAAATGATGATGGATCATCACATGTTAAAAGCACAATAAAATGTCCCACTTTTTGGTATGTTTTGTACCATTATAAACATGAATTTTCAGTTTCATTGATATTCTAAAGGTAATAGCCATAAAACCATACACATTCATGAAATTCCACAAACTAACGAAATGTTGTATTTAGAGTGTAGAATACATGTAAATTTTTTATTAAAAAAAATTACAAAAAAAATGGTCTTTTTCTTAATTTTATTCATACGTTGTTTCTTATGTTATAAAAGAGGAATGACTGTCCCCGGGTGGTTCTTTTAAATGAAAATTTATTTTTTCACCATGAAATTTTAGATATATGTTTAAGATTTGAATTTTGAGGTGCTGTCAAATTTTCATATTTTTTAGACTTATATTTTTTTTTTAATTAATTATTTAGTAAAAATATTTTCAAATAAATGGCGTACAAATGTTTATGCCAATAAATTTTAAGATTTATATCAAAATTGAATTTTTTTTTCAGAGGTAAGAAGAAGACTTCAATAAATAGTAATTTTAATTTTTTCAATTTTTTTTGATATTTTTTGCTATTTTTCAAATTGGGTTGATTGTGTACAATTGATTGTCCTAAAATACCATATGTTAGCAAAATATAAAAAATAAATAGTAAAACATATCTGTAAAAAATAGAAATTATATTTTTAGAAAGCTAATAAAATTTTGTATTTTGTGTTAAAATTTTGTAATTTTATTCATTCGTTAACCCTAATTACGTGGCACCTAAGTGGCACTTTTTGGCATAAAATTATCCTCCAAATGGATTTGGCGCCAAAATGTGCCACAAAGGTGCCACATAGGTGCCACATAGGGGGGTTCGCGCGAAGGGGGGTTCGCGTGAAGGGGGTTCGCGTGAACCCCCCTTCACCCGAACCCCCCTAAACCTTAAATCCGCCGCCCAAAACTATATAAATATCTACATATAACTCTTTGCCGCCAAAATTATTTGAATTCGAGGGGTTCGCGCGAATGGGTGTTCGCGCGAACCCCCATTCGCGCGAACTAGTTTTTTCATCCTACGTGGCAGTTCAGGCGAAGGGGGTTCATGCGAAAGGGGTGTTCGTGCGAACAACCTCGATTTCCGATCCCGCCCAACTTCTTACTCACATTTTTGGGACATGAAGTGGGACACAACATTGTGCTTTGAATATTTACCATGCAATATCCCCATGGGTCAATCAATCGGTATGTGGTCCCATCACCATATCTGCAGTAGTATAGCTATACTTAGGCTCCTCTACCCTCTGTATACTATAAGATGTAACTCTCAATACAAGTGTACTAAAATACATTGGGCCCATGTGAATATAGTTCCCTCTAGTAGCTCTGTAACAATGTTAATCAAGCTCATCTCAAAATGAGATCTAGTCTTTTGATAAGAGCCATAAGGTAGATAGGTAGTCATGTTACCATCACATCATCCATCCACTCATATAAGTGCATAACCATCCCTTATTTGGGAATATCCTTCATCAAAAATAGGTCTCACATGTGTCCTCGTAACCACATGGGATTCCCATCTCACTGTACTAGACGCCCTTATATCAGCACTTATTGGCTAGATTTTCTACATAGCACAAAACCTAGGCAGTCATGAGATAAATCTCCCTCATTTAACCAGTGAAGCTCCCGTGTCAGATTTGTCAATAAAAATGTGTTATTATCTATCAGGGGTTTTACTTTAACCACTTAGTTCATGAACCATAACTAAGAAGTTCTACAACAAGTAAGTAGTTGTTCAAGAAAAGGAAGTATTTTCTAGAAGAAGGAAGTAAAGGAAATACAAAGAAGAATTGGGGAAGATGTGCATCCCAATTAGTAGATAGCAGAGCTAATTACATGCACATAGAAGAAACTTAATAGGTATGAACACACATAATTATAAAACAAAGGCAGCTCTAGATCCAGATCTAAAATAACACAAAGTTTATTAAAAAATCTAAGATTAACAGCAAGAAACACAGTACACCGTGACACAAAGTTCTCCGGAAACCTGCTCCTTTGTATTCCTTTGCTCCAAGTTGCTCTAAGGGGTTCAGCACAAAGTCTAGAACACAAGATTGCTGCTTACAAATTTTGATTGATTTTAACCCGAAGGTTCTTCCTCTACTTATAGAATGTAGATGGGTAATTACAAGTTGGAAGCTTTTAGTTGAACTGGCACATGTGAAAGTGGGAAAGGAAACAACTGGCAATCTCCCTCCTGGAATTCCTCTTTGCATGACATGTATGATTTGCAACTTGAAAATAGAACCTTCTATTTTGCACGTCTGCCACCTATCTCCAAGTAATTGACTTCTTCAAGTAATGGCTTTTAACCCAATCACTTAAGTTGTATAATTTAATTTATTGCTCAATTACTTTGTCGGAGGAAAGAAGAAGGAAGAGGAAAGCTGAATTTGTCAGAGGAAAGAAGAAGGAAGCGGAAAGTTGCAGTTTTGTCATTTTTCACGTCTACATGCAGCTGATTCTTTTGCCTTTGATTCTCACCAAACTAGATCTGGGAGTAGCTGAATCTGGAAGCAAGCTGGATCTGGAAACAAATGGATTTTGCCTTCACCTTGTCTTCTCTTTTATCCTTGAAGCTGTTGCAGTTCTTCTCCAGTACATGCATCAATGCAATGTTTTCCGTAGATAACTCATCATCCTTATTTTTAGTTGCATATGAGCAATTAAAAATTCTAGAAAGCACTCCAGATGAATGAAAATTCAATGAAGGCTTCAACTGGAAGATGGGAGCATTTGCACAAGATCTTAGAAGGAATTTTCCACGCACTGACTTCTTCACGGGATGCATTTGAAACAAGAGGATGAATCCTTTGTGCCAGAAGCTTTTGCAACTATGAGATCTGGATCTGCATCTGCATCTGGATATGGATCTGCACCTGCATAACAAACTATGGCAACTAGGTTGTGGATGGAAAAGCTGCAGCTCAAATAATTCCACTGCTTTTAATCTAAACGCATGAGTGAAGTCTTTCCTGCTATGGATATGTCTATCAATTTAGCAAGAGGTTCCGAGCCTAGATCTGTGTCTCCAACATCTGTAAATTTAGAAGTGATGCATGACTCCATTGTGCTTTCTTTTTCATCTCTCTTTGCCATGACTTTGTCTATCTTTGTCTAAACAATTCTTTTTCTTCTTATTTGACTGGAATTCTTCAAAACTGGTGCAGATCTAGATAATCCTTCAGATTCGGAGGAAATATTCAATTTATTGGACATTGATATAAGTTCCTTTTCTTTTGAAAAACACCTGTAATGAATTCCTTAGCACCTGTAACACTTATGCAAACAATTATGCAGACAAAGATCAACCTCCTTCAAAGCATGCCCCAAATTTGGAAGCCTTTAGCCTTATTGCCATCTTGCCTAAGCAAAATCCTTCTTCAAATGCCTTGTTTCCACCTTGCCTGAGCAAAATCCTTCTTCAAATGTCTTGTTTCCACCTTGCATGAGCAAAATCCTTCTTCAAATGGGGTGTACTTTTCCTCTTGGCTACAATTCTTTACCTGTGAATTAAATAATTCACCCATATGGTTGCCCATGCTTATATAACCCTCACAATTCTATAATTAATAATTGCCCTAACAATTAAAGGCAATTAATTAATTAAAAATCATGCTCTTCTCTTTTAAAATAGCATGTTTAAGGACAACCATCCAATAAATTAAATTAATTCAATTTAATCATCCACACTTCACTTCACTTAAGCTTCGCAATGTGCTTTGACCATAGCCACTAAAAATAGGAATTAATATAATGATTTAATACTTTATAAAGTATTAATTCCTTCTCAAAAGGGGCTGCATTAAATAAATTAAATTTATTTAATTTTGGAATTCTATTTTTAAATTCCTTATGTCCACTTCCCTTTGTTGACTTTTCCACAAGCCTGGGTGCCAAAATTGGGTGAATAAATATTAACAAATATTTATTTAATGCATTATTATTCACCCAAGGTGGGTCGCACTTTTTTGCATAATAGAATTCTATTTTTAAGAATTTATAACAATGGGATTCTTTACCCTGCAAGGCAGCCCCGGAAATCCCATGATCCTCTTAAGTGATTTGACTTTGACAATGAAATTATTTACCCTGCAAGGTAGGCAATAAAATCTCATGATTTCACTTAAGTCACTTATCTTTTATTTCACCATGGGAATTTTTACCCTGCAAGGCAGGCAATAAATTCCTGTCTGCCTACGGCCTCGAATTTTCCCACTACAGCTTAAGTGAATTTTCTATCATGGGAAAAAGTACCCTGCTAGGCAGGTACAAAATTCCCACCTTTCCTGTTGCTTAGAACTATTTTTCCCATTGCAGCTTAAATCCTTTGTTTTCCAAAAAATGCGCCCAACCCCGCAGGGGATTTTCTATGCACGACTTCGCCTTTTCCCAGTGAACCAAACCTCTGATGGTGACTTCCTTCGGGCATAACATGCGTATATGTTTTCCAGCTACTCCAGGCCAAAAATCGGGCTTACCCGGCAAAGGAATTGTTCTAGAGAAATTTCACAGAAATGAAATGGGACAACACAAAAACACGAACAATTGTCAAAAGTCACAAATAAAGCCCAAAACTTATTTTTAGTTAAAACCCTTATGGTATATAGGAATAATGATATGTTCGATCACAACAGGGTTAAATTGGAGCGCAAATTACCTCAAACGGGGCTCAAAATAATTAAATACAAATTTTCTGTAGACAAATCCTGACGATAGAATATAACAATTTTGGGCATTTGGGTATTTGGTGAAAATGGCTAATATGGCTCTTTGGGAATATCTTGACGCAATACAAGAACTTCTAGGCAATAAAAACACAAAACGACCCATTATTTTAAAAGTACGAAATTTTTTCGACTAGGGTAGTCACAGATTTCAGGATGAAATCTGGGTGACACCAGCACCTGAAGGATCTGATGCACAAGCTCTAAAGTTATCGTCATCTCACCAGTAATTATCTTGAATATCTAACTCTCAATGTGTTATTGCTCGGCTAGTCAAAGTCAACAAATAGTGGTTTTGTATGACGTGTGGAATATTCGCTATATAGGTCAGTCTTGTTGCCTCTAAAAGTGCAACCAACTGTCTTTCCTGACTACAACATAAATATCCTCTAAAATGACTGCAATTGTTTGTGACTCTCTCACACGTCCAATGATAAAAATATCTCCAAAAAATCATCCAAAAACATTGTTAGATCATCTTTCTTCTATTCTAACCTCCAAAAATCCTTCTAAAAATTACCTAATGACACTAGCACTGCCATTGATATGCTAGAGCATGTACTTATATGCTAACATGTACACTTCAATGCTAGCGCATTCACATTAGCATGTGCACTTTCATGTACGTGCATCTATGCTACCACATCAACTTGTACGCTCATTCCTTTATTTTTATGTTAGCACGTTTAACACGCTATCAAAATCTTAGTTCAATTTTCATGCCCTTAGTTACATACTAGCATGTGCACATTGATGTTAACATATTTTTCAAGCTATGATAGTGCACTCAAATACATGCACTAGTGTTTCATTTCAATTTTCTCCTAGACCTAACTACCATTTAATGCATCCAAAAAAAAAATCGCAACTTACCATGGTACCCTCGTTTGGCCTTCGCCCGAACTCTCGAACATGATTTGCACGATGTATGCCCTACGATCAAAAAACCATCTCTATAAAATCTCACTCAAATGGAAAAAGGATTATAAAGCACCAAAATGATGTATATGTTATTTTCTAACCCTCCCACCCATATATTTATACCCATTTAACGTAATTCTTCTATTTTTGGCCATTGTGACCAAATTAATAATTTTTCTTCATTATTTTCTAGCAACAACTTCTCTCTCTTATTGAGTAGTCGCCTGTTGTTTCGTTATGATGCTTGCTTGCTCGTCATGACACTCTAATCAACTAATTTGGACACGTTGTGGAATTTAATGCTTCACCAAGGAAACTCAAGAAGTCCCTACAATGTGGCACTCACATCATTCATCTCACACCCTATTTTCTGAGTCAAATATCCAAAAACCTAAAAAAATCCAATATCTCAAAAATTATCTATGAAAATAATAAAAAAAAATCCAAAAACATTCAAATAATGAAAAAATCTTAAAAATTTGCAAACACATAAAAAATTTCAACAAATCAATACAACTCAACAAAATCAAACTTTTAACTCCTACCCTAGTGATCATTCCAATCATCTTACGAATATCACATTGGATCATATTCCCCTTGCATGTTAGTATCCTTGCTTGGGGCAAGTCAAATAAATCATCTCCCTTGCATGCATCCTCATTTAGGGCAATCTTGGCTCTCATTCCCTCTCATGCATTTCAACGTCCTTTCTTGGGGGCAATGACCCTTCTTACTCTCATATCAATATTCAATGCAAATCCAACAAGAGTGTCATGAGGATTTGTTTAACTTCACTCTTTGGTTTGATGTTAATCCCCTTGCATTTCAGCATCCTTGCTTGGGGGCATTTAAATATGCTTACTTCTCAATGTGGCATGCATTAGGGGCATAATTAATTTTCTTCCTTTCAAGTTGTGTTACATTATTGTTGTTAATTTTGGACCAGTTACAAACATTTCGTAATCATCTTGGCTTCTTCATAGTTACGGTGCATATGTTTTATGGTGTATATTGGTTTTTATTTATTTTCATCTCTTCTTCACAGTGTGTGTTTTTTTACACACATAATGGGTTAAACATAATGATTCCTTAATAATCATGGTGACAACTCTATTGTGTAACAATAAAATAAGGTTGATCTGACTTTCACTATCTAAATAAAATCTCATGCTACGAGCGCAATCCCTCCCTTATCCCTTCTACTCCTTGTCTTCTTCCTATCAAATGGTTGTCCACTGCTTTGTTGCATCACACATCCACTTGGGGGGCATTTCCTTAGCATCAATACTCACTGGGGCATCCAAATGCTTCATCGGGGCGTATCAAGTGAGTCAACCACGTTTCCCTGACATCTGTTCATTGATCCACATATGTGTATTATATTTTAAATGATATTACTTCGTAATAAAATTTTAAAGAGGGGCAAATGTAGACACCCTAAAAAATACAGACTCATTTCTAGCCTATCCTTGGATATCTATATCCTTTACATAATGTGTCAATTTACAACTATTTAGAATTGATCAAATTAATTATATTCCACTAGAATTTAACTTCATCCTTTAGAATTAATTAAATTAATTCAAAATCATATTACAATATCCTTTGGCTAGTTTAATTAAATAGTTATTCACCCACTCACATCCCTTAACTAATATAATTAGTTATTTAAATAGAAATGACTATATTTATCTACTCACACTCTACTTCACTATCCTATTCACTCCACTCCACTTCACTTCTAGAATCCTACAAAGGTGGAAGTAGTAAAAATCCATGTTTAAGCATCTTATTGAATAAAAAATAGAAATTCATTACCCCTCAATAGATATTGAATTCATTCAAATTGTCATAACCAATTCCAAATATTATTTCAATAAAATGCATTCATGATCTCACTATGAATCTTCAACCACTCCATAGCCTCTCCTTCCATTATTTTTTTTGATGAAATAGCCTATATTACTCAATAAAATATTACACTCTATCCACACAAAAATTGGGTGGTAAAGGGCACACCCCACGATCAAACTAGCCGATAGCTAGGAGACAAAATGTATCAGGCCCAAGGGGCAACCAAAAACATAACAATAATGCCAGAAAACAAAAGAAAAACAAACTAAGCCGTCGCAGCAAACCTAGAGGCAGGGGACGGTGGTGGAGGCCATTTATCCTCCAGGTTACTACCAGGAAGATCGTTGCCATCTAGAAGGGGCAGCCAGCCAAAACCAACTTCTTCTTCTTTGTCATCCTGCTGATTAGGAGAAATGGAAAGAGCTAACCGGGGGACTTTGTCAGTATCCCACCCATCCCACTGCGTAGGAGGCGGGGAGTGGTGGCAGGATCCCTAGCTAGAGTGTTACGCAGTGGATGAGGACGAGGATCCACCAACCTCCGCAATTGACAGGGATCTGTCGATGATCTTGGGATGCCTCCTGGGGGAGCAATGATGCAGTGAGCACGTTCAACCGAACGGCCTTAGCCATGACGTCCTCTCGAACGTACACTCCTAGAAGGGGAGGTAGGGGGTTCCCGTGCCATAGTGCAAGGAGTGTTGGCCTAATGATCCAAAAGGTTCTAGAGGTGCCTCACTTCCAAATCCACCTTACGAGCCTAGTCTTGGATCTATAAGAACACATTCAAGATAAGCATGGCCTTATCATAATGCGAAAGAAAGCAAGAAACTACGGAATTAGCAAAAATAGTAGAATTGTGTTCTTTCTGTATAAAAAAAAAGGATCTCCACTCTAAAAGTATGCCACACTTGTGCAAAGGCATGGGGGATGGAAATTGAATCCCCAAGCAAAACATGTTTCCCAATAGAAATGGAGCTGGATCGAAATAGCTGAAAGACAGTCGTGGATCCAGGCCCAAATAGTCTGATATTTTAGACAATACTAGAATAGATGTGTAAACATCTCAATATGCCCACAAAAAGGGAAAAGCCAAGGAGCAATACCATAATGAGCTAATCTACACCCAAGAGGGAGGCCTTGAAAAAGTAAGCACCAAGAAAAACATACAAGCTTAGGCTGAAGGATGGCTTTCCAAATAGTATGAAATCTAGATTCCCAAGAACACCAACCAGAATTAAGGGACCATCTGGACTTTAAGCATAGCCACCATAGCCATCTTGGGGGTGAGAAGAGCATACCCTTTGCCTAGGGGGTAATTTAAGAATGGGGTATCTAGAAACCATTTCCAGTCCTTCCACCAAGGTCTGAGGGAGACCACACAAACTTTGTGAAGTGTCTTAGCAGGAATAGAATCAAGAACTTCCTGATAAGACTCTCTATTGGATGAAGCAAGCTGAAACATGGCTTTAGCTTGAGGCCAAGTGAGAAGTAGTCTGGAATACCTACAAAATATGTCTTTAAGAGTGCGCAAGTCTCAACAATATAACTTAAGATCATGAACCCAGGGAACTTGGGAAAGTGGCACACCATGAAAGGTGATAAGAGGAGACCACCAGATACTATGGTCAATAATGGAAAGACCATTGGGGAATCAATCCCCATTCCAGATTAAAAAGGGTTTGAGAAATTCCTAGGCTCTCCATATGCTTTTGACAACAAATGTGCCAACAATCTTGATCAAATCTTTGAGGATGAGAAAACTAGAAAAATCTAGCCCCTGCTAAGTATTGAGGCCTTAAGAGGATCCTTAGAAAATACAATTGTGAATCATCACTTTCCAAGCTTCGTTACCATTGCAGGCCTAAATAACCTAGTTAGTAGCCAAAGAAGACCCCTAGTGGCCAATGTCGGTTAGACCAAGCCCGCCAGAATCCCTAGGGAGGCAAAAATATTCCTAGGAAACTCTATGGAAGCCTTTTCCAAGCTCCGAGCTAGCCCAGAGGAAATCTCTGAGAAGATTTTCCAACTTCTTGGTAGAGGCTTTGGATGACACCTAACACGAAGAATAGTAAACATGCGTGGCAACTAAAATCCTGAAGCAAATCTGAAATTTTCCTACTAGCGACAAGGGTTTAGTAATCCAGTATGCAGGAGGCCCTGTTAATAACATACTGCCAAAGTTGACTGGGGGCTGCATCAAATGCAAAGGGGATACCCAGGAAAATAAAAATTTCTCCATGTTGGATGTATTTCCAATCATAATGAACAAGCCAGTCAGGCTTGGGGAGAAAGGATTGTCTTAAGCACTGGGTCTTTCACCACTAGATACTGGAACCAGAGGCTAAAAAATACGTATCCAAACATTGCATGGCATTAGCAATATTGGCTTCATCCTCCAGAAGTGTGAGGAAGGATTCATCAGAAAAATGCCCATTGACTAATTGAAGGGGGGTTGGGGAAGGGAGTTGAATTCCTCTCACAAGCCCTTAATCCTGAGCATGGGCAAGGAGAAACCAAAAACCTTCAGCAACTAGCAGATAAAGAGCAGGCGCTAAAGGACAACCTTTCCTAATAGAGTGAAAAATGCCAAACTTCTCAGAAGTAAAACCATTCACAGAGAGATAGGTAGTGGCATCAACAGAAATCATTTTGATAGAGGCAATGAAAACCAAACCAAAACCCAATGCTTCAAGCATCGCCAAGATGAAATGCCATTCAATCCTTTAATAAGATTTTTCAAAGTCAATTTTGATAAAAATAATAGGCTGTTTAGAGGTTATTTCCCACTAAATACCTTCTCAGATAGAAAAAATATTATCTAGAATATTTCTACTCTGTATGAATCCAGTCTTCTCAGGACTGATGATAACAAGCAGGATGGGCCGAAGCCGGAGAGATAATGCCTTAGCAATGATCTTGTATGATACATTGAGTAAGGTAATCAGCTGCCAATTGCAAATGAGATATGGGTTTCCTATTTTGGGAAAGAACTTTATGTAACCCCGATTAATAAGGAAACCAAGGGATCCTAAGTGAAGATCCTTGAGGTAAATTTGCAGCAGATCCTAGCCAACCATGTCCCAAAGGGCTTTGTAAAACTCACAAAGAAAGCCATCCATACCAGGAGCTTTATCATTGGACATGAGGGAAATAACTTCATATAAATCCTTGAGAGTGAGCAAATGGCCATAGACAACTTTGTGTGCTGATGAAAGTTTGCAAGGAACAACTGAGAGGCATTCAACAAGTGCGGCTTGTCACCCAAGAGAATCCTCCTGAGCTTTGAAAACCTGAACATAGTGCATAACAAAAGGTTGGACCATCTTAGGGGTGTCAGTAATTCGAACACCAACATCGACAATAGTTGAAATTTGTTGGTTCATGTGTTTAGCTTTGAGCTGTTAGTAAAACTCTTTGGTGTTCTAGTGATCAATTTTAAGCCAGTGTAGTCGAGCTTTAAGTTGGGCACCCCGATCTGTGTAGTCATCAGTGATGTGGATTATCTATCATAATTTGGAAACTTGGAGTTATAGAACCAAATTGAAAGGAGCCTGTGTGAGAGCCACCATGGAGTGGATCAGCTCGATGGAGGTGGTGGCATAAGCCTGCCACCTGAATTTGGCAAGCTAGACACCGTACATCCAAAGAAATTTAGTGATCTAAATTATAATGTCCTTCCACCAACTTATCCATCTGACCTTACCAAGCGAGTGAGGAGCAAGGTTCCAAATTTGGTGAATGTGTGCCAAAGTGGGGTGATCATGTAATAAAGTAGTATTTAAATAAAATTGTGTCTTTTTAATGTTTGGAAAAGTAAAATTTCATTAAATATGGAACCGGATCGGAATGTGGTCAGAAAGGAAAACGACGGGAAAAGCTTCCACCAGAGGAGAATAACAGCTGGAAAACTTAAAGAAAGGTTGGGAAGAGATCATGGTATGATCTAGCTTTTTAAAAATCCACTCTTGGCCATTGTGAAGATTAGACTAGGTGTACCATGGCAGTGTGTTGGTGTGGCGTGAATAATTAGGGTCATATAACCCAAATTTATTTCATGTAAAACCAAGCCTCCCTTTCGCCAGCTGGCCACTGCATGGGTAAAAGGCCCAATTTATCATTGGTTTCTCCAACATATTAAAGTCCTCATTGATTAACCAGTGTGCATTGGGAAGTTCGTCAGCCACCCATCTCTAAAGCGCCATCCTTTCTGATGCGTCATTAGGTGCATAAACATTGATAATCCCAAAGGAGAGATTTTCAATATTGAATAACACCCAGAGAATACGGTTGTTAGGGTAACATCCATGATTGACGTAATACAACTACCATTTCAGAGAAATAAATGTGATCATTCCACCTTTTCCAGCTGCATGGTAACTAGAGATAGCTAGGCTGTCAGACCAAATAGTTCTGGCAATAGAATCAAGTAAAAAACCTGCAACTTTGATTTCCCGTAAACACAGAATATCCATATCTAGGAATTTTTTCATAAAATCTCAGACGATGAATTTGGGAGTGGAGTTTTTGAGACCCCGAACATTCCATGAATAGCAATTCATGAGGAAACATGGTCAAGATGCATTTCTAAGTCTAGCTCACTCAAACAATCAAGGGCTCCAAAACTATTCTATAAAAACCGTTGCTGGTTAACTGAGAAAAAATCACATAGTTAAGCAGCTGACCGGCTGGCATGGCTAAACTCCCCTTCCTGATACTCACGAGGAGGGCTGTGAGAATGCCAAACTACCTACTTTCGTGGGGAAACAACTTTATTGGAAATGAGTAATGGTTAAAGATGACCCTCATGTTGTAGAAGAGCAGGCTGAGAGGTTGAAGCCAAGGGTCCTAAATTACTTGAAGAACCAATCATACTTCTAGCCAATACCTTTGTGTGAGCTAGAGGAAACTTGGTATCCGAGGATTGCTTAGTAGCTGAGTTAGTAACATTTGGAGGAACCTTACTGGCTTGAGTAACTGCACCAGGTTGCGAATGTCTGACATGAACAGCCTTGTTCTTACTAGTTTTACGACCACCCACAGTGTGTCAGCCCTCTTCTTTTGGTTGAGAGCGAATATCACCCATAGGATTTGAAGCACCTCGACAAGCGGCCAACAAGGGAAAATCCCTAATTTTATGCATAGAAGATTGACAGTGAAAAAAGGTATTCGGGAGGTTGATGGAAACCACCTTCTGAGAGAAAGATACATCACCAACCTGAATGACAATCAACTCTTTCAGGTCCTTGGAAAGATCTAATTCAATGCAAACCCTCTTTTGCGGACGAGCTGCAAAGAACCTAGAAGGTTCAGTGTATATAATATGGCTGAGAATGGCAGCAATACATTCTTAAAAAATCCAGCAAGGCATAGGAAGCCCTGGGAATTCAACCCAAATGGGGACTTTAAGAGTTGTCTGGTCGAAGACAATGAAGTCTCTGGTCTAGGGCGACAAAACTAGGAGGGAAATTCTGACATACCAAGTTTTCTACTTATTTAAGACAAGGGAAACATGACTAGGATCAGCAAAATGAAGGCAAAAAAAACCATGGGTAAGGTTGTAGATGAAATCCAATTTAATACCATGAGCCGTCCAAGCAAATTGGACCCAAGATTTAAGCATACTTTCAGAGGGAGTTTATCCAACAAAATACCCTATTAAATAGAATTTTTCTAGCCATTTATAGTCGGAATCAAATTCTGAAAGTGGTAAAACAATATCAGGGGAAGTATCATTACCTTGTGGAATACTTTCAGCACGAACTTATGAGGGCATTTCCCCGAAGCCATTGTTTGAAAACTCGCCACTCTCTATCACAGTTGAAACAACTAGACAAGAGTCGTGTGAAGTCATATTTAAAGCCCGCCAAGTGGCTAGGCTCTAGAAAAGAGGCAAAATAAATGCTTTAATGGCAATAGAATTCTCACTGTAAATGAACTCGTTGTTCTCGGCATGCAAAACCCTAGTTCGCAGCCAGAACCCTTTTCCTTCCATTATGAATAATAGGCTATATCATTTACAAAAAATCCTTAAAATCTTTGAGAAATTATATAAAACCTCTGATCCTTTTTCATTTGAACTCTCATAATAAAAGGTTGTCCATGTGATTCACCAATTTTTTTGTAAGATTATCTTATTCATTTGGAGACATAAATCAAAGCATCCACAAACAAACCATTTTGAGATTCTACAAGTGTAGCACTTCAGTTAATCTCATCTGAGGTTGCAATAAGAACTTGTAGAAATATTTGCACCATTTGTTATTGATGGTCTTTAATTTTCTTGATTTTTTCTTTGTATACAAAAAATATCATCTTACCCCTTGCATGTATCCTTTCTTAGGGGAAATTCAAATCAATCTTATCCTTTGCATGTATCCTCACTTGGGATAATCTCGGCTCTCATTTTCTCCCTTGCATGCATCCTTACTTGGGGGAAATGAATCATTTTAATCTCAAATTACTCTTGAATTTGGATCCAACAAAGAGTGTCACTTAACCTCATTCTTTCAATTTGATCCAATCCCCTTGATTGTATCCTTTCTTGGTGCATCTAAATCTTCTTAATCGTCGTTGTGGAACACCTTAGGCGCATAGTTAATTGTCTTTATTTATGGTTGTGTTATATTTTTTTAATTCTTTCTTGACCAATTACAAGTATTTCGCTATCATCTTGGTTCATTTATAGCCATGGTGCATACTTTTACTGTGTATATTGGGTTTGCTTTGATTTTTATCTCTTTTTTCCTTGGACCGATTATAATTTTGTTACCATCTTAGTTCATTTATAAATATGGTGTATAAATTTACTATGTATATTAGGTTTGTTTTATGTTTTAGCTTTTGTTTGTGTGTGTGTGTGTGTGTGTGTGTGTGTGTGTGTGTGTGTGTGTGTGTGTGTGTGTGTGTGTGTGTGTGTGTTTATTTACACACATGATGAGTTAAACATCATAGTTTTTTTCATAATCATCATGCCAACTATATTGTACAATAACAAAATAAAGTTGCTCTACTCGCATCATCTTTCTAATTCTCTCAAATCATACACCTTCTCATTCTTCCTATCAAGCATTTTTCCACCGCTTTTTCACATCACTCATCCACTTGAGGGGGAAATCCCTTAGAATTATCCATACTCCTGGGGGCATCTAAATGATTCACTAGGGAAAATCAAGTGTCCATAATCATTGGGGCATCCAAATACTTCACCAGGGAAAATCAAATAGGTTCGCCACGCTTCCCTATTATCCGATCATTGATTTACAAGTGTCTATTATCTTTGAAATGCTATTACTTTGTAATAACATTTAAAGAGGGGAAAATGCAAACACCCTAAAAATACATACATATTCTTAGTCATTCCTATTACTTTCACAATGTACCAAAAGAGTTCTAGAATGTATCTTAGACCATTATCCTCCCACATTCTATTAGAATTCACCCGCATCCCATTATAAATAATTAATAAAATTGTATCATGCATAAACTATACACATGTATTCCTTAGCTAATTTAATTATCTATTTAAATTAAATAAAATCTATTTATCCACTCACCTCCCATTCAACTCCTCTTCACTAGCTCACTCCACTCAAGTTCTAGAATTCTACAAAGGTGGAAGCAAAATTACACGTATAATTGAATATTTCAAGAGCCAACTATTCAAATTCATTGCCCCTTTAATTCTTAATCAAACAAACCAATTACATAGACCAAATCAACTTGCTAAATCAGGAAAATACATTCATTTACCTACAACTCATTCAAAGCTTGATCCACAATCCATGGCCTCTCCTTCATCTATAAATAAGAGTCTCTTTCCTTCACAATCATCTCTTTGAAACTTAAGGCATTTGCAACATTACTCTTTTAATTTGTCATTAGAATTTTCACACTGTGAGGCTGACTTTTTGATCATTTATTGCTTGTAGCACATCCTTCTTCCATTTGGAACCAAGTTTGGATCATCCACAACCAAATCATCCAAATAGATTCAACAAGTGTGGTACCCCATTCCACACTTCAGCCATCTTATCCAAAGTTGTAAAAGAACTTGAAGCAAGGTTTGTTATTTTCTTATTGCTTTCATTGTATCGGTTTTCCTTGTATACAATAATGATTTTTTTTCTCCCTCATGCACATGATTATGTGTATAACTACGTAAAATTTCACATATATGCAAGAACTTACCTTTTCCCTATGGGTTTCTTTATTTCCTTTAGGAAAACTTCTCCTTTACCATTTAGTACAAACTAATAGGATTCCTCTACAAATTTCATCATAATCAAACTAAGTTCATCTTTAATGGAAATACACAATCCATTAGTGTACATCAAGATATTTTTTGTGTCATCCTACACATGTCTAGCTTGGATGTTAGGATGATATAACTCTTCGGTGTGATTTTTCACACCCAGTTCCTTCTCACGCAAGATTTATAATTGTTTTAACAAATGGGACTAGTAATCCACATCCATAAACTTATCCTTTAACTTTGTCACCATTTGATCCCACTTCTTGATCTAATTGTTTCCTTTTTTTAACTCTTTTAGCCTACACATAATCCCGCCAAAAGGATGCATGTTCCTTCAATTTAGTACTCACAAATTTTACCTTTTTTATCATCTTCTACAACTTCATACTAAAAATATATATATTTCTATGATCCCATCAATGAGACCTTATGGATTTAAGTTCCCATACTAGCATAGAGCTTATATTCATAGCTTACTTCTACTCCTTGTGATTGCATGAAAGAATTAATTCTCTTTCTCATCTACATTCTTTGCTTTAACTTTATGATATTTAGGTGCTCTCACTTTTTATTCATCATCACTTACATATTCATCAATACAAACTCCTCTACAATGTGTATTTTCCATGTCATATAAATGAGCTTACATTCCTATGATCACATTAGCCAAGTCAAAAATTTGTAGTACCTTATTAGCTCTAGAAGAAAACTCTAATTTGCATGACATCTCTTCTTTCCCCGTAACCTATCAACAAGAAGATTTTTCTACCTACACCTTCTACCAAACAATATGAATCATTAAAAGAAGTTTGCAATAGTTACTTTCTATCCATGCCCCTGGTATGGAAAGTAGGAAATATAGAGATCACTCACACAACCCAAGTTAATGTCTATACAAATATTTTCGGCGATATTTCAAAATCCTTTCTCTGATACTAAAATGATGTAGTCACAATCAAGGTTCCCACTAATGGGACACCTTACACCATGTAACTAATGTCATATTTAGATCTCATTAAAGCAATATCTCAAACACAACTCTTAACAATAAAATAACAAATCTTGTTTTATTAATACATGGAAAGATTGCAAACTTAGGCAGGATGGGACTATACTCCAATTACAATCTTATAACAAGACTCTATAGGAATTATTCTAAGAATTCCAATCTTAGACCTATCCAAATCTTATAGACGTTGTACAGCTTGTGTAGTACCACACTAGGCTCAACCTTTTTATGAGCACTTGCTCAATTCATCACTTTTTGGTATTCAATTCTTCACCCCTTTCGTTTCCTTACAATCTTATTGACCCTTCTATTTCCAAAATTTATGGAAGATTCAAGTGGGAGGACAAATATGCCTCTTGGAAGTAAATCTACCTTGTAGAATAATTTCCAGGTCACCTTGATATGACATTGATACGCTCTATAAGTACTTCACCATTGGATTTAACTCAATTAGATCATTTGATTAGTTCTTGGTTATGATGGATGGATCAAGAACCACGTGTGTCACCTTACTATTTGTCATGATGTTGATGTGAGATCCTATTTAACACTAATTTCTTCATTAGAAAAAATGGGTGTGATTCCACATGAATAGAAAGGCTTCATGACTTAGATAACAATCAACATATTTAGGAAACATCTCGTGGCATGAGAAAA
This sequence comes from Taxus chinensis, assembly GCA_019776745.2. Taxonomy (NCBI): domain Eukaryota; kingdom Viridiplantae; phylum Streptophyta; class Pinopsida; order Cupressales; family Taxaceae; genus Taxus; species Taxus chinensis. The sequence goes on along the minus strand of CM034149.1, from coordinate 238,485,346 downwards.
CATAAAAGGTCTCAAATAATAATTAGTGGTATGTATAAGGTGTGCATGAATGTTCTACAAAAGGCATGTGCAACTTTAATACACAAGATACTATTTTGTAGCTTGGTATGTTGCACGACTAAGTATAGTTTTGTGCGATTAAGGAAAATATTAATGTTACATGGTTTGGCCTTTTGTGTAGATGAGACAATGTTGCACGGTTGAGGTTAAAATTTAATGGTTTGGATAGGATTTTTGAAAGAAATGGTTAAGGCATTGGCTTTTAGCGTGGTATGTTTAGCAGTGGCGTGACATTGTGCAAGTCCTTATTAAATAACTTGAAATATTTTTGGGAAATACATTATGCAAGATTGCTAATGAACTTGTATGCTTCTGTATCATAGACAAACATGTCTTACACTGTGATCTATATCCCTTAAATCACCATACAACTTGAGAACACTCAACACAACTCCCTCATCCAATTTTAACTTCTTGTCAGCTAACTTGACCTTGAAGAAAAATCACTTCTTTTAAAACCCTAACCCTAGTTGTACTTTCACTACCCTATTTATAATTATTGAGTGGTCTAATTTTCCCTGTATAATTTAAGATTGTATTTTTGTTATTAGTAATGCTTGAGGCAGTATACTCTATAGGTATCAACTTGTTTAACCAGTTATTGTTATTTGTCATTTTTGACCAATCAAACATTGTTATTATTTACATTAACAAAATATACACTTTCCACATTAATAAATATTAGTAAACCAACACATTTTTTTAACAAAATAATTGTAAAAATGCATTGATTTTCAATTTGATTGGCCTAAAAATCAGCATGTTATTGCAGCGTTTAACAATTTCAAGGAAAACATAATATCATTAACATTTATGATAGCATTTAAATTTAAAGTTGCATCCTTACAAAAAAAAAAAAAAAGAGTAAAAAATGAATTTACATAATAAATGATTCTATTTCCGTGTGTGTGATAGTTCCAAACAAGAAAGAAGGGTATCGATGAGGACGACCCAGTTATGCCTATTTTGGAGTCAAGTTATCATTTTCTTCAACATTATAATTTTGCAGTCAACTTATAATTTTTAATGGCGACACCAAAGATTGATGAGATATTAATGTTATGTCCACGTCGTAATGGAATATCTTCACGGAAGGATTAAATTTGACTTTGAAATGATTTGGAAAGAGTTAAATCTGTGACCATGTTTTTTTTCCTCCTGTATCACGTCTTCTCACAGTTTTCAAGCACTACTGTTACTGGTGCTCGCAACTTAAATTAGGGGAAACCTGATAGGGACGGGAGCCTCTCTAATTCTTATTACATCCATTTCCCTGCTTGTTCCTCAATAGCTGAACCTAGATTCACTCACAATCCTGTTAGGAAATTAGTGTTTACTATGTCATAATAAACTTAAAATGATTTGTAAGTGAAGTTGTTAAAACAACTTCATGTATATAGTGAGTTGTTGGAGAATTGTAATAAGAAGTTTCCTATTTTATAGGAAATTATCTCTCTATATATTTGCTTTGTATCCCGTAGAATTAATATTGAATATATTGTTGACTGTGTCTTTATGTTGATTCGAGTTTCCTACAGTTTAAACTCTGATCAAATCTAAGATTTGGTATCAGATTAGGGATGGGGTTCTAAGAAATTTGGAGGGGCGGTGGTTTCACTCTATGTTGTCCCGAATTATGAGTTTCTAAGTGTTATTTCATTTGTGGCTGCGTATGTTTAATACTGTCAAATCTGTGCGTGACAGTGCATATCGAAGGTTCACACACCATTTATCCAGAGGTCTTCAACACGTCTAAGTTTGCCTTCCAATGCCATAGTCTTCATCAGATCATGTGCACGACAAAGGTCTTACAATATTGGACGACCACAAATAACATTCTGTAAGGATTGAATCAACCACCGATTTGTTGCCAATAGCGCATCTAATTGTCATCTGTATTAGATTCATTCATTATTTGTGCAATCGCTAACTCCACCAAGAAATATATATCGTTCCAAGCCTTCATTAATATGCCTATGCGTTTAGTCTGCATTCCACAAGCATATCTGTCATAAAATACAAAACAGGAGCATCAACAAGGGAAGCTTGGACGTCTCAGTTGTAGCAATCAAGACAAGTTGTAGCTTGGAACATTTCCTTCAAATGTCTTTGTCTGAGTGCACACTTAACAGAGTGTGGCCACGAATCAATAAGGAAACTAATGAAGGCTCGCTGGCCATTAGAAACTGTGTTATCCAAGTACAAATCTGTATACCGTCGTGCACTTCTTATTTACAGTTAGATCTGATTGCGGTCTCGGTATTATTTTGCATGTTCACCACGTACACGTACCAACGTCCATGCATGGTTCGTAGATTCAAGATTGTCCATTAAATGACATTTAGTTTTTGGTTTGATAGTTATTATCATCAATAATAAGTCATTAGCGCACTCTTATTTTATGTTTAATACTCTAGATTATATTGTCTTTGTACCACGGTGGAGTTCTTCCATAAGTTTAAGATAGTGGTTGCTATCATATTAGTTTTAAAAAAATTGTAAGTCAAGTGTCAAACGTAAAACATTCTAGAAATATTTTTAATATATGGTGGACCATTAGTCGTTAATAAAAAAAAATTCGTTAAGTGTTATGTGTGTCAAGTTAAAAATTCATAGTCAAAATAATTGTCGAGTTTACGTATTGAATTTTCAGTCGAGCCCTCTAGTCCTAGTCAAAAGTGTCATCATCAAATATTGTAAAAACAAAAAAAATTGCCTCACTTTTAGTTGGACGCATTTTCAATAGAATATGACGTTTGAGTTGAACTTGAGGGGGGGCATTCTCAAATGAGACTCAAAGTAATATTCAGTTAAGCTAGCAACAGACAACTGGAGGTCAAAGGCAACATAGGATGGAGGGTGATCAACAACTCTCGTCAATCACCAACGACGGGGTTGCATATAGCACTAGTGGCACATTTTTATAATATTTTCAGTTGTTTACTTTGAGTAGTGTGTGTAGAAATAAAACGTGTTATACATTCCTTGCCAAATATTGAAACGAGGAGGATGTGCATTTTGGAATCTAAGAATAGTTGTATAGGAGGGCAACTAAACTGGAGTGATCATCTGACTATTGAGATTCTTTGACCATTGTACTTCTAACATCGAACGGCCAGTGAAAGAGTATATTCATTGGAAGTGAAAGCGGGAACTGCTGAGGTCGCGTATGTTGGTGAATCGGTGGAAGTGTGATCATCCGATATGGGATTCACTCTGATGAAGTAGATTGGTCATGTGCAGCAAGATCCAAACAGCAAGATCCAAGTCGGCAGTATGCGGAGGCTTATAATTTTGTTTCCATTTTTTTCGATGTGCTTTTTCCCATGTAAACACTAAGGGGGGGAATGTTAGGAAATTAGTGTTTACTATGTCATGATTATAATAAACGTAATATGATTTGTAAGTGAAGTTGTTAAAACAACTTCACATATATAGTGAGTTGTTGGAGAGTTGTTATAGGAGGTTTCCTATTTTATAGGAAACTCTCCCTCAATATTTTTGCTTTGTATGCCATAGAGTTAATATTGATTTGGCTGTTGACTGTGTCTTTATGTTGATTTGGCTGTTGACTATGTATTTATGTTGATTTGGCTGTTGACTGTGTCTTTATGTTGATTTGGATTTCCTGCATCATAAACTCTGATCAAATCTAAGAAATATGTCAATACTCTTTTTAAATAAATGAGTCACATGTATTTAACATCAAAGATTTTGTTAGAAGGTCAATCTACACATCGAGAACAAAGAAATTTTAGGAAGAAAAATTTTCAATCCACACTCAAATGAAACAGAGAAAAAATTACAGGAAGACAAATTTGTCGAAACTCTTCTGAACATCCTAGTTATAAATTATCGATATACGTTTCGAGGGAGCTACCTCACTAGCCATCGTGGAAGCACTATTTGAAAATAATGTCTTTTGGCCCCTCAAACCATTTTTTCCCAAGTATGATTAGATACTCAGACATTTTGAGCTTCAATGGCACATAAATAGTTGAAAAATTGCTTCTGAGTAAATTGTTGTAAGAAATTTCTAGAAAAAAAATGGATAGAAACATTTGAAGAATCACACTTTGTAGCCATAACCAGGACTAGTTATGGATATAGGAAATTTCCTAGACAACTTATATCCAAACGAGAAATTTTAATTTGACAATGGGCATAAACGCTTAATGGATTTCTTCATAAACAAATTGTGAAATGTCACAAACAACAAAACAAAAGGCCGAAGTGGTGTAGCTAACAAATGTTGCAGGAAAAACATGAGGACCTATGATGAGTCCAGTATCATGCTAGTGCCTCAAGAGATGTAGTTCGGCAAGCCATCTTTCCAGCAACATCACTCGAGTTGAGGTTGCTGTTGAGACACAAGTTTCCGCTCTCTGTGACCACGTGGATCAGTGGCAAGATCTCCATCGGGCCTTTGCTCAGGTATGACAACTCTCCATGAAGAATAATCCCATCACACAGTTTCGCAGTTGCAATATAGTTTCTATCCATGATTCTTGCACCCACAGTCATGATCCATGGGGCTCGTTTGAGAGTGTAGAATGAGGGGGCCCTTTGTTGCCTACGGAGCTACCCTACCTCCGCTAGAATGGTGCCACGTGGCACCCCCAATCGTGGAATCTTTGCCACTTGGCTTTGCCTTGGCTTGCTGTGTGTCCTCCATGCTCTACCACCTATTTTTCTTTACTCGATCCTGATGGTTTATAGACCCTAGCTTAAAGCGTGGTCCCACGCTGGGGGCCATTGCTTCTATTTTCCTGCGAATTGGGTCTCATACAAATTTTTTGCAATGACTGCTACTAATGCCAGACAAATTTCCATAAAAATCTCTCCCGCAGTAGGATAGGAAGACCATTTCCAGCACTAGGAAACAATGGGGGGCAGAAAAATTCTTTCACCCGCTCAGGAATTTTCTCCAATTTTCCTGCCACTTGGCATCAAATTTTAGTTTCCCTCCATATTTTTCCCTCCAAATATCTGTTTGGGACCACATATTAGCCTAAGCTCTTTCAAAGCAACCGCTGAACACAAATTTACATGGGACTGCAAACTGGCTTAAGCTCCTATGTTTATTTAGCACAAAATAGCAAGCCCCCCAGCATGGGACCATGGCCTTATTCTAGGGCTTGGAGTCTGCCAAGAGTCCATCTTCTGAAGCTCTCCCGGAATCTCGACACACATCCCCTTGACCACCTTTGGATCTTTGCCACTTGTCCTCTACTCGCTCCACACCCTGTCCTGCCATGGCTCGCTTGATTTTTTCCAAACTCGATGCTAATATAAGGTGACACCCAAAATCCTTTCTTTCACTAAATTTTTTCAATTGCTTTACAACATAGAATTTTAAATATTCGTCTGTTAATCTAACGCTTGTTATGGGTATCTTTTTAATTGCTTTTAAAATTACAATCTTAAGCTTTTTTAGTCTGCTAAGCGTAGATTTTCTAGGGGGTTGATGTTCATTGTCCATAATTTAACATAAAAATGAACTCAAAATGTGCATAAAAGACCGCCATGTATATACCTATAGTGAAAAAGTTCCACCACTCATTGTCAACATAAGGGCTTGCATTTGAGTCACATATCTAAATAGGGCAATAAATATTGGCTTCCTTTGTAGGTCAATGAACTTCACTATCTTATCGGTACATTATCATCCAATTATCAATGTAAACGAAGTGAGGAGGAACAACACCCTTATGAACTGTGAAAAGAAGTAGATGGCATTAATGACAAGCGAATGAAAACACTTATAGATCAACATTACATGTCACAAATTTATAGCGAGTTTTCAACAGAAAATAATATCAAGCTGGACTTGACTTTGTCTATTTGAATAGGTCCAATGCAACTACAAATTATATATTACAAAAATTAATATCATTGTTAATTTCCCAGGTTTTGAACATTATGCTTTACACATATCGAGTAATTTATCATTTCATATAGGCTAAAATAAAATCATGATTCATGTGTGAAATTATTTTGTTCTTGCCACGTGTCCTCCATGCTCCGCTACCTTTGGATCTTTGCCATCTGTCCTCTACTCACTCCACCACTTGTCCTTCCATGCCCCCCCTGAATTTTCCTAGACTCAATGCTAATATGTAGCCCGATTAATTCCGGGGTATTCTGTCTATTGGAGCCCAAAATGTGGTAGCATCACAGGGCACAAAAGGAATACATGTGGGGACATTCTGTGAGAGTCTCAATGGAGATCGTGATGTGGAATCCATACTTCAAAATTAAATAAGACAATAAACTGTTACATGTCCACCCTGCCCTTGTACAAAGCTAAGAAGAAAACAAAGGCTTGACTTCCTCTGGAGAAGATAATATATTAATATCTATATAAATGATGGCAGCCTTTTATATTTTTACCAATGTTGCAATAATAATAATGCTTCACATTTCCACACAGGAATTGCCAGCGTTTAAATATTTTTGTGCCTATTGCAATATGACCATGTAATTTTTTCACCTTAAGTTTAACTATTATAATATTATGGATGTAAGCGAAGAGACCGATATAATGAGGACGATGCTACACACATACACTCTATGCTATTCACTATTCCATCATTACAATAGTCAGACTAGAGTCAAATTGCTAAAGCAATTGTTCTTGATTACCATATGTAAAGGTTGCAGGAGAAACAACTCGATTTTCAGTTGTTTTTTTCCTCAAAAATGGTATTAACTGCCAAGAATATACTTCTGATATTGATATCCATTTTTCGGGCACAAGAATTGTAATTTTGTTCTCTATGATTAATAAACATGGAAATAAATGAATCCATACATTTGAATACCACTTGCCAACTACTCGTATTTCTCCAAATGCAACCATCACGTCTCCTATGAGATCATTTCAATTTCTGCCTTTAACACCATACATGATCATTTCAACTACGACAATAGTATTGAGCATTGTTACTCTTATTCTAGATTATCATCTAGAATATACAAATAATATATAAATAAGATTAAACCCTTGGATCCTCTATATACATCGTCTACAATCAGTAATATCTCTCTTCTAGATGTGCCTATAAGTGTTGTGCAATGCAGGTGTCCCAATTTCCAGGCCTGCTTCCTACTCAAATAATATTATTATTATATAGTTTTGAGGTGTTAAAAAAATTACCAAAATGTGCCACAATACATCGAGTATAAATTTTGCCCATGACCCTGAAAAACTCTCTAGGATCCTATAAATCTTTTTGATGTTCCAAAAAGCAGCGCATAACTTATATTTTCTTTACCTGGAGCTTACCATGTCCACAATTACTTTCATGTTAAACGGATCAACTTCAGACAACATTTGCACTACTTGTCGCATGGAAGGTCGCAGGGCAGGAAGATTACTGGTGCACACCACTGCAATTTTAAGCACTTTCATCATCTCCTCCCACTTTGATTTACTGATCCTCCCGTCCAGAACTTCCAACGCACCTTCTCTGGTAACAATCTGGCGAGAAATCCAGTGAACAATGCCCTTGTTCATCCCATATTCACCTTCCATGGGCCGTTTTCCCGTCACAAGCTCCAGCAGCACAACCCCAAAACTGTACACATCGCTCTTCTCGCTCACTCTGTATGTGTATGCATATTCTGCACAGATTCACACTTCAATCACCCAACAAAGAAAAAAAATTGGAAGGAAGAAATTTGAAAATCATTGATTAGTTACCTGGAGCAATGTAGCCATGGGTGCCTGCTATGATGGCTGTAGAATCTCCAGTTCTGCAGACTCGAAGACATTTAGCAATCCCAAAATCAGCTAAACGTGGCTCCAAGTCGTCATCCAGTAATATGTTACTGGATTTCACGTCTCTGTGAACAATGGCTGGAATGCAGTCATGATGCAAATAGGACAGTCCCCGAGCTGCTCCTAGGGCTATTTTATAGCGTGTCTCCCAATCTAATATGGGAGAAGTATGATCCTCGTGCAATCTGCTCCATAAACTGCCATTTTTCATGAATTCATATACAAGCAGGTCTGAGTCTGTGTTGGATAAGCAGCAATACAGCTTCACTATGTTTTTGTGTCTCACACAGCCTAAAGTTTCGACCTCCATCTTTAATTGGCGGTTTATGAGTGCTGCCTCCCTCGTATGATTCAGTTGGGCGTTGTGGGTCTTACATAGCTGCTTCACTGCAATGATTTCCCCATTGCTTACTTCTCCTCTGTATACCTTTCCAGATCCACCACTGCCTATCACGTTCTCCTCTTTTAAGCAAGGGAGAATATCATCCGCAGTGAATGCAAATCTGTGGAAGGACTTCAAATCCCAAGATGGGGATTCCTGATGGGTTCTGTACATTCTTCTTTTCAGAGCCCAGCCTGTAACGAGAATGACCACTGCAGCTGCAGAAATAAAGCCTGCAATGAGGATTCTAACATGGGATCTGTTTCTAGAAGAAGAAGCAGCAACACAGGACCTCAGGAAGTCTGATCTAGCTTGATTTTGGCATAGTCCATTGTTTCCAGAAAAACTGCTGTTGTTTGCCAGGCCAATCAGCTGGGTTGGCACTGGTCCTGTCAACTGATTATTCGAAAAATCCAGCAGGCTGAGCTGCAATGCAGAAAGGGTATCTGGAATCTGACCACCGAGTTGATTATTGGAGAGATTCAGAGAGTTCAGGCCATGTATGGATCCCAATGATGCGGGAATAGCGCCATTCAGTTTATTTCCTGCAAGATTAATTTCAGATAGATCCTTGCAGAGGCCTAATGTATCTGGTATTGGACCTGAAAGCATGTTTTGCTGCAAAAACAGGCTACCCAGCATGGTCAAATCTCCAATTTCAGAAGGTAGCTCTCCAGAGAACTGATTATTGCTTGCATCCATTTTACCCAAAAGTGACGCCTGTCCAATTTCTGAAGGCATGCTTCCTGAGAAGAAATTGTTTTGGATGGTAAAAACAGAGAGATTCTTTGCATTTTTTATTTCTATGCCGATTTCACCCTCAAAATTGTTATAACTTAGATCAATAATGTAAGCATGAGGTAATCCCCAGATACCGGAGGGAACCCTACCACTGAGACTGTTATTGCTAACCCTAAAGCGGACAAGACTGAGACAGTCACCATACGATTTGGGAATCTCTCCTGTTAAAGAGTTTTGTAGAGCAAGGAGAAAGACCAATTGTCCTCCTCTGCATAGATCAGGGGGCAGCGAACCAGTCAGACCATTCTCTGATACATCCAACGTCTTGAAATCAGACAAGCTACCAAGCTTATGAGGGATTGGTCCTGTTAGATTATTAGTGTACAGAGATAAATCCATGAGATACCGAAACTCCCCAAACTCATTGGGTATTGACCCTGAAAGTTTGTTATTCAAGAGATGAAGAGATGCCAGGTTTTTCAAGCTTGCAAGCTCAGAAAGATTTCCACTAAGAAAATTATTAGAGGCGTCAAAGTACTTCAAAGAAGTGAGGTTCCCAAACCCTGAAGGAATCTCTCCTTCAAGGTAATTGTTGTACAGTTCCAATTGAATCAGCTTTGTTAGCCTTGTGATTTCTTTTGGTATGGTTCCTGTTAAAGAGTTGCAAGAAAGCTCTACGTTTAACAGCTCTGTAAGATTGCCAATAGAGGGAGAAATAGTTCCAGTCATGCTACAGTTGGACAAACGCATCAATTTCAGGCGTTTTAAACTGTATATCTCGTTCGGTATGGGGCTTGCATCTAGAGGATTGTCATTCAAGTTTAATGCATACAAACTAGACAATTTTGTGATAGAAAATGGGAATTTACCAGAAAAATTGTTCTTTGACAAGTCCAGAATCTGGAGCAAACTGAGTGCAGAGAAATCAGGCAAAGACCCCATCAATGAATTGGTTGTGAGATTCAATATTTCCAATTGACTGCAATTATTCCAAAACACATCTGCAATGTTCCCGTACAGAGAATTGTAACTCAGCTGAAGAGTTTTCAAGGTATGGAGGCGGCAAAGGGCAGAAGGAATAGGACCCCTGAGCCCTGTGTTGTCCAGAGTGATACCTGTAACTAAACCTGCATCGCTGCAACTGATTCCATTCCATTGGCAAGGAGAAGCAGAAGCAGCTGTGGTAGAATTTTCCCAATTGTACAAGGCGTTTCTTTGATCTTGCAGATTCCTTTTAATATCTAACAGAATTGTGATTTGTTCATCTTGGGCAAAAGAGCCTAAAATGGAAACCAATAATACAATTTCCATCAAGACATATCTGATTGCAATGCAGAAGTTGCCATTAGAAGAATCAGTTTCTTCAGCGGCGAAGGCACCCATTCTATTGGTATTGCCTCTGGAACACACAGAAACATACCAATTATTGGATTGGATAACCCACCCCAGAAATGCCCATGATTTAGTAGCTGTCTGAGCATTTTTTTACAACATCATGCTTTGAATCGGATTATTTTTTTACTTCAATGAATCAGGTTTGAGATATTAGCTGACTGGGCTTGAAGGAGTAGCCGAAACTAGATAGCAAGCTCTAGCCATTTTTGACTGGGATGTGGATAGGTGGAGATTAGACGGCTTTGACTGAAGATAATGACAAAGCATGTCCCTTGGCTCTTACCTCTCTCTTTCCTTCAATGAATTTCACACATATTAGTCCAATCAACGTGATCATTAACATCACATTTTTCACGTGTTATTTGATCAGATCTTCTTGGTCTGGTTCAGAGAATGAGAACTACAGAAGTCTCTAATTTCCATCGATTATTTTGTCCTGTACGGGAAAAAACCTAAAGATTTGCCGCACTTTGCTAGATTCCCACGAATTGTCAAAAATACTTTTGAGTATATGAACGAGCTTCCTGCAAAGTCGTACGTTCCCCTCAACGTGTAGATTTTGGTAACAAGATTCCTTTGACATTTGTAGCAGGATTAAAATTGGAAAGTACAAAAGAGGAGTCAAGGTTGTCGTGCAACCAAACTCCTCATTTATAAATTGAAGTCGTGCAAATGTTTATAGACATAGAGAAAATGGAATTTAAATATTGGTCTATTAATTCACCTCTTACAAAGGGAACAATTGTGTTGAGCCATTGACAAATGTGTTAATTATGCCGTAGGCATCTTCTACTAAAAGGCACATTCTCGTTTTTTTGTCGTCTTTTCTTTTTCAACCCTGTTTTGTTCTGTTTTGAGTGTATGTACCGTTGGATCTGTTTTTTGTTACTATTGGGCCCTGTTGCAGCGTTGTGTGGCTGGGCGATGTTTAGTTCTGTGGAGCCACAACTAAGCCTCAATAGAGATTTGCTTGCTTGTGTTCATTGGGCTTTCCTGCGGTGGTGCATAGGGGTGTCCTGCCTTCCTACTTGCCCATTTTTCTTGCAACCACCTATTGCTTCCTACCCTCCTATATCACCAGTCGATGATGCTTCTTCATGCTTCTTCAAATAGAGCATCCAACGTGCTACTAGTTGTTCATCTGGAAGTAGTGTTTGAACAGTTCTTGAGGGAAGACACTGAATCATTTGTTCTTGTGCCCTAGAAACGCTTATTTCACTGAATTGGGACTTATCCCAGTCCAAGCAGCTAAAAAATATAGCCAATATTGGAATCCAATATTACTTAGGGTTCATTTTAAGAGACCTCCGGGAAATCGAAGGTGGAAAATCCTTGGCGAATATCCCTAGAACCACTTTCGTGAAACAGACGAATTTTCTAGGGTTTTTGTGCAAAATTTTCGTCTTATTTTCAAGACACGCGACAACAAGGTTATTGTCGTGCGACATGAAGTTTATTGTCGTGTGACAACAACCTTGTTGTCGGGTGACAATAAGGTCATTGTAGCACGATCGGACAACACCCTTGTTGATGCGCAAAAGCAAGGTTGTTGTCACGCGACAACAACCTTGTTGTCGCATGACAATGACCTTATTATCGCCCGATGACAAGGTTGTTGTGAGACAACAAACTTGTTGTCTCACAACAACAAACTTACTGTCGCACGACTACATAATGAAAATCTCATGTTGTGCGTCTGCAGCCTCATGTCGTGCGTCAACTACCTGCCTTGCAAGTTCACGATACTTGATATGTTGGTACTTCAGTAAGCTAGTAGTAAGTTAGTAGTATACTACTCGGTGAATCACCTAGGTTTATATAGGAGATGTTTTCAAGGGGTTGGCGAAGCCGACCGCTAAAAAAAATATACTGTAAATTTTAGGTGAATAGGACACTGACCTGCTCCGAAAAATTAGCCTATTCAAATTTTCCTAAAATGGAATATTCGCCAAATTACGAATATTTGCCACTAAAAAAATCCCTGATATTAATATTTTTGGATTCCAAAATGTCAAATATTGGAATTATCTACACTCCAAAATCGCACATATTGGATTCCACTATTGCATATATTGGAATCCAAAATCACCTATATTGGAATTATATGTACTCCGAAGTCCCATATATTGGAATCCAGAAAATCAAATATTGGAATCCATTATACAGGCTAGCATCTGCTAGGCATTATGTATGATTTGTTATGTACAAAACATGTTTCTATTTTATAAGGGCTAGCGGCCACCAACCATTATTTATGTTATGTTATAAGGGCTAGTGGCCGCCATCCATTATTTATGCTATGTTATTTATGTTATGCTATACGGTTTAGTTGACGCTAGGCATTATTTATGACATGTTATGTATAGAACATGTTTCTGATTTATACGAGATAGCGAACATATTATCTTGTCCTTCAATGGTTGCAGTAAAGACCACAACATGGTGTTAAATTTGACACTCGTTTAGATGTATTTTTTCACTTTTATTGAGGCTTTACCCCCCACAACACCACATTGCCCCCTGTCTATTTATTGGCCGAATACCATGCCGATCCGAAATCCTTACTAAGTTGCTCGTTGTACCCCTCAAAAATATTTAAGAAAGGGGACAATCCCATTCGATCTAACACCTCCATAGCCTTTGATTAAACATCATTGAGATCCCAAGGCTCAATGTGAACCAAATCTTCCCCCATATTCCTATTAACAGTCAGCCTCTCATGAAGAAAAACTCTTCGTTCTATGCTACACAAACCCGACCACACAACTGCAATACCAATACACCAAGTAGCAACATAAATCCCAAATTCCTATAGAGGAGTAAATGCGTATTAAAATCCCCTTAATAGTTATAAACCCGAATTCCAAGAGAGGAATAAACCCAGATTAAAAGAACATTAACATCCCCTTAATAAACTAAGTGCGCCGCACTGCACTTGTAAGGAATTCCAAGAGAGGAATAAACCCTTGCAACGATCGCATTGCAAGAACATTAACATCCCCTTTTAATAGTTATAAACCTGGATTCCAATAGAGGATTTAACCTGGATTACAAGAAAATTAACATCCCCTTAATAGTTATAAATGTGTGACGACATTCATCACTAATCCCCCACGTCACCTTCCACCATTCTTACGTACCTCGAAAGAAGGGACATGAAATCACTGCGGACATTTTCCTCCCACACTTGACACTTTAAATGACAATTAAAATTCTCCTACTCCCCTTGTTAGGAAGATATATTTATGTAATTAAATATATATATGAAATAAATTAAAACTCCTTTTCTAAAGGTAGAATTATGGTAAATCATTTTAAGAAGTATTTGAATTTCATTGTAATACTATTCGTCACGCTAGAATTCCAAATTCATAGAATAATTCATTGCAAATTAAAAAAAAAATCACAATATCTATGAGCAAGTTGATTGAAGTGCCTGATAATTTTTAATTCTTTATATACTTTAAACCGATGTGAACAATGTTTGCAGTAGACAATTTGAAGTCAAGAGGATACTATGACCTTAAAAAATGAAAGTAAGAGGGTTAATACTTTTTTTATATATTAAGATATCTATTATTGTTTAAATCCTTTACTGTATTATAAATTTCCTAAAGATAATCACACATATTATATATATAAACATTATTAAGATAGTTCTATGGTTCCATTTTTTGGAATAATTTAGTGAAGAGCAGAAATTTCATCAAACAAGGAAGTAAATGGAAAGTGGGAGATGGTTGTGATATAAAATTATGGGACGATAATTGGTCTAATGGCAGCCTTATGGACAGATTTGGTGTTGTCAAAGACAGTCTTGAAAACAAGTATGGCACTAGAATCAAGGATTATATTGAAAGAAATGGCAACAAAAAGAAATGGAAAAAACTTTATGTGGATAGAGATGATCTGATCCAAACTATTTCCTCCCTGCAAGATTAGTTGGACCTTATCCCCTTAAGTCAGCTGGATGTTAAGGATGAATTGGTCTGGAGCAATTCTATTGATGGGGACTACTCTATCAAAACTGGTTATAATACTTTCTTCGACAATAGTCAAACTGATTTTAAATGGAGTAGAATTTGGATGACTGAGCTAACACCTAAAATTAACTTTTTCTTTTGGCTTGATCTCAGGGGCAGAATTCTTACCACTAACAACCTGATAAGAAAAGGTTTCATAATGCCTAATAGATGTCATCTATGTAAAAAAGACTCTGAGGATATCAGTCATTTGTTTATCCATTGTGATTATGCTACCAGAATATGGAGTTTTGCCCTCTCTAATTTTAAAGCTTTCTGGGTGGTTCTGAAGGATTTCAGTCAACTCTGGACCCAATGGAGCCCACCCTATAAACATTGTGTTGTAAGAAGGCTCTGGAATTTGGTAATACCTCATGTTATTTGGAGGATATGGAAAGATAGAAATGATATTATCTTTAGAAATAGTAATCAGAATTTTAAGCTCAGTATTGGGAAAATTTCTAATGCTATTAAAGAAAATATTGCTAGATTTAAACCCCTCAAGAACAAGAGTTATCCTGAAAATGAAGAGCATATCTTGTCCCAATGGCAAATTGGAGCTGACAATATCGGCAATAATTCCGGTAATAGTATTGATAGATCTTTGATACATTGGCATCCTCTTGATCTTAACTGGTATAAGTTGAACTTTGATGGGGCCTCTAAGGGTAACCCTGGAATTGCAGTGGGGGGAGGAGTGATCCAGGATTATAAATGCAGTTTGATTGCTGCTTATGCTGGTAAAATGGGAATACAAACTAATCATTTTCTTGAAGCATTATCCGCTTTATGAGGCCTTAGAATTGCTCAGACTCATAATATCCAAAATCTCATTCTGAAAGGAGACTCGCTTAATATCATTAATAATCTTAATCAGTGTTCACCTCCAAGTTGGAACATCAAGGACTTCATCTTGGAATCCATAAGTATTTGCCAAACCTTCAATAATATTCGGATCAAGCATACTTACTGGGAGGGTAATAAGGTGGCAGATGCATTGGCTAATTATGGCATAAATGTTAATCACATTATTTGGGATAATAGAGATCACATTCCTGAATAGATTCAAAACAACATACAAGCGGATACTTATGAGCATGAAAATTCGGGGTAAGAGAAATGAGCATTTGGAGTGGGACTTTAAGTATCAGACTCCCACACGTGCTGATATTAAAACAACACTCAAGCAGATCTTGATGGGCAATCAAGGTTATAGAAAGTATAATGATGACTTAAAGTGGATCTATATGAAGATTAAAGCCACACATGCAGGAAATATTGTGCCCATAACAACTTTTAAATAGGGTTTTATAGATTCTCAAGTTAGTAATAAGGATGATGATGATCTGGAGTGGGTTTTTAAGGGTTTTGAAGTTCACACATGCGGGTTTTCCCAGGTACATAGCAACACTCACGCAGGCAATCGTGGGAACAGCAATGGCTACACTAGTCATCATTCATATCGCGTGAAAAAAAATAGAGAAAGGAAGACTGGTAACTACGTCTACTATAGAACTCCTCATAGGGATTTTGAAAATTATATTTGCAAACACTTACGCACGGTGATAATGGGAGGTGCCCCTTGTCAGATAGAACCCAGTGAGGACCCAGAGTGGAAAAATAATGAAGAGCTTTGGAATCTTCTCAACCAGGGAGGCATCACTAATTTTATTGAGAAGATTCAGGGTCATAACCAAAGCATTTCCGTGCATTTTGTGAAGGATTGGAAGGATCGCACAGTGGATTATGGCAGACAGAAAATTTTGATCAATGAAGAGTTAATAGCCAAAGCAACAAGCCTTGGCATGGATGGGTACTGCTTTTTTAATAGAAGGATTGACAAGGCTGCTGAGGAGAGGAAATTTGGTGAGGGTAATGAGAAACTGGTCTTCGTCATGGCGGGTCTACAGGTCAGCTCTATCCCTCCGCCTTTTGACGAGGTCACTCGTATGATGGTACGATACATCTCTTTGGAGGAGAGATTTTTCCCAGTTCCCTCAAAGCATCTTGTGTTCCTCAATCACTTCCACAGAAGTTTCACAGTATGTTTCCCTCATTATCTGCTTAATTATCTTGAGTGCTCCATTTGGGAGTTCTAAAAGCATGCACGTGTGGTCCCTCTGCATCAAGGTCTCATCTTCTTGTTGCATAAGCTTTGTCTTCTTAGGTCTCCCGACATCCCAACCTCCCCCATTTATCCTTCTGTCCCCATCACCATTGCTATCACCCCTTTGCCTTCCTTCTCGGCTCCCTCTATCATCCCCCCACCTCTACTCCCACCCCCTTCGCCTCCACTTCGACCAGACCTATAACTAGGTCTTCTAAAAGACTGAACCTTGATACCCCTGTTTCGGGGAACGTTCCTTAGGACTTGGAAATAACTCATAACCTTCTGCATATTAGTAGTACTGGTTCTCAGGAGGCACACATTGAGAGCTCCACAAAAAGGTTGGAAGCCTTAGAAGCTAACATGTTGTTGTTGAAAGAAGAAGTTAAAAACTTGGCAAAGCAAAAAGGTAAGAGGAAGAAGGAGGAGGAGGTTGATATTGATAAGAAACAGGTTGAAGACATCTACAAAAAATTGAAATCCTTGGACAACCATCTAAAGAAAGCCAAGACTCGCCATGACCATAATATGGCTATTTTTAGTGCAATCGAAGAATTTATTGAGTAGCATGTCTGGAGCATCTCTAATCTTAGTGGAATACCAACAACTCTTTGGGGCATGGAAAAAGAAAGCAAACAGACCATTCAACAGCTAGATGTTACTGACTCTACTCATATGACGACATTGGCTATGTTCACCTCTTGGCAGACTATCAAATCCAGAATCGACAAAGCCGCCAAGAAGTAATTGTGGATCTGCGATACTCTTACTGTCTTCCTTCGTGTTTTTTGCTATTTTTTTGCTTTTTTTTGGCTACTCTTCTGTAGTGTTCAAACTGGTTTGATGTTTTGGGGTAACTACTCTTTGGTTACATTGGGTTTCTATGTCTCATCTAGATCTTGATCCTTATTGTAATGATTTTCATTCCTATTCTGGCTTCTAGGCCCCTTTTGTATACAAGGGTATAGTCCCTTTCAAAAAACTATTTACCAATAATAAAAAAAACATTATTAAGATAGTCATGCACATTATAAAGAAACTTGTCAAATAAATTTAGGGACAACTTACATAATTTTCTTTTTCATATAGTTAAACACTTTTGACCAAAGTTATGAATCGGAGGGTTGATGGGTCCTCACCTTACAAGTATCCCATGTTTTGATTGATGAAAGGCTACATACAAAAACTAAAAATGAGTACAAAAGATAAAGAGGCCAACATGTAACATTAATAATCAGGCCTATGAAAAACATAGAACCGTGAATACAAAAAAAAGAGCGAGAATGATAGAGAAACCCTAGGATTCCACCTAGCCAAGAGTTGAAATAATCTTGAGAAAGGAAAAGGATGTGCTAGCAACAGACTTCAAGTACACCATGCGATCAGGAAGGGTGAGGTAGGTTTTGAGAGCGCGACCAAATCCAAGGATGACACACTGGAGATAAATGCCCCATTGGATTGACAGATGCTTTGAACAGAGTCAAAATATTGAAGTAGGACCCAAATTTTCAATTCCAAGTCATCAAAAATCCTGATGTCAACCCAAAAAGGTGATGGAAAAGGATTCAACTTTGCAAAGACACAAGGAAGGCATACTTTTTCCAGATCTTCAACCAAACCCACACGATGTTCTAGGTAAATGAAATGGGATGCGGCCACCATGACCACTACTTTATCTGCACACAACATCAGTGAATTGAACATGAAGATGCATGTAATCTCAGAGTTTACATGAGCTCTCCCAGTGCTCTAGAGATAATCCACACCCAGGACATTCACAATCACATTCATAACATTTGTGGAGTCTATGCGGAAGACATTGTGAAGACGACGATAAGACACAATAGAGAGGAAAGTTGTTTCTCACTTATTTCTGCGGAAAAGGGTGAAAGGAACATAAGTATATGCCATGAGAGGGAAGGGGAAAAAAATAGATAGAAACATGAGAAAACAAGTGAGGATGGGAGAAAGAACAACCCAATTAAATAATCCCTTGACTCGTGTGAGGAAGGTCGACGCAATAAAAATTGGATGGCATCATCAACATTTTCCCATGCATTGGCTATATTATTTGATAAAAAAGGATCTTATATTATATTAAATACAACATGATACAATATTCTCTCAACAAAATAAGCGGGTGGTATGAGAGCAAGCCCCAAAGCCATAAGCACGCTAGGCCAGGCCTAGCAAAACAATAAAGCAACAACTATAAGAGGGTCTAAGGAACACCAAAAACAAAGGCTAGATTACGAATAAAGGATACCCCTGATTGATAAACAAACATTATACAAAACCACATTACTAGAGACAATCACACAGATTATATAGAAAGGTGTTATCAATTAAATCTACCACAACAACCTTGGAGCTAGCCAGGACACACAACGCATCTCCACCAAATTTTGAATCATCGACCTTGGATCCTAGCGGGAAGGGGCACTTCAGTAGGATTTCTTCTAAGGAGATTCCTGTAAAGTTAATTGAGGGTTCTTGGTTGGTAGTGGTATTGAACTTGTGCCACTCACAACACTAGAGAGAACACTTGTTAAAGTGTGTTTTGGCCACTTTGTAGATGTGCATGGTAATGGTGTGAATTGCCTTCTAGTCGTGCTCATTGAAGTTGTATTCCAAGATATTGTTCACACTGTTTTTGTCTGGCCTAATGATATTCGACAGTGGCTGATGAAAATCCAGGTCTTCATTATTGTCCTCTTTAAGTTCCCCCCATCACACTCTATCAGATGCCATCATTGTTTTTGTTTTATACTAGCTAGCAGCCATTAGGTTCTATTTGTTGCTTTGGAATAACGTTTTTAACATTTTTAAAATGTCATTAACATTATGTTTTAAAATGCATAACTCATTCCTATAAAGAGTGAAATATGTAACGCTTGTCTCATTCTTCTTAATCATTCAAATAGTTGGTTATCACAGTAAAACCCTACAAATAAAAATAAGAATACTTATGCTCGCGTAAACTTCTTGTCAAGGTTTTCGAGTTAATATTTTTTTTAGGGTTTGAGTGTTCTAAGGGCTCCATATTCTCTATGCCATAAATCTTGAACAATTTAGGGTTACGGTCCCGTTGACTCTTCATATTTTATTTAGATTTAAGTGATTTTTTTTTTTTATTATTGGCAAATAGTTTTTTGAAAGGGACTATACCCTTGTTTACAAAAGAAGGCCTAGAAGCCAGAATAAGCAAGAGAACCAGAGAGAAAAGGATCAGATTCCAAATGTTACAATGAAGTTCAAAGTAGCCAAAAAAAGCTACCAAGATGAAACAAAACAACAAAATTACTGCAAAAAAGCAGTAAAGGGTCCGCAAAAAAATAGCAAAAAAACAAACAAGGACAGCAGAAGCATCTACAACTACTTTTTAGTAGCTTTGTCAATGATGGTTTTGATATTCTTCCAAGATTTGAACATACCCAAAGTTGTCATGTGGGCAGCGTCATTATAATCCAGCTACTCCATGGTCTTCTTACTTTCCTTATCATTACCCCAAAGAGTTGCCAGAACTCCGCTTAGATTGGAGACACTTTTGATGTGTTACTCAATGAACTCCTCAATCACCCTAAAGATGGCTATGTTGTAATCATGTCGAGTTTTGGCCTTCCCTAAATGGGAGTCTAAGGAGTGCAGTTTCTTGTAGATATCCTCAATTTGGTTGCTATCAACATCCTCCTCCTCCTCCTTCTTCCTCTTTCCTTTCTGTTTTGCCAAGTTTTTAGCTTCATCCTTCAACAGTTTCATATCAGCCTCTAAGGCTTCCAGCCTTCTTGAAGGGCTTTCTAATTGCACTTCCCGGGGGTTGGCACTGCTGATATTCAGGAGGTCATGAGAAATTTCCAATTCATGAGAACCCTTCTCCACAGCAAGAGTCTCAAGGTTAAGCTTCCTAGAAGCCCTGGTAACCAGTCTCCGCGAGGAAGAGGCTAAGTGGGGGGCGGAAGCAACAGAAGGGGGAATGGGAGAAGAGGCCTGAACAACCGGCAGGGGGGTGACAATAGCGGTGGTGGGGGTAGAGAAAGGAGAAATAGGGCTGGCAGCAGCAGAGCCCGGCAGAGGGGGAATCAAGCTAGGGGAGGATGGGAGACCGGGAAACTTGAGGAGACAACATTTGTGCAGCAACAAAATTAACCCTTGGTGCAAAGGAACCACTTGGGAATGCTTTTCAAACTCTAGAATGGAGCATTCAAGAGAGTTCAGCAAGTAATGGGGGAAACAAACCAAATGATCCCTACGAAAGTGATTAAGAAAAATAAGGTGTTTCGCAGGAACAGTGACAAACCTTCCTTCCAAGGAGATGAACCGTATCATCATGTGGGTTACTTCATCATAAGGCAGAGGGATCGAGCTAACAAGTAGGCCCGCTATTATGTAGGTCAGCTTCTCCTCTCCCTCTACAAATCTCCTCTCTTCAGCATCTTTATCGACCCTTTTGTTGAAGAATCAGAAGCCCTCCAAGCCAAGGCTAGTCGCTTCAGCAATAAGTTCTTCATTGATTAAGACCTTCTGCCCCCCATATTCCACTATCCTCTCCTTCCAATCCTTTGCAAAACACACAGAGATGCTCTGATCATGCCCCTGAACCTTTTCCATGAAGTTTATTATGCCACCCTTGCTAAGAATGTTCCACAGCTCAATATTATATTTCCATTCTGGGTCCACACTAGGCTCAATTTGACAAGGAGGACCACCCATCTTCTCTGCTCTGAACTGATTGCAACAAATTCCTAACTGATCTCTAAAGCCAGTCCACTTTTTGCTATAGTAATCTGCACAATATTGGAAATGAGAGCCGTTGCTTTTCCCACGATCGGCTGCATGTCTGCTGATCTAAGCCTGCTGAAAAATGCATGTGAGAATAGCCTGCTCCCTGTCATCAATCACTTTATCACCACCTTCAGTTTCTGTGGAGGCTTGAATCCACCTTTTAACAGCCGCAATGCAGCCCGCATGCACGATTTTCAAAACCGTGTATCTCCACTTGAAATTCCCCATATGATTCACACTATCTTGATTATTAGACGTGATTTACATAAACCAATACTTTAAATCAACACGTGTGGGAGTATTTTTGAAGTTGATCCACACCCAAAAATCATAACTCATTTCTAGATATTGCTTGCGTATGGAGATCCGCCTGAATGATGTTTTGAAGCTGTTTAGGGATGCTATTATTGTCCCAAACTATAAGGTTAACATTAATGCCATAATTTTCTAGCACATCCACCAATTTATTACCCTCCCTATAGGTATGCATGATCCTGATGTTATTGAAAGTATGAATAATACTTATGGACTCTGCAATAAAATCCTTGATGCTCCAACTTGGAGATGGGCACTGTTTAAGAAGATTAATGATATTTAGGGAGTCTCCTTCAATAATGAGGTTCTGAATATTTTGTGTCTGGGAAATTCTCAGACCCCAAAGAGCAGATAGAGCTTTGACAAAATAATTAGTTTGAATTCCCATTTTACCAGCATACGCAGCTATCAGATTGCCTTTATGATCCCGTATCGCTCCTCCCCCTGCCGCAATCCCAGGGTTTCCTTTAGAAGCCGGCTCGGCTCGGCTCCCAGATTTAAGTGAATTTAACTATTACATTACTGTTACAAATAAAATTTAACAAACATGTTCATTAAAGTGGATACCTGTTGAAAATATTCAACAGAGGATAATCTTTTTTGAGATCAATGACATATGACATTGCAGGGGCAGTCAATCTCTACGTGGATGTGAGCAAGACACTCTCTTATGAGAACATGTTTCTTAGAAGAACAAAGAAACAAAATCAAATCCTTTATATCATCATTTACATTAAAGCCGGTGGAAGACATAAAATATTATAGAACTTCAACATCTTGCATTGTCTTAAGGGGTAAAAAAGAAGAATACAAATCATCTAGAAAAAAACCACAGGAGTGGCCCATTCGACTTTAAGAATAAGATTATCATAACCATAACCATTGAGATTATTGATAGCTATTTGTGCGTCCTCTGTGTTGATGAATTTAACAAAACCAAACCCCCTGATAACCCCTGTCTTCTTATCCATGGCCATGTAGACACGCGTGATGTGGCCAAATGCCTTGAAAATCCTATGCATATTAGTATCCATCGTTTCCTCAAACAGATTTGTAACTCGGTTAGAATTTTCATCATTTTTGAGGTGCATGTGTCACCGGAGCAGTCCACGACACCCATGAGACTAGGAGGGACGTAGGTTGATCACCCAGTAGTAGAAGAAGTGACAGTATCGCCAGCACTGCTTCCACCTACGGTGAGGCCCTCAGTAGTCTAATCCCTTATTAAGGTGTCTGTGGCACCGCAGGGGTGAGATCCTTGCAAGTCCATTTTGATGTCCAATGATCACCCTTCTTACCATAGATACGGTAAACCATGAGCACCGCACCACCCTTGGAGCCAACTAGGATAGACACCGCATCTCCACCATATTTTGAATCATCAGCCTTGGATCCTGGCAGGAAGGGGCACTCTAGCATGATTTATTTTAAGGATATGCCTGTAAATTTCACTGAGGGTTCTTGGTTGGTAGCAGTGCCGAACTTGCACCACTCACGACACAAGAGAGCACACTTGTTAAGGCATGCTTTGGCCACTTTACAGGTGCGCATCATAGTGGTGTGAACCACCTTTTGGTCATGCTCGTTGAACTTGTATTCTATGATCTTCTTCATGCCATTTTTTTCTGGCCCAATGATATTCAGTGGTGGCTGATGAAAATCAAGGTCTTCATTATCCTCCTCTTTAAGCTCCCCCATCACACTCTGCCAGACACCATCACTATTTCTATTTTATACTGGCTAGCAGCCGCTAGTCTCTATTTGTTTCTTTGGAATAACATCTTTAATAGTTTTAAAATGTCATTAACATTATGTTTTAAAATGTATAACCCGTTCTTATAAAGAGTGCAATATGTAACGCTTGTCTCATTCTCCTTAATCACTCAAATTTCTAGTTATCATAGTAAAATCCTACAAATAAAAATAAGAATACTTATGATCGTGTAAAATTCTTATCAAGTTTTTTGAGTTAATATTTTTTAGGGTTTGAGGGGTCTGAGGGATCTATATTCTCTCTGCCACAAATATTGAACAATTTAGGGTTACGGTCCCGTTGAATCTTCATATTTTATTTAGATTTAAGTGAATTTAACTAGTAAATTACTATTACAAATGAAATTAAACAAACGTGTTCATTAAAGTGGATACATGTTGAACGTAATCAATAGAGGATAATCTAGTTTGAGAGAAATGACATATGAAATTGTAGGGGCAGTCGATCTCTTCGCGCATGTTAGCAAGACACTCTCTTATGAGAACATGTTTCTTAAAAGAACAAAGAAACCAACTCAAACCTTTTGTATCCTCATTTACATTAAATACAGTGGAAGACATAAAAAATTAAATAACTTCAACATCTTGTATTGTCTTAAGGGGTAAAAAAAGCAAAATACAAATCATCTAGAAAAATACCACATGAGTGGCCCATTCGACACTGAGAATAAGATTATCATAACCATAACCATTAAGTTTATTAATAGCTCTATGTGTATCCTCCCTTTTGATGAAATTAACAAAACCAAACCCCCTACTAATCCCCTTCTTCTGATCCATGGCATAATGTGTCTAAAAGGCTTAAAAATCTCATGCAGATCATCATCCATCGTGTCCTTGAATAGATTGGTAACTTGATCATAATTTTCATCATTTTTGTGGTGCATAGTGTCACCGAAGCACTCCATGACACCCCTAAGATTGAGAGGGACATAGGTTGATCTCCTAGTAGCAAAAGAATTTTTAGTACCACTAGTGCTTCTTCCACCTACAATGAGACCCTCGACGGCCTTATTCATTGTTAAGGTGTATGTGGCACAGATGAGGGTGAGATCCTTATAAGTCCATTTTGATGTCTAGTGATTGCCCTTCTTATCACAAATATGGAAAACCATGAGCATCGCACCACCCTTAGAGCCAGCCAAGATAGACAGTGCATCTCCACTAGATTTTGAATGATCGACCTTGTATCCCAATAGGCTGGGTCGCTCCAGATGGATTTCTTCTAAGGATATGCCTGTAAATTTCATTGAGGGTTATTGGTTGGTAGCAGTGCCAAACTTGTGCTACACACTGTGCTAGAGAGTGCACTTGTTTAGGCACGCTTTGGCCATATTACGGATGCGCGTGGTAGTGGTGTGAACCACCTTCTAGTTGTGCTTGTTGAACTTGTATTCCGTCATCTTCTTCATGTTGTTTTCATCTGGCCCAATGATATTCGACAGTGGCTGATGAAAATCCACGTCTTTGTTATCCTCCTCTTTAAGCTCCTCCCATCACACTCTACTAGATGCCATCATTGTTTTTGTTTTATACTGGTTAGTGGCCACTAGGCTTTATTTGTTGCTTTGGAATAACATTTTAAATATTTTTAAAATGTCATTAACATTATGTTTTAAAATGTATAACACGTTCCTGTAAAGAGTGCAATATGTAACGCTTGTCTCATTCTCCTTAATCATAATCTAACATGTGTGTGTATCATCATCCTCCTATTCAAGCTCCCCACATCTTACCCTATCAGACACAATCACTATCACCCCTAGCTCATGAAAAGGGAAAAGCAATGAAATCCTCACACGTCCGGAGAAAAGTTAAAGTAGGTTGCAAACACTCAAATCACTGGTTATCACAGTAAAACCCTACAAATAAAAATAAGAATACTTATGCTCATGTAAAATTCTTATCAAGGAAGGAAAATGAATCTCCACCAAATTTAAGCTTAAGTTTTTTTTTTCAATAAAAAATAAATGTTTTTAATTTGGTTTAATCCCCATAGATGTGCCAAATCATCAAGTACTGAACAATATAGAATAACACTTGATAGAACAAGACACTCTCTTATGAGAACATGTTTATTAGAAGAAAAAAGAAACCAACTCAAATACTTTATATCATCATTTACATTAAATTCGGTGGAAGACATCAAACAATACATAACTTCAACATCTTGCATTATCTTAATGGGTAAAAAAATCATAATACAAATCATCTAGAAAAATGCCACATGAGTGGGCCATTCGAATTTGAGAATAATATTATCATAACCATAACCATTGAGCTTATTAATAGCTCTTTGTGCCTCCTCCCGATTGAAAAAATTAACAAAAAAAACCCCTGCAAACCCCCATCTTCTAATCCATGGCATGATGTGTCCAAACGACTTGAAAATCTCATGCAAATCAACATCCATCGTGTCCTCAAACAGATTGGTAACCCGATCATAGTTTTCATCATTTTTGTGGCACATGAAGTCACTGGAGTGGTCCATAACACCCCTCAGACTAGGAGGGACATAGGTTGATCAGCAAACAATGGAAGAAGTGGCAGTACCACTAGTACTACTTCCACCTACAGTGTGGCCCTCAACGACCTTATCCATTGTTAAGGTGTCTATGGCACCGGCAGGGGTGAGATCCTTGTAAGTCTATTTTGATGTCTAGTGATCACGCATCTTATCGTAGATACGGAAAACCATGAGCACCGCACTACCCTTTGAGCCAGTCAGGATGAACAATGCATCTCCACCAGATTTTGAATCATCGGCCTTAGATCTTGATGAGTGGGGGTGCTCCAGTAGGATTTATTGTAATGACATGCCTGTAAATTTCATAGAGGCTTCTTGGTTGGCAGCAACACTGAACTTGTGCCACTCATGGCATTAGAGAGCGTGCTTGTTAAGGAACACTTTCCACACTTTGTGGATGCACATGGTAGTGGGGTGAACCTTCTTCTGGCTGTGCTCATTGAACTTGTATTCCACGATCTTCAACATGCCATTTTCTTCTGGCCCAATGATATTCGGCTATGGTTGATGAAAATCCAGGTCTTCATTATCCTCCTCTTTAAGATCCCCCATCACACTCTTTCAGATGCCATGATTGTTTCTATTTTATATTGGCTAGCGGCCACTAGGTTTTATTTGTTGCTTTGGAATAACTTTTTTAACAGTTTTAAAATGTCACTCCAAACCTTGCTAAGATTTTTGAGAAATTTATTTTCATTCATGGATCATCATTAACAGTTCATTTGGTCATGATGAAATCTTCCTATATGATCACAATGCAATCTTCCACACAACAATAAACAAAAAATATTTAAATTAACGATATGTAAAACATTAAATAGAAAATGTTTCAATTCTATACGTGCTAGCGGCCACTAGGATTTTTTTTTTTTGGAATAAGGTTTTATCATTTTCAAATTGTCATTAAGATTAACATATGAAGATCTAGTAAAAAATCATTTTATGATTTCAGGGAAGACTCCAGGGATCTACAAATCAATAAGCATAACATGTTTCTGTTTTATATGGTCTAGCGGTCATTAAGATTATTTATTGCTTGCGAATAAGGTTCCTATCAATTTCAAAATGTCTTTAATATTAAAACATGAAAAAAAGAGGATTTTTTTTATTTCAGAGAAGCCAACATCGATATGCGAAACAAAATTTTAAACTATGTAGATCTAGGAAAACTCGTTCTTTTATTGGTCTAAGATCCACGAATGTCTCTTCACCTAAGTTAGAAAAAAATGTTTTTCTTGCCCAAAAAAGAATTGGAAAAAATGATTGCGCACTACGAATATTTAAGAACCTTAAGGTAGTTACTTTATTCCATAACAATGCACAATACATCATTGGATTTAGAAGCAAAGTATATAATTCAAATGCCAATGGTGCGTTTGAGCATTTTCAATGATCTACACATGTTTTTGTGTTCTCCTACATGTTTCAACCATGCACATAATTCAATATAGATTTTCAAATCAGTTTTATAGTTTCCATCAAATCTCCAGTATGTTGAGGTTTTGAGAGTAATTTATTATTTGATCTTGTGTGACAAGAATATTACGTCATCGATAAAAATTATATTGTTTTCCCCATAGACATTAGCATAAATGTCTACTATCTGTTGGCTTGTATTTGTTTTCAACTTACATTCTTGACATCCCCAAATGAACTTGAAGTGGGTTTCTCGTAGCCAACTAATTTTTTTGATCAACATGTATTTCATCGATATTGAATCCATAAATGAAGACCAATAAGGCAATGTCAAAATATTTTGATGCAAATTTTCTTATCAAGTCAGCACTAAACTCTCATTCCAAGTATTCAGTATTCTCAGATCTAAAATATGGAACCATATTACGAGGCATTTTGTCACCAATACCATAAATTCCAAACAACAAACCTTTAACTCCCAACACTAGTAATTTTTTAGGATTCCCAATAGGATCTATAAAAAAAACTCAGAATTAATGTAAGCTTCCAAAGTGATTAAAAAACAAGGCATCAAAGTATTTAATCACAACTAAAAAACAACTTACAAAACTAAAATATCATCTCAATCACAGTGAAGATATAACTACTACCAAATTTTAAATTTGTAATCTCAACATATAAAATAAAGAGTGATCATATGACTATACGGATGAATATCATTGTAAAAAACATTTTGAAATAATTAATAGTTATATATTTTTTGTTTGCTACAATTTTTGGATGCCCTCTGCAGAACTCAAACCCTGACACATTATCTGTGTTATGTTTTTTTACAAATTGGTCATCAACCACTTATCTTTGAAACAATTTTCTTCATTTAATTTCTTCCCCACCATAAAATTTTCCAAAGAGTTTCCCTTTGGGCCCATTTTAATACACAATGTGTCTTTAAGGCCGAAAACAATACCATCTCTACTCCAAATCTTTTGGATATCTTTTTCTGCAATTTCATCTTCTACACAACAATGTTCTTTACCCAAAATAATAAATGGTTTGAATTAAAACACTATTTTTTTCAAAGCCTTAATCAGTGTTTCAACTTCGGCGCAAGAGAGATAGCTTGACCAAAATCCCACTTCACATTTTGTTGTCAATATCTTTAAAAATTCCTTGAACCCACCTCGTAGGTTGAGAGTCTCCTTACTGAACTTGATCGTCAAATATTTGTAGGATTGGTTTTTCTCATAGAGAAAACCCTCCAAATCTAAAATAATTAAATAATCCTTTTGGCCAATTGCACAAAAGTAATTTTTTCTCAATTGTCTGTAATTTGATATTAACCAATTCAAATAATCAAAATTTCAGCATGTTAACACTTATTGATTGAGACTTCATCTTGGATTCCCTCACACTCCCCCTATGTAGGTTCTTATGATGCTCATTCTATTTTAAAAAACAATAATAAATTCAAAATAAATTTTAAGTCGATGTAAAAAATACGTGAAACAACTCGCTTTTATATAATAGCCAGTTGTATAGAAGTAAATTTTTTTCAATTGTCTGCAATTTAATATTAACTAATAAACCAAAATTTTACTCAATTTAAAATAAATTTAATTAAAAGATGTATGTTAGCAACAACTAGGGTACTACATATTACAAATAAACTACTTCGCTATAGGTTCCTTCAATTATGAGGGTCTTATAAATGGTTTTCTTTATAATTATATATGACTATCATACCATTTTCCGTCTGCGAGTTCATGCATGATGTGCTAACAATCTCCCCATTTAGCATCAAATCTGAAAAAAATTGAAGTTTTTAGTAAAACTATGTAAACAATGACAATCGAAAACATCTTGTAGTGATAAATATATAAAACGAGTATTTCTCGTTCATCTTTTATAGATTCATTGGATGGATGGTTAGCAACATCTGGGGCAATAAGTTGAATTGGTTATGACACACTAAGATCGACATTGTCTCCTCTATTGGTATGTGGAGAGGAAGAGATGGTGTCTTGCTCTATTATTTGGTTGTATGCATAAATTTTGTATGTATCAGTTCAAATGCATTAAACTAATAGAATTTTTTAAAGTGGTCTTAATCAACGTACCTTTTTTCAAATGAAAATTGTAATGTTGTAAAAAAATTTATTGATCATGCGATTCAAAAATAAAAACCACAAATAGACCTGAGTCAACCAAAGCATGCACTACAACATTACCACCGTACAACACTATAACCAGAGAATTAGCGGAAGTGACTCGAGTAAACATATGAGACCAAAACCCATAAGATCTCTCACAAGAAAAGGATTTGTCTTTACTCGTAGGCCAATATTGCTTGCAGTCACAATTTGCTGTGGAAGTTGATCCATCTAATCCATGATGATTTATGATATATCCCCATCGTTAACATCATAATTGTGCACATCAGTTATTGTGTACATAAGACACAAGCTCTTAAATTTTCTACTGCTTTCATAAAATCTGTAACAACCTTCCACAATTGATTCCCCCTTGTCTTTGAATTTTTGCATGTATTTTTTTACCGTCTCTCTTAATTTTTTTGAAGAAGCAGCATGTAAGAGCACAATAATTACACAATTTAGTAGACTAGATCCGAAAACTATAAGCAGGTCCATTATTGCATCAGAAGTGAGTACACTAGACAAATTGTAAAAATCTATGATCACACATTTTTCATTGAATGGATTAGTTAACGGAATAGAAGATATTGTTGACTAGAGCTAGAAGGGATATGCACATTGATAGGTAAATTCTTTGGTGTCCTCCATCCTTGGTGGAATATTTTCTTCCATTGCAATCATGTAGTTATCTATAATTTCTTGAGTTTCCGCTGGGAGAACCTCTGCCACTTCAACATCAAATTCTCTTTTTGTTGATTTTTCACTTCCTCCAGAATCAGCTTGTCTTTTTCCTTTAGTCTCTTCTCCCAAGAGTACACACAACTAGCAGTAGTGAGATTCATGCACACCATATTTTTCAACAATGTTTTTTTAGTGCATTTTGCCAATACATGATTACAAGGATATTTAATTTTCATATATTTTAGAAAATTTTCTCTCATCATTCTTTCATATTTTACTCTTTAGCAGTAAATATCTAAAGTATCCGCTATGACACCTGCTTCAATAGAATGAGTTAGACATACTTTCCCTACTTGCACTTTATCTAGTAGAATTGATATCTCCTCATCGGTCATTCCTCTTACATGCGTGAAGTAATTCACCATGAACCTTGTCAATGAATTTGGTTGAAATTTAGGCTGGTTATCCTTAAAAGGAGAACATGCCAGCCCACCTAATTTAAATAACTCAATGGTTGTTGTAAATTTTTTCCATATGTTCTAAGGTAAAAATAGAAATGCCATTTTTTCATGAAGGCTCTCAAACTTAGCCACTTTGAAAATAGCAAGACATTGCATCTCGAAACACTACATTGAAAGAGGAAATAATATATTTACTTTCTGCATATTACAAAATAAAATTTTAACAACAAATGCGTTAAAATTAAGTTTCGTTACCTTCAAATCATCTGAATTTGAGTTTCCCACTCCGAGCCTCTGAGGAAACCATAGGGATCTCCAAATCATTCGAGCCTTGTAGAGTACATCAATAAAATTGGTATCAATCCAATTTTTGTTTACATCATTCTGCTGCTAGAAAATTTTAACAATGACTCCACCAGGAGTGTGTGAAGACATAATGCGAACCTTTCTAAACTGCATCTTTGTATGTTATGACTTGTATTTTCTTTCAGCCAAATTTTTTTTTGGGAAAAAATGGTATGTTAGTTGTCAAGATTGTAAAACTGCACTTCATCCCTTTTCAGGTCCTCTGGATCCTCGAGCTGTACAAGTTACTTTGTAGAAGGTAAAAAGGGAAGAAGAAGTGCATCCCTTAGTGTAGGAATACCATTAATCATCATTGAATAGAGAAGAAGGTCAACATTATCATCATGCACAAGACATAATTGATATTCTGGAGGTGTCAAATGTAACCTAGAAACTTCAATTGTAAAAGCATCACCATTGAAAAAAAAGAATTTTAATTGTTTAGCATTGGAAGTTTTTGTTTGCTCAAATATACTGGTCACTTTCTTCAATAACACAACAAATTTGTTATTCTTTTTAAGCCCTTGCAACTTTGAGTTAGATGGATCAATCTCTAATTTAAACAAATTACATGTTTCAATGGAGAAAGAAACTTTTTTCTATTCAAATAATGACAAATAGAAGAGGTATCCTTGGTTCTATACAATTTTTTGAATACTGAATTCATGTTGTTATGAAATTGAAGGGAATTTTCACATCCATTTATGTCTGACTATATGAAATTCCCTAAATTCCAACCATATTTACAACAAGAGAAAGCCATATTTTGTCTAGAAGCCTTCATTTCCAGTTTCTTGAACAATGAAACTTCTAAATCCATGTCAAGAATAAGGAACTTATTCATTTCGACGTCAATTCATTCAACCTGATTACGTAATGTTTTCTCATCAATAAATTTTGAATTTAGTACCATACCGACTTCACTGAAAGTGTCCTCATCAACAAAAAATAACCATAGATCATTGTGGTAATGTTTCATGGAATGCATTTCTACAGATCAACGTATGTCACTCCCCCGACCTCTGTTAGCACCTCAACATCTACCATATCCTCATCCATGGCTCATAGTATAGGGATCCCCACATCATTAGTACCTATTAATTCGTAACTATCAATTGCATCGACATCCTATACGCCTTACTAGAATTTCATGGTCTCAATTCCTTCTACTCTGCCACCTATTACCATGAGGATCTTCCCACAAGCTCCTCCTACCTACACCTCACCTCAGTCACATCCTATAACATCCACCTCATATTCAGGGTACATGTTATCATCACCTATTCTTTCCTACGTACCTACTTCTCATTTCACATATTTGGCATCACCATACATTGGTATGCCTTCCATGACCTATTCATCTCATCCACCCCCTTATACCACAAAGTATGTGCCTCAATCTAACCCTACCACAGATCTTATCAAGATGATGATGGATAAGATGAAAACACTCGAGGCCTCCATTTCCAGATCTTTGAATGTCCTCACTTATGATGAAATCTGTAATGAGCCCATCCACCCATCCATATGTCTTCACCCTTATCCCGCACAATGGGAGTTACCCAAGTTCAACCATTTTAATAGCAAATAAAAGCCTCAACAACATCTATAATCATTCAAACATGCTTTCTATTTGATAGGCCATGACGATGCCCTACTTCTTTGAACATTCCCCATGTCCTAGTTAGGACCCACCCTAGATTGGTAAAGTTCTTTACCTAGGCACTCAGTCTTCTCTTTCAATCAGTTGGCCCAGACCTTCCTGACCACTTCTCAATCAATATCTCTAAAGTCTCTATGAATGATCTCTATTCTATTTTCCAATACGAGGACGAATCTATAGCATATTTCGTCACACGTTGGCGGGGCCTCATCAATCAACTCACCTTCCAGCTACCACAAGCAGATTTCATAGAGTTATTCACAAGGGCATGTGTTAGACACACTTCTCCAACTCTCCAAGTTCAAATGTTTTGCACATTTGAAAAAGTCTTAACCATGGCCCAGAAGCTGGAGATTTGTGCCCTTGAAGAAGAGAAAATTAAGTTACATAACAAGAACGCTAACTTAAAATCAAATGACTCTTCTTCTAAACCTCCAAACAACCATTCTAATAACCATTCCAAGGCAAAAGGATCTACCAACATGGTTATTTTGAAATCCGGCCCCTCTCATCCATCTAATCAATCAAAATAACCTTCCAATATCTCTCCTGTTCAAAAATTTCAATACAAGTATGAATAGAGGGATTACACTCCTATTGGAGAACCATACTCTCATATGTTAGAAAATATTTTAAACGCTAGATCCATCACCCTTCCACATATCAAACCAAATAATGGGTTTGATCCTTCTTGTCCTACACCATCATGGTACAAATAAAATGACCTATGTAACTGTCATCGAGTTAGGGGACATAGCGACGACAATTACAAAACCTTCAAGAAATGCTAGATAGTGGTGATCCCATCCTGGAAAACCCTAATACACATGTTAATGCCAATATAGGCATGTTTAAGAAAAAATTTCCTAATCATACTCCTTCATCAAACTAGGATTTGGATACCTCTACTAGTGACACCAATGTGCATAAGGTTCATACCATTTTCAACACAATACCTATTCCATCTAGCCAGTTTCCTCCTATAGCATCTATTGAGGAAATTCTTACATGAACTGCTCTACCCATGGAAGAGCCTATCACACCTACTCCTCTATCTATGCAGGAGCCTATCAAACCTACTCCTCTACCCACGGAGGAGCCTACCCCACCTATTTCTCTACCTACCATAAGGCCTATCTTGCATGTTCCTCTACCTGAGGAAGAACCTATCTCATCCATTCCTCTACCTAAGGAGGAACTAACCCTATCCACCTTTATACCTAAAGTGGAGTCCACATCACTTATTTTTCCTTGTCCTCAACCAATAGAGGAGCCACTCTTATCTCCTCTTCATATAGGTGATGCTTCTCCAAAGGTATTCCAAGATCCTGTCAACCTTCTTACATCACTCTTGCCTACTAAATAAGAGGTGAAAACCTTCCATGTATCATAGGACTCCGATTTCTGGATGGGTTTCACCACTGGTTTGTTGTCTTCTAAACTAAAACCATTATCACATTTGGTGGACCGATTAGAGTATGTTTATTACTCCACACTCTGGGGTGCATTCGACTCCCATTATCCACCCAAATGTAGATGTTGTCCCCGGATACCTCAACTATCTATCCTAAGGTATTCAAGACAACTAAAACTATGACACTTAAGCTGATCATATCAACCCCTTCATCTTCATCCTTGCCTTCACCCAAACCCCCATCCGCACCTAAACCTACCACTTCCTTAAGGGTCCTACCAAAACCTAGCCTGCTACATCCCATGGTGAAACTAGACTTGTCTACTCAACCACCACCTGTCACAAAACCGATGCCCACACCTAAGAGGAATACCCAACCTCATGGGCCTTGCAACCCAATCTCTCCCATGCCTTCTCTTTCACCTTCACCTTTACCTTCAATTTTAGGTGCACACCCTTCCACCTTGGTCAAGTTACCTCTTCACCAAGGCAAATCCAATGTGCAATGATCCACACCCCCATCCTTACCTTCTCTTTTTCCCACACCTTTACCTTCATCACCTTTTCTTCCTACTTCTTCTCCATTACATATAACCATACTATTTCCAACACCACCACTCTCACATTGGCTTTCTAGGGTACCACCACCTTCTACATCTCCTTCCACCTCATGCACCCCTCCTATACCTTTACCCAAGAAGATGCAACCTAAACTGAAACCAAAACCTTCATTACCTAATAGAAAGGTAGTCACACCTACGCCATCTCTAGTAGCGCCTCTCCCCCAAAATCACCTGTACCTTCATCCAAGATAAATCTAAATCATCACTGTGATCCATCGGCAGGATCCTACTCTAGAATCATTACTAGGTTGTTAGAAACCTTCGCTATCTAATTTTTGTGTATTAAGCCTTTTGACCCCCTCAAACCTAAACTAGAAGGGTTTGATGACACCAAAATATGTGCATATCATTGCTCACCAGGGAATGATGTCGAAGGTTATAAGGCTATCAAAAACTTTCTCCTTCGACTCTATACTTCGAATGGTCTCTTTAATGTAGATGATGTGTTGGAAGAGAATTTCATTCCCTCTTCACCCGCTGCCACAGGAGCTAGCCCTATATCTATTCAACGGCCTATACCTACATCTCCACAACCATATTTTCCTCCTCTGATATTTTAAATAAGTATGGCTCGAGTAGCCACTCAATCATAAAAAGAAAAAGGAAAAGAAAAAATTGGTAGCTTATCCAGTGCACCTTCTCCCACAATTCCACCTGCACTTGGCCCCAAAGTAACCATCCATGGGCTAGCTTATCATGTTTCGTACAAAGTTGCACATCACTCTATAATTAAAAAACTTCATCAATCTCATCTGAAGATGTCCTTATATGACCTAATTCAAACTTATGAGTCTCATCATCAGGCACTCATTAAGGTCCTATAATATATCGAGGTTCCACCAAATTATCCTACACCCGGGGCTGCTATCTTTACCCCTCATTATGTGGCCTCCCTCACCACTTCACCTCAAAATTATGCCCCCATCACCTCTCCTCAGGTTTTTTTTGTCAGTTTTTTGACTCAAATATTTCCCCTCTATAATCAAATGATCCTAATCCCACCATCTTCATCTCCGCCTACATCAATGATACTCGCATTTGATGCATTATGATTGATGGATGTGCTAGCATTTATATAATTTCTTCCCATGTGTACAAAAAATTGTTCATACCCTCCAACTACATGCATAATAACCTTATTATGCTGCATTATTTCAATGATGCTATGACTTCTGACCTTGGCACCATCATCCTCCACATCTGAGTGGGTCCTCACACTAGTATCAAACTATTCTATGTTCTTGAGGGGGAATTTCAATATAAATTTCTGCTTGGATGACATTGGATTCGCCTCATGGGGTGTGTACCTTCAACTCTTCACCGTTTCATAAAATTTGAATATGAAGGTCACCATTACACCATTCGAGTGAATCCTTCACCTTTTGAAACCTCCAACGTGCTTTACCAACCAAATGATGTCCTTGTTCTAGTCAAGGTATCTTTTACCTCTGCCACTAAATCTTTTTCTGCTGCCTCATCTTTTTCTGCTGCCTCATCTACCATTTCTGCCGCTACACCTTCCATAGCCAGCCCATCTATCCCCTATGCTACCTTAGATTCCATAACTAGTCCATCTACCAACCCACCTATTTCACCTACAACTATTGCCCCAACTTCTTAGGCTTCGAGTAGCTCATCCATCCTTGTTACCCAAGTATTGACTTCAGACCCCTTGGTAGGTGTTTTTCAATGCCTTTCCCTGGGGGAGTACCGCCTATATAACATAGATAATTTCCTTACTCCTTAGGATTATGGAATCCTTCACCAACACCCACGTTATGACTATTATATAGAAGAGGTTTTTCCTTATGGTCATGCCCACCTTTATACCAACCTGACATCTGGGGAACTCAAAACTTCATCTTATTATCTTGAACCACCTACACAAACTTGAACTTTCTCATTGGAATTCCAATGCCTCACAAGTCGTCACTTCGCTAACATGTTTCTTCATCAATGTGCTTGGAAGTGCTTTGGCTTTGGTCTTTATGAGAAAGTTAATCACACAGTCATACCTTGCACTACCCAAAAAACACAAAGACCATTGTGGAATTGGATTTTCCATACCACCTATTCCTAAGAAGGCTAGAATCGACATTATAGAGGAAGCTAAGCCTTCCCCACATAACTCACCTACCACACTGCCTTCACCCATAGAGTCCATGGATCCAAAATCCATCCCTCCTAGATTTTTTTCTTTATGAACACCATTTCTTTAGGACCTATGACCTGTCATCATGATGGAGAGGTGACCTCTTACCTTCCTCTTCTTTATCCTGACATGTTAGATAATGAAACACCTTATATCAATGTCGTTTAATGTCAGGATGATGATTCTATTCTCACCTATTTAGGTGTAAATGATTCTTAGATTCATTAGTTGTTACCTTTTGAGACACAAACCATGCTGAATGAATCAACCATAGAGATCAACATTCACACTCAGGACGACCCTCAAATTCTAAAGATAGGTCAATCTTTAGATTCAGCTGAACAGGAAGCCTTCACCTCTTTCCTTCAAGATCATAACAACACTTTTTCTTGGTTTTATGTTGATATGCTCGATATTGACCCTAATATCATGGTCCACAATATCGTGACTATCCCCGACGCCAAACCTATGAAATAGAAGCTACGAAAATGCATCCACATATTGCCCTGCTTATGAAAGAAGAACTCCAATGCCTTCTTTCTATTTCATTCATTCTACCCATTGATTATCCACAATGGATTTCTAACATTGTTCCTATCACCAAATCAATAGGGGGCTTCGCATCTGTATGGAATTCCACGACCTTAACCTTGCCTTCCCTAAGGATGATTTTCCTCTACCTAGCATTGACCAACTCATTGATCTTACAGCTTCCCATGAGATGCTATCTCTTATGGATGAATTCTTGGGTTATAATCAAATATTACTCACTCCTGAAGATCAACACAAAACCACCTTCATCACCCATTGGGGGGCCTTATGTTATTATGTTATGTAATTTGGATTGAAAAAACACTAGTTCCACCTATCAATGCACTATGACCTATATCTTCCATGATATCATGCATGACATATTGGAAGATTATGTCGACGACCTTCTCCGTAAGTCCAAAATTCATGCCAAACACCTCATAGTTCTTAAAGTCATCTTTGATCATCTCATCCAATACTGCGTTCGACTTCAACCAAAGAAGTGCGTCTTTTCCATTCTCTCTGGAAAAATCCTTGGTTTCATTGTCTCTTTGCAGGGCATTGAAGTTGATCCCACCAAAATCAAGGTTATTCTTGAGATGCCTCCACCTACTAACCTTCGACATCTTTGTAGTTTGTAAGGAAAATTACAATCCATTTGATGCTTTATTTCCCAAATTTCTAACCAATGTAACCCTTTTCATCATCTCCTTAAAAAGGATGTCTCCTTCAATTGGAAAGATGAGTACCACAAATCCTTTGAAGCATTGAAGAAATACCTTCTTCACCCACCTATGCTCATCCCACCTAAAGATGACCAACCTTTTTACCTCTACATTTCTGCCACTGACCATTACTTGGGTGTCATGCTCACTCATTGTGATGAGAAACACAGGGAACAAGTTGTTTATTACATAAGCCATACTCTTTTAGATTATGAGACTAGGTATACTCATGTGGAAAATATTTGCTTATCCTTGGTCTTCGTGGCCACTAAACTTTACCACTACCTACTTAACCATAAAACCTTCATCATCACCAACACCAACCCTCTACATTACATGTATTCTAAAACTTACCAACACCTATGCACCATGCGTTGGATCATGCTGCTTGCAGACCTAGACCTGGAATTCATTCATCAAAACTTTGTCAAAGGAAAAACCATTGCACATCAACTTGAAGACGCTCCTCTTCATAGAAATCAATCTTCTAACTTCGATTTTCCTAACAAATCTATCACTACTCTTTCCCTTAATGATATTGTTTACCAAATGAGCTTATTCTTTGACAGTTCCAAATGTCAATTTGGGGGTGTTGCTGGTGTCATCCTCATTCCTCTTGATGGTGATCCTATGCCTTTATCCTTCAAACTTGACTTTGACTGCACTAATAACATGGCCAAGTATGAAGCTCTAGTGCTAGGCCTTTAGAGACTGCCATTTCCCTAGATGTTAAATCCATTAATATCTTTGGTGACTCTCAACTAGTTGTGAACCAAGTCAATGAATTGTACCAATGTCGTAATAAGGAGCTTGAAAAGTATAAAAACCATGTCAACATAGTTTCGATCACGTTTGATCACTACCTCATTCAAACCACTCAACGATCCACTAACAAATTCACAGATACCATGGATTGTCTTTCTTCTCAAATACCTGCCTCACATTCAGACTCCAAAAATATTTATCATAATATAATGGTTGTAGTCACCCTCTTATATTATTAGCGGCATTAACTTTGTGGGAAGAATTGTTACCGACCCACGCGATATTTGGTATAAGCAGTTCACTGACTACATCTCCCTTTCAATACTTCCTCTAGATCTCACTCACAATGGATGAAGAGCCTTCCTGAAAAGTGTTTCTCATTATGTTATCATGTGGGTCTTCTCTACAAACATGGCTTTGATGGTATCCTCCTACGGTGCCTCACCAGTTCTAAAATCCCATACACCATCAAAGAAATTCATGATGGGATTTGTGGGGGACATTTTAGTGGCCTTGTTGCCACAAAACACATCATTGTCCTTGACCATTATTGTCCAAGCCTTAACCAAGACTGTTATGAGTACTTCAAACATTTTTTGAAGTGTCAGTAGTATGCTAACCTTCACCACACACCTAGTCACACCTTACAAGTTGCCAATTACTTTTGGCCCTTATCTCAATGGGGTTTGGATCTCATTGGAGAGATTAACCCTCATTCCTCGCAACACCATTGCTAGATCATCACAACGACTGAATATTACACTAAATGTGTGGAATCCATCCCTCTCATTTCTTCTAAAGCTGAAAAAATAGCCAAGTTTATCAACCACGATATCATTTTTCATTTTGTGTTCCTCATCACCTCATCACTAACAACGGAAAACAATTCAAAAATAAAACCCTACAAAAACAATGTGACAACTATGGCATTCAACTCAATTTTTCTTCACCCTATTACCCACAATCAAATGGCCAATCTAAATCTTATAAGAAAAATCTCAACAAAATTATTATGAAAGTGGTTGATGACACTTGTAAGGATTGTCACACGCACATTCCTTTCACCTTATGGGATTATCACACCAGTATTTGTACCTCTACCAATGCCACACCTTTTTCTTTGGTCTATGGTACAGAGGTTGTCCTACCTCTCAAATTCCAAATTCCATCTCTTCGTATATCACTCAAAGATATGCTCTCTGATGATGATTTTTTCCAAGAATGTTTGGCACAACTTGAGCTAATAGATAAACATCATCTAAACACTTTAGACAATCTCCAAATCTACAAAAAAACACATCAAGCATGCCTATGAAAAACATGTTCAAGAATGAATCTTCAAGATCGGTGACCTTTTCTTGAAGGAAAATCAACATATAAATAAAGTGAAGAAAAGTAAATGAGGCATGTTTTCTCCTAATTAGCTTGGACCTTATATTGTCACCCATACCTATGGATCAAGAACTTGTCATTTATCTTCTCTTAAGGGTAAACCCGAACCTAATTCCCTTAATGCCTTTCATCTTTGACCATTCTATTTTTGAATAAAGTACTACATCACTTTATGTCACTTATATGCTCATCCCTTGAGCAAAAATTTCCTTGTACCTACCTATTTCAAGTACCAACGAATAAAAATGAGAATTGTGTGATTATCCATCACCATTTAGCCTTGTCTTCAATATGAGTACCACGACTCTACTCATGGCATGATTCTCATGGATACTTTTCATCCTTTTCAGGATGGAATCCCATGGTCATTTGTCACTTAAAACCCCTCTTTCATAGCTAACCTTTTTGTGCTATGGGTTTTCCTTCATAAAATAGGTCTATACTTCTTTATAGTCTTGTCCATGACTTCAAGTAAAAAAATAAAAGCAAAAAGTATATGGGATAGCCAAAAATTTACTCCTTGAGTCAAAATTCTTGCAAATAGATGATTCCCTCATAAGGACATCTCTCTCTCTCTCTCTCTCTCTCATGCTGCTATAAGTAGACTTCTCCCTCAAAGGACAACTATAAAAATCTAGCCACCTGTTGTACTTAGTCTAACAAAAAGAAGACTAATTTGTATCTCTCAAATAAAATTATCTTGGAGCTTCCTGCATCGATCAACTTCACAAAGATCTCAAGGAGACACTAATATTTATCCCAATATAGAATTTCCGCATGGATCAGTTACATGTAAACAACAAAAACAAAATAAAAAGTCAAGAAAAATACAAACTTTTGGTCATGGAATTGCCTATTCTAGTTTTGGGTATCTTGCAGAAGGGGCATGTTGTCCCATAACAAGGTTACACTTAACAAACTCCTCCACCATACCTTCTGTTTATTTACTCTATCAACTCAAGGGACATGGCGTGTATTATACACATTGTGATCACACAACTTCTTTCAACTCTAGACCCATCGCTCATGTATCGTATCTAGGGACTTGTGTTCAATAAGTCTAGGGGAATGACAATTATGGTCCTTACCAAATATGGCCATGCCACTTCTTTTGGTTCTTTTCTACTTACTTGTTTTTTCTTCAACATGATAAGACCATCAAAATTGAATCAACCATAACACCTTCATCTATGCCTATGCCTAATTCACCTTTCCTATTACCTATTCAAAATTCAACTTTTCATATCTTCACAACATGCCTTACCCAACCAACCTACCTATCCATCCTACCTACTCAACTTACCTAACCCAATCTCATTCTTCAATGGTTTATGGGAGAACTACATCAGCCTGAGGCCCCTTTTACAAGGGCTATGTAGGCAGCACTCTGAGGGCATGGGGCCCTCAAAGGTTAGCTCAGACACTCTTTTCCCCCACCATTTTCCCCCATAAAAAAACCTACATAGTTAGTTTCCATAAAAATAATAACTTAGGAATTAACACAAAATAAACCATACATCACCTATACACATCATCATTTACTTTCCATAATACCAATAACTTGGAAATTAAAGTGAAACAAACATAACCAAACCAAACTGACATCTAATTTCCATTACATCAATACATTGGAAATCCAAATCAAACTCAACCATGCCTACATAGCTAGTTTCCATAAAAAAATACCTTGGAAAGAAAAACAGCATCATCTCATATCACAACAAGATAAATGAAATCATGCCTAATCATCTAGTTTCCATAACACCAATACATTGGACATTAAACCATTCAATCAACTCATACATTACACTGATGCCTACAAATCTAGTTTCCATGATAACAATACAATGGAAATAAAAATAAACACAACATATATAAATACCATCATCTATCTATATACTGGAAATTTTGTATATCAATACATTGTATATACAAATGAAAATAAAGTATCTCAAAAATTATCATGTACATCTCACATCTTTGGCAAAAAGGCTGATATATATAAGTCAAAAATAAAAAAATACCCAATATCTCCATCATCTGCTCATATCTAGGAGGGCCCAATATGTCTGTTGCTCTCTCTTGTCCCCTCACCTAGCCTATGTCTCCATGAACTGGTCACCTCTCTGATGGCCCTGCCCATGCAACTGGTGG
The DNA here is from genome assembly GCA_019776745.2 of Taxus chinensis. Classification (NCBI taxonomy): domain Eukaryota; kingdom Viridiplantae; phylum Streptophyta; class Pinopsida; order Cupressales; family Taxaceae; genus Taxus; species Taxus chinensis. The sequence continues at coordinate 238,442,984 of CM034149.1, read as the reverse complement.
CTCCCTGAACTATTGGAACTATGGGTCCATGAACTGGACCTCTCACTAACTGCCTACATGGCTCTATAAGTGGCATAGCTAATAAAAGGGATATCACTCTCTGTAAGATGATCCTCATAGTACATGGCCTCAGCCACAACCTCTCTGTATCCAGTCCATAGATATCACTGGGTGGTGCCATCACTATCTAACTCTATTTGAGGCTGTGGACCCTGTGCCTGTAATAGTGGCCCATGTCCATGTACCTGAGGCTGTGGACCCTGTTCTTGTACCTGTGCTCCATGGACCTAGGAGGTGAACTAGGGGAAACCATGCCTGTACCATGGGATGCTTGTACCTTTTCTACTTCCAACTGCATCTGTAAAGTGGCCACCTATGCCTATAACAAAACAACCTAGGGCCTGTAATGATGCAACCTGCCCCCCATATTTGTCCTGTGCTTGTGTTGCCTCTAACTATCCCTGTAAGGTAGCCACTTGTGCCTGAGATGATGCTAGCTACCACATGTAATGCCACTGACCTGGCCTTTTAATGTAGTCTACCTATCCCTATAATCTATCCCTCTCAATAGTAACATTAGCTAAATAAGGCTTGTCCTGGCCTCAGAGGTGCTTCCTGTAGCTTTGCTATCCACCACTTCCTATATCCATTTGTATAGCCTGTATCATCTATCCTCCTATCTGCCACATTCTCCTCTACCCCCGTTGGATCTTATGGATGTGGTGGAGATAATGGTCTCTCCACGTCATCCTTGCAGTATAATGGGAAGGGAAAGGGCACATCCTTCCATAGCCTGAACTATCATCTGACCCAGTCAACTAGTATCATCGCATTTTCTCCAAGTCTATGTCCCTGTATCCATCACACCAAATGTAAACCTGCTAACTCCTCTGTAATACCTCTAAATGAAGGGTAACCAAGATATGGCCTCCACAAGATATCAACTACTGATAGGCCATCTAATAAAATTCCTGTAATATGTCACATCTCATAATGCCACATCCACACTTGTATGTTCCCATATCTGAATCCACCATTTGAAACCTTCTCTATATACCCCTCTGTACCAATCCTGTTCATGGTAGGCTTGGTGGACAAAAACATACTATATGCTCATATGCCCAACAATGAAGACGATAGGTGCAACACAAACCAAACCATCGAATCCTTATATATGCCCACAACTCCCTGTATAACTGTACTAGGTATGTTGGTGCCCATGCAAAATAGAATTTATCCTCAATCATATCATCTAATACTCCCATCACTTCCCATGGAAACCTCTCACCCTCTGAATCTAGGATAATAAAACAACCAATCCTCACCATCATTAACACTTCTAATCTAGTCTCATGTGGATGTGTGGCATACATCTCACCATAGCTAATGCTCACAATGTGATAAGAAAGATCTCACATGGCCTCTCCAAAAACTATAACCATAGGCTTGAATGAATCATATGAAGAGATATGATACAATGGCTCCCCAAAAATAGGTAGCCTCAGCATCCTGTAGATGTCCTCTAGGGTAATAGTCATCTCTCCCATAGGTAGATGGAATGTGTTGGTCCCTGAGTCCCATCTGTCGATGAGGGCGACCATCATGCTATGATCTTGAACTATCCACCTATACCACCTAACCCCACCCAGCCTGACATCCCTCATGTGATCCCACTCATCCTCTGTGATGCTAGGTCTCATATACAATAATAGGGGTGATATAGTCTATCTGTCATCATCAACTAAAATCATGCCTACATCATCAACATTCACACCAGTTAATCATTTACCCTTTCCTACCTATATCTACATTCTACCTTGCCTTACCATTTTTACCCTACGACCTATCTTCCTTACACTATTTTATTTCCTTTTATCTTCTTTCCCACCTCTATGTTTAATTTATTTCCCCCCTTCAATTGACCTAACTTTCCTCATCTATCTTACACCCATCCTACCCTGTTGACCTATATCTTTGATCTATCCTTACAAGTTCTCATTCATTTTACCTGCCTACCCACCTATTACTACCTTGGACACCCCTACCCACCCTTCCCTTACCTTTCGAGCCTCCCCAATTTACCCTTTTCGAACACCTGGGTCAATTTTCACAATGACCAGTACTGGTCACCCCCAACCGAAATCAGTCCCCCTTTTACCCCACTGACATTAGTAGGCCTACCAATGCCAACCATTATCGATTACTGGTTCGGCCCTAGAGATAGACCCTTGCATTTCCTAATCCCCAAAATTGCAAAAAATAACTAATCTACCCAGTCCAAACAACACCAAACTGCTCCAAAATTCATTTTCAACCCTAATTAAGAGAGTTTCACCCTCCCCATAACTGATTTCACCTAATTTTAATAAGAAATTCAATTCAATTTCAAAAACCATAATTTAACTTATTCTACCTTATTCTTCACTAAAAATAACAATGGAGCTTAAATCCTACCTCTACTCGGCTCCGTCTCCATGGTAGGATATTGAGTCTCTTTTCTGGAACTCCCCGTGCACCCTCTCATACCTCTGCCATGTTTAAATCAACCTTTAATCTCTCAACCAATCAACTATATCAAGTAGATATTGTGGGCACACAAAATCCACTCCTACAAATTCTAACCTCTTACTAATTCACCTCTCTCAATTTCTTTGTCCTTTTCCTGGAGAATATGCTCTCTCTCCCTCATTTTCAAAAAATTAAAAATATTCAAATGAGATATTTTCATGTGGATTTTACATTTTAACCCAAAATGGGGCCAGCCAATGTCTGTTGTGTCATGCCCTAGGTGATTGACGTCGATAACCCTTAACGACATTGGTTACCTTCCTACACCAATTTTTCCTAATTTGCCTAAATTTTTGCTACCCGGATGCCATTTTCTTGCTACCATAACCTTACCACAACCCTACAAGCTCACCTAATACCCCTACCATCCTGTTCACCTCCCTAATTATTCTTAGGGGCATATTTTTTCCTACACCGCATCCTTACCGATGACCTTACCTATACACCCCCACTGACCTCACCCATTTGAAACTCAAATTTTCTTACTCGTTGTACCTTGTGATGACACTACTCATGTTGTTTATCCTACTGACCTTTCCTTGCCTTATGTCATGATGTTTATCTCAGACTAATTTTTTTTTGTGCTTCAAAACACACATATGCCCATTCCTGCACCTCACCTCATTATGTTTCTAGGAGAACTTCCTATACATTAGATACCTGGACCATATAAACCTTGTTTGATAAACTATCAATGTTTGACAATGTAGAGTTTGTGAGCTCTTCAGCCTAGTACCTTTTCACATTCTAGACATGTGTGTGTCTTTGAATGTCCCCACCTATTACCAACACTGATATCACCATTTACCTATACCCACACCTAACCTCATTTTTAAACACCTACCACTTTATAAAACCCATCACCGATTTTAGCTTCTCCTCAACAAGTTCATGGTTTGAGGGGGATCACCTATACCCATATTTGGGGAAACCACTAGTTTTTTTGTCAGCTTCACTCATTAGTGTGAGCTACATGAAAAAAGAGAGGCAAATGTAGACACCTAAAATTGGGTTGCAACCCTTTAAGCCCCTTACAATTAATTAATTTGATACATCCACCGATCATGACCTCTCCAAAAATTATTATTAATTTAATTACCCATATTAAGTTAATAATTCCTGTACTCCTCTACCTCACCTCTCCACCTCACCATAGACCCATTCTAAGCCTATTTATTAACCTAGACTAAGTCACTACTCCCCTTAGCTAACTAAGATTCATTATAACCATAACATTCATTACCTATTATCCCTTCTACCAATTTCCAGCTTCATTTAGCGTCAACCCAGACTCCTAGTCCATAACCCAATGATAAAAATGGAGAGAAAAGACTATTTTTGGCAAAATAGGACCTTTTCTCTCTAACCAATGCCGGTTATTCCTCAGCTGGTGCCGGTCATCTAACCACCATCGGTTCCTTAAATAAGAAATTTCAACCCTTATCCCGGGTTCCTCCATCTTGGATTTTGAGTTCTGGGATTCTTAGCTCTTACATCTAGGTGTTCAAAATAAGATTTTGACAACCAACACAGTACCTAAGCACCCACATTCTTCATCAACAATCAGTTTGTTGCTTCAGAGCCTTAGATCATTCACACATGGAAGCATCGAGCCTTCATTACTGTTGCAGTGGATCTGGACCCGTTTCTTCTCCAAGCACCTACCAACAACCATTGTTTATCAACATTCAATCTCTAGATAATTATTTCAATCCAATTGTTAAGTTTCATTAGGTTCTAGTATTAAATCCTTTATTTTAAAGATTTCTTCTCTCATGTATACCTCCTACACCCATCTACCTGAAAACCTTCCATTTGAATCTCTTTGTCCTTTTAATCATCCTTTTCACCTTTGTTGTACCTTTAACTAAACCCCAACACCCTTCCTGAACCTTACCAACACTTTGTGCAATCACAGAGACCCCTAAACAACCTTGTTTTCACCTTGGCACCCAATTTCCCCTACCATGATTGGGTTACCAACCGATACCAGCTAAAACTAGGTATCGATTTCGGTCACCCAACTGACATCATTCTATGTAGGTGATATTTCCCCCAAACCAGCAAGTTATTAACCTCACCCAAAACCTCTTAAAACCCCACCAAACTTCACTCAGACCTCCCTAATACCCTCTACTACACCTGCAGGCCCTGATAACCAACTGCCCTTTCTAGATTAAGTCTTATATGAATTATTATATTAAATCTAGCTTATTGTATTTATGTGAGACGCCTAAATCATATGACTACAGTAGGATTTCCTTTCATGTTATTTCTCTAGATTAAGTTGTATTTGAATGTCGATTGACAACCTTTTAGGAAGCACCCTGATTCCGAGATCTAGCTCCCTCTAGGCAGTTCGGTGACCTATCTTATTAATGCTATCTTGTGGTCTTGTGTTATTTTCATGTAGTCCTTCCCAAACATAAAAGATCTCTTAAAAATTGGCTTGATCTTCTACAACATGCTTAATCTTCTTCTCACTCTAGGTATTCCTCACATTCCCAACCTCTTACCTTAGAACATTTTTCTTATACGTACACAACTTATTGGTGAAACACATTCATCTTGAACAAATCTTATGTACTCATGATATTTAATTTGTATAAACCTACAATTACATGTTAGGTTTTAGGGAATACTTATGCTCCTGAAATATTATTCTAATTGTTTAAATTTTATAATTTTATTAATGAAGTAGTGGGCTTATTATTCAAGACCAAATTTATAAGGTGAATTATGAATACTTAAATATGAGAATACATTTTATTGTTCATTTAATTTTATCTTTTGTTATTATTTTTTATAAAAAAATAGAAATTAAATATTTATATAATTACAAAATAGTTTGTAAAGCATAAAACATGTCATTTATTTATACAAGAATTATTACATTCATAATATTAACACAATGAATTATTGCAGTCGATAAAGTACTAACATAGTTTACATTATCTAGCCACAATAATTATGTCCTAATATATTCAAATTTTCTAATGCATGTTGTGTTATTTAAGGGCATTTGGGCTTGTTTCCATGGGTCTTCATATTGTCATAGCAGGGGCAGAGCTCTTTGTTACCATATGTACCAGGTGGAACACAATTACATATGACACAACATGTTCCACATGCTCTCACACATATCTTATTCCTCGGTGATTTTTGGCATCTTCATAAGCAGCCTTACAATTTATGAACAAAAAACCATTAGCTTGTCAAAACACCCTTTTATAAATAATTGGTAAAGTTAGCTGCCTACTAAAGAACTAAATTATTATTAAGATTTTGACGACTCCTCCAAATACAGATTGGGAAATTAAAGCTGGAAGAAAATAAAATAAAAGGGTAGTAGTCCACCTCAGGAACAAGGGCTAGACAAGGGAAATTTTAGCCAAATAAAACTATGTATGTGGAGCAATCCTTCTTCTTTAAGCGGAATCCCATTTTTGTGTAAAATTATATGTAACCTCTTTACTTTTTATGTTTAAGATACATGTATTTTTGTTAACAAGAAAAATTAATTTAATGAGACAAAATGTGTATTGTAGCTGAAATCATTACAGACCAATGAATTAATTGTCATACATTAGGCCTTGTATATATAGTTTACTTCAAAAAAATGAAATGATATATCATATACTTACTCCAAATGGCATATCCCCTGTATCCTGAGGTGATTCTCATAAATTTTTGGCTTACATAAATACATAAATCAAATAAAAGCTATAGAATCCTTTGAAAATGACAATATATAAATCACCACATTTGGTATTTCTGTTTTTATATGCTGAACATTGAAAAATATTGGTGATTTTTTAAATGGTATGGTCATTTTGAAGCGGTACTATCTTTTGGGTGATTTTGGGATATGTTAATTGAATGAATTAAAATGTGATGTACATCTTTAAATGTCAGGGATTATTATATTTTGGGTTTAGTTTCTAGTCATGGAGAATCTTAGAGCTATAGTGAAGTTCTAGAGCTTCTCATTTTAGTGGTGAATAGATGTACATACACATCTACACGCTTTCCCACATATAGAGAGAAATAAAAACAAGTCGAAAGACTAATTGGAAATAATTGAACTAGGTCAATATGAACAAAAATTACAACAATGTAATTATAAGCATTATTGTTTTGATTTTAAATTTCAATATTTTTTAGTTTGTTTCCAATGTAGCCACTGAAACCATGCATGCCCATTTTTACTACAACCACCTGTTGATTTCATGTGCTTGCTTGTTTCTACCCTTTAGAATGATCAGTCACTGCTGAATTTGCTTTGCCTCTATTTTCAATTGTCATTGAGAAAATGAAAAAGATAAATCCTGAAAATGGAAGATGATTTAATGTCAAAGAATGAGGAGCAACATGGATATCATGTTATGTGGGATGATTTAATGCCTCAAGATGTTTGGGAAAATGTATTTCTCTAGATTCCTTTAGAATCCATATGAAAGTTCTCTCTAGTTTCTAACGAATGGAAGGAACTCATGGCTTCCACTAGATTCTTCAGGCTTTATAGTGAAATAAGGAACAACCATCCATGGATATTTGTAAATAATGACCGTGGTCATCATTGGCTAAAATAATTTTTTTACAATGGAACATGGAAAATTCTCTACTTTTCATGGTTATCATGCTTTAATTGGATATGGTTTGAAGATTCACATCGAGGGATAATATTATTTTGTTCATGTCATGTTTCAAGGGTATGTAATCCACTGAAGGTCAGAACCTCCTTCAAGCTTCCTTGAATGTTATCAGCTCAACTTAATGAATGACACTGTTATATTTATGCTTGGGGCATTCTTGTTACGGATGAAAACAAGGGGTAAAAATTGGTTCAGGTGGGAGCTAATAGATCTGGAGTTAATGCATGCAATGGTACTATAGAAATTTATTATTCTTCTATGGGGATTTTGAGGATTGTGGCAAGATTGAAATATTGTTTCTTTTATGGACACGTTGTCTTTAGCAGCAATTTTTTCTTCTTAATGTCATATGAACTTGTGTTGGGTGTGAGAATTTATAACAGTCAAGATTGTGATACTTTGCATTTTGTGTTGTGACCTATAAGATATGGCAGAGATAATTTCCCTCAATATATACTAAGACTGGTTATACATCTAAAGAAAGTGTGCTACTTGCAACACCAATTTTAGATGGGGACCATTTGAAGGACATAATTGTGTTTAAGATTGAGCTTGAGTTTGGAAGGAGGAGAGGAAATGTTTGGTCTTGGAAAGGATGCCTCAAGCAATGTGCCAGTGTTTTTTTGAGAGGAGGATGGTTTTATTTAGTTGCAATGTGGTGGGAGAGTTCTTATTATTTAGAAAGGTGCTTTCCAGGAATATCCTCATCCTTTGTTCTCATTTAAAGTAAGGGTCTTCGTCGTGGCTTATAGAATATATAAACACATGTGGCATGTGTTATAACAGTGGCATCGCCTTTGAGCCCAAGATGATTTGAGAAAACAACATATATATATATATATATATATATTGAGCTTTCTATTTTTCTTTACCAAAGCTTATAAAAAATATGTTACTATTTGTAAAGCCCATGTGACATGAAAATATAGTAAGCTCCTCTCATGTGTAAGACTGCCTATTCCTAGGCAATATTTTTAGGTGTCATTTAGATATTTGGTCTATAAGCATTTGGAGTTATTTTATTTGGATTATTAAATGAAACAAAGTTTTGTTTACTTATGGATTGTATAATTTCTATTGCGAATGAATGACAATCATTATATTTGTATATCATCTGCATATTGTATCTAATATCCATAGTTGCATCTTTTACTAGGCGGCACATTCCCATTTTTTCATTTTCCTTCCTTTTTCAACCCCGTTCTGTTCCATTTCAGGTGTCTCCGCCGTTGGATTTTTTTTTTGTTCTCATTGGAAATTGTTGCGATGTTGTGTGGGTGGGCGGTGTTTAGTTCCGTGGATCCATGACTAAGAATCCACAGATATTTTGTTTCCTAAAACCAACCTTCTAATTTGGTTGGAAGAAAATGACCAAACCGAATAAGATTAACTTCATTTGATAACATGTTGAAAATAATTTTTCATCGGGGAAGAATCCTTTTGTCTTATAGGGTTATGAATTAATCCTTTTTAAATGTATGGCCTATTGAATTAGTCATAAAATAATGTTATGTTTATACCAAGATGATAAATATAAAGCTCTACTCGTAAAATTTTGATGGGATGACATTTTGTGCTAAATTACGCAAATTTGTGTGTGGAGTAACTACCTCCATATCATGCACACAACAAAGGGCATTACCCATGTAGGAGGTAGAATTTTCCATGACCAGTTGAGAACCCATAACATGTATGTGAAATTAATTTAACAATATAGATATCGGTTGGAACCATGTAAACGAGCCCTTATCTATTAGGAAATAGCAGACTGCTAGGTATTTTGGATTTCCCCTGAGCTTGGGTTATCTCATTACTTCATATTTTCTTGTATATAACATGGAACTAGCTTATAGTATTATGTTTTCCCTTTTCCTTTAGATCGTTTACGGGGTCCACTTATTGAAAGTGCTATGTGGGGTAACTACATCTATATCGACCAAACAATAAAACAACTTAACTAGCTTAGAGTCAGCATTCCTCACGGCTGGTGGATGACCCGTAAGATTATATTTAAATATTAAATAACATCATTTTAAAACATATTAAAAAAACACAAAGTCTATAATAACTGTGCTTATTTGTGGGACCGACACAATCGCATAGTTAAATAATTTTATATACTACAAATTAATGGAAAATTGATAGTGGATTTAACAAAAGCGTTGACTAAAAAAGTGTGTACAAAAATAAAATGTAAAAAACAAACTTAAGAACCTTGTAATTGATATTCATTGATGTATTTCATCTAGATACATTTATTTTAATATACTCTTTATCTTGATTTTTGTTACTATTATTATATATTGTGTTCCCTAGTTTGTAAAAGTCAAGCCTATTTTGAAACCCACATATTCTAGCTACTTTAGTATTACCTCCGAATTGTTTCGGTAGTAAATTGGGTATCATATTTAGCTATAGGTGTATGAACTATTGATACCTTTGACGTAGTACATGTGTTTATTTTTTTTTTGGGTTAAACCATACGTGGTTTGGTGGCCGGGGGATCCGTATTGTTGTTTAGGCACTTTAAAAAACTTACTTATATAGTTATCTAATTCATGGTTTGGTGCTTGAAACTTTCTTCCCCCATGTTGACCAAACCTGGATGTAGTTTATTTTAAAGGTGCCAATATTATAAAATATATCGTAAATAAGACATGCTTTTCCCTTTCTATTTTGGAGCATGCAATACATAGCTTAGGTTAGATTTTCCTTTTAGTATTTCTCTCGATGTAAGGGCTCTCTATAAGGGTGATTTTTAATTATTATATAAATTGCAAAGGAATATAAAAATATTTTTATTGGATTTTTTAGATCAACGAAGATGGGGATTTGTCTCTTTCACAAGTTTAGAATTTGTATGGTTTTTCCATTTTGATGTAGTTTTTTATTTTTTTTTATCAATTCTATATTCATCATCTACTATCATTGCAGGTTCAGATGTGGGGAGGAATAAGGTAATATAATTTGTACTTTCTTTTAAATTAGGAAATTTTTTTTTGGAAAAACATTTGTTGGAGAATAGGTTTAACTATGATTATGATTTCAAAACAAGATTTGTAATCTTAAAATTTTATATTTTTTACGTTAAAATTGTTAGGAAGCTATGGTTTACTACTTATCATATGGTTTTTTATTAATGTATTATAGAATGTAAATGTTAGTGCTAAAAGTGATTAAGGTTACATATGGGTTGTTACTAGGTTAGAATAATAAAACAAAGTAGTGTTTTATTATTATTATTGTTAGTTTTTTGAAACCATTCAGGAGTGATGGAAAAAAAAATTATTTGTAGTTTGTTATTGATCTAATCATGTATAATGGAGTCATATCTAACAAAGAAATTAGTGTACCATATTGCAGTACTTTAATATTGTTATGTGGAGTTCTATTTTATGTTGAATTTATATATATCCTCTGTGTTTGTAGAATATTTAATGGAGTTTTGATAGCTCACTATAGAGCATTATTTCCATTTAGTACCAAAGTGAGTTAAAGAAATGCAAAACACATGGGAATTTGAAGAGGTTTGGAGATAATTGCAGAGGAAAAAAAAGATATGGTGGTTGAGGATTTCACACAGGTAGTTGGCCTCGAAATCTGAAAATTATAGTAAGTCGCCACCAGTCTCACAGACCCTAGCCCTGGTCACCATCGATCAAGTCCAATCACCACCGATATTTGACAACCACCAAAGTACATGCATAGTGATTTTTTATTTGGTTACAACTGGCCAATGTGAATCGACATTGGTTCATGCTAATAGAGCAACGAATCTAAGATAATTCTGTCGACGTCGGTGTTAAATCAGTAAGTCAGTAAGTGTTCTTTTTCAAAATATTTTCTTTCTAATTAATGGATACATCCATAGCACTGATAGATCAATTTATAAAAAAATAATCTTTTCCTATGCATGCATTCTCACTTGAACGTGACATCCAAATTATGATATGCCAAGACACAAGAATTTACAAGAATCTTGAGGCAAGATTGTTTCACCAGATTCTTAGAAAATTAATGAAACAAATAAGGGTATTAAGACAAGGAGGAATACCTCTTTTTAACAGTAGTTGAAGGTTATGCGTGTGAATCTGATTTCTTGATCCAAGTTGATTGCGTGAGCTTCCTTTTGGTTAGGAGGAACTACCTGAAATGCAAAACAAGACCACAAAACATAGTTAATAGCAAAAGGTTAGTGGATTTTATAACGTGAGATAGATCAAGGAAGTGCGGTACTTCCTTGATGATTGAAAATCCATTGATATATATAATTTACTATAAAATAAATGGATATGTAAACAAACAAGTCTAATACTAGTACTCTGATTTAGGTATCTCAGATTACTATCAATGTTAATCTATTTAAATTCTTTGATAATTAAATTGGTGAGCGTCACGGGTTAGGTTGTAGGCTAGGTAGGTGGTCTGGAGGTCACAGGAAAGGTATGGGTAAGACTTGGTGGAGTTTTGGCTTGATTTTTTTGATTAGGGAGCTTGCTAGTTTTAGGCAGTTTTCTAGATACAGAGACCGATGTTGGTCAGGGTGTTCTTGACGGTGATTTAGGTATGAACGATACCGGTTAGGGATAACCGATCGTGGTTTATATGGGAATGGAAAAAAGATCAGAAATAGGTGTCCAGGTTCTCTTTGTGTCTGCACATAGAGATGGAGAGGTTTGTGGAGAGGTTGCATGTAGGGTATCTGACTAGTGTGAGAGTTTTGTGAGGATTTTTGGGGTGTTAAGGTCAATTTAGTGAACATTTGATAGCAGATATAGTAACCAACACCAGTCTAGTGACCGATGTTAGTGAAGAGGAAACCAACGATGGTCAAGGCAACTGGCGTCGGTAGGGGCAATTTGGTAAAAGTTTATAAAATGTGATTTTGGGCTTCTTTGTGACTACACAGAGAGTTAAGGGGGACTGGTTGGGTTCATAATAAGGTAAGAAAAACTCAGGAAGGTATAAAGGTTAGGTATGGAGAGTTAGAAGGCTATGTGTTGTTGGATAGGTAGCTGGGTAGGAAGGTAGGGATGCAAGAATGCAGGGAAGAACAAGATCTAATAACAAAAAGGTAAAGAACCTATTAAGTAAGTATGTAAATGATGCAAAATCAAATGCAGTTACTTGTATATGCAATCTCGGTGGGTGAAAGATGGTGATGGTAAATTTGTGAAGAACTTGGTGGTCAATGCCATGGAAGTGCTTCCTAGAGTGTTACTGTGAATACCAATACCTTTGGATCAGTCTTAGGAACTTGCTTGGGCCTCTGCTGAATGTATTTTTTCACCTTGATGCCAAGAAAAACTCTGGTTCATGCTTGAATACAAATAGCTCTCTAAAACTCCAAGTGACCAACCCGGGAAAAAGGTTACAAAATTGTATGTATGGTGACTGATGACAGTCAAGGTGACTGGTGTTGGTTGAGGGTTAACTGACATCGATTGAGGTGGAATACCCTAGGTTTACTAAACTAGAAGATCTTGGATATTTTTGGAAATCTCTGCTTATTGGCCTGGGTCTCCAGTGATGGTTAATGCTTAGATAAGTGGGAATGTTGTTGGAGAAGGAATATGCATTTAATGTTAGGGTTAGACTAAGTCCCGGGTGGTTAGGATAAGTAGAGACCATGTCTTAATTAATTAATAGGCTAAGAATAAGTCCATGGTGAGGTGTCTAGGTGATGTGTAAATTAACCTAATTAAAGTAATTAGATTAACAAATAATGCGAGGATGGGAGTTAATTCAATTGTAAATGATTAAATTAATATGAATGTGGGGTAAAGGGATCATGGTTAGGCAAACACATTATGTTAACTGATTAAAGGGGACCAAGGGTAGTGTGACCCAAATTTTGTGTCTACATTTTCCCCTTTTTGTCACGTAGCTTGTATTGGTAAGCAATGCTGACAAAAAAGGAAGTGGTTGCCCCAAATATAAGTGGGAGTGAGGTTTTCCCAAGTATGGGTGGAGTTGATGCCCCTCAAACTAGGAGTTGATGAGGTGTGAGACGGAATCAGTGAGTGGTTTGATAAATGGGTGATTAGATAATGAGAAGTGTAGTAGGTAAGTGGTATGGGAAAGGTTGGTAATGGGTAAGGGGTCATGGGTAACGGGTAATGACAATCGAATGCATGCACATGTAAAGATTGTGACATGGTACTACGTTGAAGAGATTTCAAACTCTACATCATCCAAGGTTGATAGGTTATCCAAATGAGGTTGAAGTGATTCAGGTATCTAGGGTATAGGATATGGTCCAGAATCACACCATAGGTCAGGTGCATGAACATTTAGGTATGATCCGGTACACCAAAGGTTTGATCAGGATAAACAACATGACAATAGGCAAGGTAAGGTCATTAGGCTAAACATTGCGGGTAATGACATCACAAGGTATAGTGAGTACACAAGTTTAAAGGTCACAAAAAGTGGTTCAGGTAAATTTATATGGGTCCTGGCTCGGGTAAGGTCGAGGTATAGTAAAACAACAAGTCCTTAAATGTAATTAAGGAAATGTACGGGTAATTTAGGCTTTTGGGTAGGGTGCAATGGGTGTTGGTAATGTCAAAAGGTATTTAACAGTAATGAATTTTGTTCAAAATGGGAAAAAGGTAGGTAAAATGGTATAGGTAGGTGACCAATGTCGGTTATAAGGTTACCGACATTGGTCATGTTGAGTTAGGGTTATAAAATAAAAATCTGTGTTTTACAGTATCATTATAACTTGTTGTCATTGGGGAAAATGATAGAGAGATAGTAACTTCATGGAAATCGACAATACAAGACTTTAAGATGAGTAGGTGAGCCACAGAGCATGTGATTGGTGTGTGATTGACAGATCCACGAGATTGGTTTGAGTTATTTGATTCATTTGGAGGCAAGTAGTTGATTTATATATGGTATAGGTGGGAGAGGATTCAAACAGACCACAGACACAATAGCTAGACGGGCCACCAAGGAGATGACACCGAGATGAGGTAGGAGGCAATTTAAATTGTTCATTTGGTTGAAAAGTGTGTTGTAAATGTAATTTTTTTGTTGTAAATTTGGGTGGGGTTTGTAAATGGAAATTTGTGGGTAAAATGGAATGAAATGAAGGGTGGGAATAACATAAGTAGGTAAAATATGTTGGGGCATGAGGGTAGGGAAATTTTGGGTAGGTGTGTGTAAGTATTTAGGTGCTTTTGTGGAGTTTTTGAATAAAAGGGGGACGGGTTTGGGGTTTTGGTTTTCATGTTATAGACCGATGTCAGTCTAGGTTTGGCTAATGTCGATCAAATTTTTCTAACGTTGGTGAGGGATAAGGTAACTGACATCGGTTAAAGGGAACTGATGATGGTCATGGAAAAACTTGTGACGATTAAGGCGACCAGTGCTAGTTAGGGTTAAAGAACAAAATGGGGTAAGAAGGGTTAGTTTGGAAAGAAAAATAGGTGAAAAGGGGTACACGAAGAGCGTATGTTAGGGGGATGAGGGTAAAATGTGAGTTTGGCCAAATAAGATAGGTAAGTAGGTTAAATAATGTTAAGATGATGGGTCGTGATTGTAAAAGGGTTAAAAATTTGTAGGTGAATTATATAAATATGGTAGGAATGGTTGATGTGGTTGGGTAGGTAATCCTTGACAATGTTGTCTTTGATGTTGCAGGTTAGGAACCAAATCAGCATGTGGGACAAAGTACCATTATTGTTGGTGTAGATGCGGTCCAACGTGACTGCAAAGGAGTGGGAGCATATGAAAAATGTTGGACTGATTAGGATCCAATGCTATAGGCATATAGCTTGAGATCCTAGCTTGATGGCCACACTCATTGATAAATGGGATTCAGCAACCAACACATTTTATTTACCAATGAGTGAGATGATTGTTACCCTAGAGGACATGTACAAGATCCTATGGCTACCAATTGTTGGCGAGCCAGTGTATTCTATTTCATCAGAGGCATCAGTGGAGCTGATAGTGGCTGTGTTTGGGGAGGCGATGGGTGAGATGAGGTACCATAGCGTAAGGCTTAGCTATGGAGATACATATGCAACCCATCCTCAGGAGATGAGGTTGGTTGTATTGATGAAAGAGGTGGTATGTTGTTTTTCCTTACTAGATGCTGAGGGTGGGAGATTCTCACGAGCACTAATGGGAGTGCTCCACGATATGATGGAGGAGAGGATCTACTTTTCCTGGGCACCGAAATTCCTGGTGTAGTAATATAAGGAGATGTGGGCTTATGGGAGATTGCGGCACTTTAGTTTGTGCTGCATCTTTTTATTACATTGTTGGGTATATGAGCATATCATATGTGTGCACCCAGTTGGTTTTCCCTGACATGATTGGTTTGGGGGTGGCTAGATTAGATTTGGATATAAACGGTGGGTACCAGTTGGTAGGAAGCAAAGAGTGGCGAGGGACACACTTTATGTTTTATATTACACACGGTTACTGGAGGGGTTTCTAGGATTTGATATTGTGTGGAGACCCTACATTGGCTATCACTCGTACAAGGGTATGATGGAGGAGCTAGACGAGATTTAGATGCTGAGGTGGATACAAGGGTGGCATGCCGGTGAACACGAGTTGATTCCTGTAGACAGGGTGAGACGACAGTTTGGGATACTATAGGATGTCCCTCCAACTTTCCCATAGTATAAGAGAGATGACATGGAGAGACCTATGTCTCCACTACATCCAATGGATAGGTGGATTGATGATTTTGGAGTCACCAATGGTTACAGGAAGTGCTGGGAAAAAAAATGGTAGGAGGCACTATCGAGACCAGGGAAACCCAATTTGGATACCATGATAGTATAGAGAGATGTCTTACTGGGTCAGGTGGTTTCCCTTCAGGCACAAATTACAGTTTTATAGGGACAACTTACCAGGTCAGAGGTACAGGCTTCCCTTTTACAAGCTCAGGTGGTGACCCTACAAGCCCATGTAGCATAGGGACAGGTGCCCACATAGGGTGGAGATGGAGAGGGAGGATAGGTGGCCACCTTATAGGTGATGTAATAGGGTTACAGGGCCATCTTGCCATTGCACAGGTTTAGGTTATGGACCTACAAGCCTTGGTTGTAACATAGGTGCCTCCATAGGCTCAGGGATAGGGTCCCATACTAAAGGCAGTAGTGGGAAAGGGTCCCAAGGTACATGGAGGAGGATAGGCAAAATTGTAGGGTAATGTACCGCCGGAACAATGTTACACATGCCCCAATGATGATAAAGGTCTCCTCACAAGGTGTTCGGATCTAGAAAAGCTTGTGAAGTATATGTTAGCATCCCAAATGCTCTGTCCATGTTCCTTGTGCTTTGTTTTATTCCTCTGCCCTTCTTTTCTTAGAATTTTGACCTTTAGTGATGAAACTGCCGCCCTAATCAGGGCGACGGTCTTGTAACTGCCACTCTACTCAGGGCGGTGGTCCTTCACACATTTTCCAGCACATTCTTGTGATTATGACATGTGTAATTTTCAACTTTTACTAGCTTTTCTCCACCACCTTGGCTCATATTAATGTTTTATGTCCCTAGAATAGTGTTTCTCCATTATTTAATGGTAAAAGAGTTCTAATGGGAATCACCTTTGGGTGAATGTGAAATCTATAAATAGCCATCTTGTTTTCAAGCAAATGGCCCCTCAAAACTACCTCTCAATTTCTCATTTTCCATTGTTTAGTCTCTCAATTCTTTCTTAGAGTTCATTTTTTTTTTCATGTTTGCATCCATGCTAGTTTTTCCTTTGCTTTTAGAATCCATTCAATCTTCTTGCTTCAGTCTTGTTCATAGTTGTTCATACAAATTAGTTTAGAGAAGAGTAGTGTCAGTTATAGATTGCATCCATTAGAGTTGCAAGTTGTGTTATTCACAGAAAGTGGATTCTAGAATCTCTCGGTACTCTTGCATTTAATTCCCACAATAAATCCGACTAGGAATTGCATATGCTAAGCTCTATCTCTTGCATTGTCCCTCTCCTACTCGCATTTTATTCAGTCTATATCCAAACTGCCATTGTTCAAATACCTATTTCTGTTGATGTTAACATATACATGCTCTTCTGGATTCACGTGAACATGAAGGAACAAGGAGATCATTATGAGGGGAAAAATTCATACACTACTGGATTCACCACTGTTATGCAAATTCCAGGTTTTATCTGTCAAAGTTCTAGTTAAAATATATCAAATAGAGTAGTGAAACATTTCATTTCAGTTAAATTTCATTCTCGATATTACAAGGAAGCTGTGGGGATTGATAGTTTCTGAGAAACTATGATTCATTCCTCACTTCTGAGGTAGGATCGAGAATCTTTCAATTAAGTTAATCAGCTATCTAGTTATTTAGGATAAACTCACAACTGCACAGGCAAGTAGCTACACCAGGCTACCTTGTTTGTTTTAATTTTGTTATTAGATTAGTTGTCATTTTCTAAATATATTAGATTAGTTGTTCTTTCAATTCCATTTAAAATTCTATTAAAAAAATACAAAAATAGAGGAATACATATATGTTGTAGATATATCTTGCATAGTCAATTTATTTTGTTTTAGTTAGGCTTATATTGACCTTGTATGATAATCACGGGACCTAGAGAGCCCAGGGAATATGCTTTTGAGCCAATCGTTCCTCAACCAAATACTGTTGCAGTAATAACTGACATAGACCAAAATATCAGAAGTCAGGTCTTCTAAACAACCATAGACCTACAAGAAATCAACACAAAGTTAAGAGGATTAAATATAGAAGATGACCAAGTGCACACATGTTCTGGTCAAATTAGCTAGATTATAGATTGCCTTGATAGACATCCATATGACTGTAGAAGGACCTGAAAGAGAACAAACATTCAATTGTGATCCACTAGTCCCACAGATAGACACAGGAGACCTCCTCATTGATATAGACACTAGCTTACATATCCAAGTTTCCAGAACACCTGTTAGGTACTCTGAGAAAATCATGCAACTTTTAGTTCTAAATGTAGAGGCTGAAAAGGCATACGATTATTGGATACTCGGGATCAGAAGAAGGGATTGATTCTTCACATGACCATAGGAGGTCCACAACAACCACAAACTTACGGTTGTGATCCAAAGGTCCCACAACCCAACGGGCCTACAAATCAATCCAACGTTGATGCTGGTTTGTGAACATTAGTGTTTAGATCCTCTCCACTCCCACCAGACATTATCACACAACTATCATTATTAAACATAGCAGCTAATCAAGCTAAATATTTCTGGACTAGACCAGAGAATTGTCCATAAAACACCAAAAGATCCACTACATATTTATCCATTCCATTTTCATGACCTTGTCAGGAGACATATACAAAGCACCCACAGGTCATCTTCCACATATCCCATAACCCATAGATCAGATCATGGCAGAGATTGATATTGATTGGAGCCTTCGAGTAGCTATCCTCACTGAACGATCTATCACACCAGCTCAGGTTAGGAGGGCCTTCTTTGCCTTAGATTTGCAGATCCCATTATTGCGTGTTGAAGACATAAGATTACCTAACTAGCTTATCTACATCCCGGGTGTATTCCATCCCCACCGGCTGTCTCGGCATGACCTCGGGAGGTCAGGTGGGAGGAAGAGTCACTTGTAGATTCCCATGCTCGCATGTCACTTTTCCATCATACAAAATTGGTGAACCCGAAAATTCCTACCTTCTGGTTTGGAATTTATACCTTCCAATTAGTTTACTTTTCGTGAATCAGCAAACAACCTGACGTTTCTCATCTTACCTACCTCATTAGCCTTCACATTAGCTTCACCCCCAAGATTGGTGAACCTGATATTGACGGAACAATTTCTTCACTTTCACACTCTTCTTTTAGTTTTATCCATCTTTGCTTCTTCCCATTATTCTGCGGGTATTCATATACCCCCCGAATATGTCAGGATTTGATGCATATGGAAGACCTCTCCTAGGTCTTGAAGCATACTATGATCAACTGAATAGACAACCATCACCCTCGCTCTCAGCATGGGGTGATAACTATTCAACTAACCAGGTTTTCAACACAAACTCCACCTCAAAGGACTAGATATAGTTCTTCTTTCCAAATAGAGGAGTTGGATCAGCTCACTTAAACGCAACAACCAGAGCCTTCAGGCTCAAACAACATGATGCTCACTGGAGAATCTGGTTCATCTCCTCGGGTGTTGCTTAGACCGTAAATCAGCAGACAATCAGATCCATATCTATTTTTAGATGATGAATACTTAGCACGTTATGCTAGGAGTGAACAATGCTCTCAAAATATGTACCCACCTATAGGAGGTTTGCAAATACAACCCGAGGTCTCATTCCAAGAAAACACCCCCATTCCTCCACCTATAGGAAATCCCCTCGGTGATACTTGGCAGGGCAATGATCAGTTCATAGCAGGGTACCATATACCTATACAACCTCAAGGTATACAACAAACACCACTAAGGAAAAATACCATATCTTCACCAAACGAGGTCATCTCAGCCTTAGTTGAGAAGGTTAGAGGGTTAGAACTTGCTCAGGCAAGTCAAAATTCGCAATTCATGCAGGCAGGAAATTCCAATCCTCCACATCATCCTAGCCAAGTAGACCTCCTCACAGGAATAGGAACGTTGGGCATGCCTCCTCAGTATTCACAACAAACACCAACTAGAACCGCGTTTTCTAATGCCACTCCAGTGGAAAATATGATACCTCCCGGTTTAGTACAAAACAATCCATTCCTGAGCAATGCTCCTCCATACTTAAACATGTATTCCAAATCACCACAGGGAGATATGTTCTCTTCTCCTGGCATGTTCACTCAACCACAGGGATTTCCTTATGCCCCTACAAATATATATGCTACGCCACATCAACAACCCATTCCACCCCCCCCCCCCCTCAACAAGCACCATCAATGGTCGAAACCTATGCGATAGGGACTTATTCAGAATATTTGAAAGAACCTTTAGACTTCACTATATGAAGCATCATGCTTCCAAGACCTCTCCCTGATCTACCCAAGTACAAAGGAGAGGGAGACCCAAATGCACATATTAAGGCCTATGCCACAACCATTCGAGAACTGCTCCCTTGGGATGGAGTTGTTGCTAAAATATTCCCCAAAATGTTAGAGGGTATCACCCTTGATTGGTATTACAGAATACCTGAAGCCTCAATACATTCATTTAAACAACTCATTTTAGAGTTCATCAAGGCATTCGACATGAACAAATTGTTGAGAATAGGAATTAGGGAATTCTTGCATATTAAGCAAGAACACAATGAATCTATTGCTCATTTCATCCAAAGATGGTGTACAGTCCTCTATTCTTCAGCAAGCACTCCAAACATGGATCAGATGGAACTATGTGATTTATTCCTTCATTCTCTCAATAGAGAGATAAAGGAAGAAGTCCAGAAATTCCCACTAAGAACTTATGATGAAGTGCTCGAGAGTGCTCTCCGAATAGATCAAGCTGCAATAGACAGCGGTCGCAAGACATATGGAACAAATGGGAGGTTAATCATCCCCAACCAAAACACTATGACTTATTCTACCACAAATGCCAATCAAGGACCTAAAATCCTTAACAAAAACCATGGGGTGACAACAGATGGAGTGACTGACCAAGCAAAAAAAGCAAACGTTGTAAATGTTCCACCACTAGTTAACAATCAACGAAACAAAATTTTTACCTCAACAATCAATGCAGTAGATTTTAATTGTTCCCAACAACAAAAACAAAAAACAACAGCAACGTCAGATCTAAACACAAGGTCCAAGTCAAAACTCAACTGGATATCAAAACCAAAACCAAAGACAACAAACACATAACTTTAATCCTAATAGTCAACAGTTCAATCAGAGTTTTGGACCACAACATGTGCCAAACCAACAACCTAGGAGTTATAATCCTAACTCGTATTGTGGTTTCCACAAAATTCGAGGCCATGACACTAGGACTTTCCATGATTACAATAAGTTCATGCAACGTCTGCCAGAAGAACAAAGACAACTCTTCATAGATATGTTCGTAATAGATTCTGTGACACCTATGCCAAATACTTTCACAGGGGCAGTCTCCCCTCAAAATGCACCTCTTAAGATCTTCAATGATCCACTTCCAAATCACAATAACAATAATAAATTAAATCCAAATGGGACAAACAAAGGTGTAATGATAGGAAATAACGATCACGAAGCCTCAACTTTGCTAAATCCACCTGTCGCACCATAATTAGGAAATCAATCATGAACCAAGATAGTTGGTCTAGTGGAATTAGATACTGAGCTGCACGTAGAAGCCATAACAAGAACATGAGAATATTCTTCTCAACCAAATCCAATCTATCCACTAGAACTAGATAACATTCAACAAACATTGGTAAAACCTGTGGGCGCTTACAATTTAATTAATGACTTAACAAAGACCTTCTCTCACATCTCCTTTTTGGACTTGTTGAAAAAATCTCCTACCCATAGGGCTGCTCTGTTAGAAGCACTAGTTCTAGGTCATTTAATTAACATCACTCCACCTCCCGAAACACAAGTAAACCATATAGACTTTGATATCCACCCTCCAGGGCAGCCAGATAGGGATACCGAGTTTATATTCGACATAAACAAAATGCCAATAGATGCTGAAATTACACGTAGAGGCGACCCGACCTTACATTTACAGGTGTGGGTTTACAATAATTATGTTAAACATGTAATGGTGGACGATGGGGCAGCAGTGAATATTGTCCCCTTTTCTTTCCTTCAAAAGCTAGGATATGGAGAAACAAACTGTTCCACAACAAGAAATATGCTAAGAGGTTATGATAGCCTTAAGGCTACTTCAATTGGGACTATAATATTACCAGTCACCTTAGGACCCAAGACAATCCTCACCAAGTTTTATATCATAGATTGGGAAACCAACTATAATATGATCCTCGGTCGACCATGGATACATCGCATGAAAGCAATTCCCTCTACGTTATTCTAGGAAATAAGATTCTTACACTTAGGAAAAATATTCATAGCAAAAGGTGACCCAAAACCATTCGACATACACCTAGTAGACCTGAAGAAAAGACCAGGTGTTCACTCTGAGTTTGAACTCCCAACAAACCAACTTAACAAACCAATTGACTCAAAACTAGAAGAAAAATTAATACCTACAATAGAACTAGAAATTACGAACTTAGTCAAGAGCATCCTAGCCCTCAAGGATGAAGCTAAAATTGTATAAACAATGTCATTAGGAACTGCTGTAAAAATTGTCGAATTACTAGAAAAAGATCTACCAATTTTCCTACCATTTGACTCTGTAGGTATGGGATGCACCCTAGGAGTTGGTTCTCTTCCAGAAGAGGAACTTTACATGGTAGAAGTAACCAAAACAAAAGAAACAGATGCGAAGAATGTCCCAACATCCATCTTTCCTAGTAAATATTGGACTCTCCATTTCGATGGAGCTAGATGTCACTATGGAGCTGGGGCAGGCGTAATATTTACTTCTCCTGAGGGAAAGATCCTACCTTTTACTTTTAAGTTGAACTTTGAATGCACAAACAATGGCGCTGAGTATGAATCCCTCCTCCTTGGCTCATCATAGCCAAAAGGATTGGTGTTAATGACATCAAAGTGTTAGGAGACTCTCAGTTACTTGCAAACTAGGTCTCTGAAGTATATGAGACTAGAGCTGAGCACTTATAGCTCTATAAAACAATGATATTAGATCTAAGCAAAATATTCGACTTCATATCCATTGAGGAAATCCCACAAGAATAGAACCTTCTCGCAGATTCAATAACAACCTCAACTTTGTGTTTTACCCAAGTAATGAGTTGGAAGATACAAGTTTCAAAGTATCACTTCGTACTAAACCATTGGTGAAGAAAATGTCAACAAACCCTTTGCTAACACATGTAGCTGAGACTGAATCTCCTATCTTACATCATGTTGATAGTGATAAAGTCACTCTCTGAATATCTAAACACCTATGCGGAGCTACACCTTGCTCATAGTATAGTTGATCTTTCCTTAATACCACATTCCTCTTCCTACTTTGGAAATCCCACGGTAGAGTCTCCTCCATAGAAGGATCTCGATATCTACGAGATAGAAAATGGAGAAAGCTTGGAACTACCTCCAACCCCACCTGAATTTGAAGAAGGTAACGCTTCTTTGATAGAAGAAACCATTGATATAAACATTGGAATGGAGGAAGAACCAAGAATTTTGAAGTTGGGATCCTCGTTAACTCCGGAAGAAATAGAAATACACACCCAAATCCTCAAATAACATCAAAAGGCTTTTGCATTTAATTATAAAGAAATGACAGGTATCGCACCACAAGTTGCGGTACATAATCTTGTCACTAAACCAGATGCGAAGCCAATTAAACAGAAGTCAAGACCAATGAAGCCAAAAGTGGCTCTCATGGTAAAAGAGGAAGTAATAAAACTTCTCCAAGTAGGATTCATCAAACCAGTCGATTATTCACAATGGGTGTCTAATATTGTCCCCATCCTAAAAAAGAATGGGAAGATATGCATTTGTATAGATTTTCAGGATATTAACAAAGCTTGTCCCAAGGATGATTTCCCATTACCATCCATTGACGTCATCATTGACGCAACAGCTGGATTTGAGCTTTTATCTCTCATGGATGGGTTCTCGGGATATAATCAAATCAAAATATCCGAACAAGACCAAGCCAAAACCACGTTTATAACTCCCTGGGGAACTTATTGTTATGTTGTCATGCCATTTGGTCTTAAGAACGCCGGTGCTACATATCAGCGGGCAATGATGTACATATTCCATGATCTTATCCATAAAATTGTAGAATCATATGTGGATGACTTGTTGGCCAAGGCCAAGAAACCCTGTGATCATCTGGAGGTTCTCCGTATCATCCTCTCACGAATAATTGAGTATGGTGTCACATTAAACCTAGAGAAGTGCATTTTTGGTGTAATAGGAGGAAAACTTATAGGATACATTATATCTTCACAAGGGATTGATGTTGATCCGGCCAAAATACGGGTTGTTCTCAAAATGATCCCACCTTCAAACGAATCTGGAATCAGGAAATTTCTCGGGAAACTCGGTGCAATCCAAAGGTTCATCCCAGATTTAAGCTTTTCCATTCATCCAATCAACAATCTACTCAAGAAAGATTATAGTGTCGATTGGACTGAAGATTGCAATGAGGCCTTCAAAGTAGTTAAGCGCTTCTTATTGTCACCACCCACGCTAATGCCTCCCAAACCAGGCTGCCCTTTAATCCTATACTCACGAGCCACTCATGTCTCACTGGCCTGCATGCTGGCTCAAGAAGACGATGACAAATGAGAACGCGTGATCTATTTCATTAGCCGAACATTTCTCGATTATGAAACACGTTACACACAGGTAGAGAGAGAATGCCTTGCCATAATTTTTGCAACAAAATGCTTGAGACATTACATGTTAAACCAAGAAACAAGGGTCATTGTAAAGACAGACCATTTACAAACATTTCTTACACAAGGATCTTTATCTAGAAAAGCTGGCTGTTTCATAACCCTAATGGGAGAATTTGAGTTAACATTCGTAAAACAAAAATCTATTAAAGGAAAAATCATTGCAGACTGGTTAGCTAACTATCCTCTAGATGGAGGTGAGCTAGTAGATCTAGAATTTCTCGATGAATGTGTATACTTTGTCGAAACCAGACCCCCCATCTCTACATGCCCCTGGTATACTGATATCATCAATTTTATCATGGACCATACATACCCGGAAAGTTCCATGCCACAACAAAGAAGGTGGTTATGCATTATTTCCACTAAATATATTGTTTTAGACTAAGTGCTCTATCACAGAGACTTTGACGGCATGCTTCTAAGATGCGTTGACATAGAATAATCCAAGAAGATTCTTCATGAATCCCACAGTGGGATATGTGGGGGCCACTTCGGTGGTCACGCCACCACTCACAAAATACATCGGATGGGCTATTTTTGGCCCACTCTCGAACATGATGCAGTGGAATTTGTACGTAAGTGCCACAAATGCCAAGAATTCTCTCACGAGATTCACATGCCAGCACAATCCCTACAACCAATAGCAACTCCGTGGCCCTTCTCCATGTGGGGTCTGGACTTGATAGGGAAATTATCTCCCTCATCAACCAATGACCATAATTTTATAATCACAGCCACGTAATATTTCACCAAATGGGTAGAGGCCATGCCTCTCACCACCGTACCAGGTTTGGTGATCGCCAAATTCATTTTGAACTAAATTATCTGTAGGTATGGTATCCTACAAGTCATTATCTCTGATAATGCCACGTCCCTTAAAAATGATGAGGTTCATGAGCTATGTAGCAAGTTCAAAATAAACCATCACACGGCCTCTCTTTACTACCCTCAAGCCAACGGGCAGGCTGAAGCGACAAACAAAACGTTGAAAGCTATTCTCCTCAAAACGGTAAAAGAAAACAAATGAGATTGGCATTTAAAATTATATCCGGCCTTGTGGGCCCACTGAACCTCAATAAGAACACCTACAGGAGAAAATCCTTTCTCACTAGTATTCGGGGTAGAAGCAGTTATCCCGCTTGAGGTTGAAATATCCAGTCTCCGCATCTGACTACAAGGGATTCTAGATGAAGAAGCTTATAAGGAGGCATGCCTCTCCTAACTAGAAAGCCTAGACAAGGCTAGGTTAAACACCAAATAATGGCATAGAGACTATGCTGACAAGATATGCTAGAAGTATAACAAAAAGGTCTATGAGCGAGAAATATATGAAGGAGATCTAGTTTTAAGACTAGACAGCTGGATCGACAAGAAAAGCGGCGAAGGAAGAAAGTTCCAGCCCAAATGGTTGGGCCCATATCAAGTCATAAAGGACTACGGTAATGGTGTGTAGCTCTTGTGCACACTAGAGGGTGAGGAATTTAGTGAATTGGTCAATTTCTTGCATCTTAAATGGTTTTACGCATGAAGCATAAGCACTATTTGTATAATTATATCTACATTACATATTCATTTAGATAGGTTCATTTTGTTCACTCATTTCCATAAAATTTGGTGATCAAGGGACTTGCTCTTAAGCAATTCATTACAAACTTCTGATGGTATTGAAAGGAGCATTCAAATCATACTTCTTCATTTTCATAACATCATCAACTATTTCGGAATCATTTCATCAATTAAAGCTAGATATGACAAAGTCTTAACGGTAGCCATACCAAGGCCTGCATGCTTGTTCTCACTTTTGGTTTCTTCCTAGGGTAGGTGTCTTACCTATGGTCTATTCTAGAAGCTTCATGGTGTCACATCTATCCCGCGTATATATCTCTTTGGAAATAGGAACATACTGACATTTTGCTCAAGTAAGTAAGTCAAATATAGATCAAACAGAAAATTTTACTTTTACACATTTCCTTGCCCTACCAACCTTCGGTGATGAGCTTGCATCTCTTACTAGTGACGTAGGGTTGGGAAAGGATGGGAATGCCTTTACTCACCTGTGCCTTGTCCATGGTGATAAGCCCATGCTTCCTACTAGTAGCATGGGGCAAGGTGTGGGGCGTTCGCTTGACAGAAAATGTCAAAATACATAAGAAAATAATCCAAACAAACTTTTGAAATCTTGAGTCAAAAAAAATGAATCAGATGTCCAAAATTCCAAGAGAGTTCAAAAACCTAAAAACCATATTTTGTCAACCATGTGGCCATCTACGGATCTAAGTTTGGATAAACTGCAAAGCAAGTTGCATTCTAAACTATGGAGTCACTTGAGTAAGATAGGTTTGTAGCATCCTAATTTGGTTCCACCAACTCTTTGTCTATCTCCCATCATTACCATTTCAACACACCTCATAGCTTGTGCCCTTTCTAGCTCTCGGTGGTGAGCCCTCACATCTTACTAGTTGCGTGGAGTTAGGAGTGGGGCAAGTACATATACTCATCATACCAAGTCATCATCACATTTTGTCAAAACAATATGAAGTACTGGAAAATTGCTTATGAAAACTAAAGTTCAAGATCACAAGGCTCATCTGTGTCATCATACATTAGCATCATGAAATATAAAAAGAAAGAATTTGTGATATTTGTTCTCCATTGCATACATTCTGAAAAGCATATAAAAACAAATTTTTTATAAACATCTAGTATACATGTGAAAATGAATCACAAAACTCTAGGTACAAAGAGATCTAGATCTAAAAATAGATGTATATATATAATCAGGTTTACATACAATGCCATCATGCACTAGGCATGGTCAAAACACTCAATGAGCCTGGAAAATACAAAATGGTCGTATAAATAATCTAGCAAGAGTCACTAAAAAAGGAGCCAAGTGGCCTCTCAATCCCTGTGGGATACCTCAGAAAGCATACGACCATGTCTAGGACTTCGGCTATGCTGGCGCTCTAAGTACACTGAGGGCTTACGGTCCCGAATGGTAGTTGTAACATCGTTATGAGAGTGGCTCCTCATTAGGCACTCTGCAGTCCTATACCCAGCTAACTCGGTATGGAGGGAAGTCACCATCTTGGCCACATGCCAAATGGGGGAAAAAACATCGGTATGTGTACCATCTATCGAAGGATCCCCTACATCCATGGATAGCTCAGCACGAGTCTTCTCCATGGGGAGCATCAGGGTATCAGTACATACCCAGTGAATCAAGTTTCATCACTCATCAGTAATCTCTACAAGCAAAGGAGAAAACAAGTTAGAAAATAATCAAAAGATGAAACCAAGGACAAACAAAAGGAGAGATAGCAACTAAGGCAATCCTAGCTAAAAACAAATATTAAAAGAAGAGTGACTACTCACTCGGATCTCCAGGCCTCCAAGAGGTATCTCTAGGATCAACACTTGTCACAGATGCCACTGCTGACTGATGTCTTCCTCCTATGTCTGGGGCAACATAGTGTCCTACCAAAGACTCGTCTTCTCTACCTAGGTCCTGAGAAGGCACTCCTCTGAGACTAGAGTCACCGTCTCCATGCTCTACTCTGCCCTCTCGACCTATAACAACTCCTGAGTGTCATGTCACTCAGGATCGCTATCCTCTCCCCCACCTGACTCGCTGACCTCCATGTCCTCGGTATCCTCCTCTGTCTCTCCCCCTGTGAACTCCTTGGGCTCGGAGTCTATATCAATAGGGTCATCATTGCTATGTGCAGGACCGGTGGCAATCCAAAGTAAAGGTGCATGAGGAGCACCAACTCTCGCACGGGTGTGTACCACCCTCCTGGCTACAATTGGGACGCCAGGAGTAACAACAGTCCAAACTCGGCCCCTAGGACCGCCCCTAGGCTCCCAAACTAATATGAACATTGGCACCACTGGGGGAAGCATATCAACATAAGCAAGGCTGAATTGCTGAGGCACTCAATCAAAGGTGTGTGTCTCTACCTTCCCCGTCCTATCCACAAGCTTCCCTGTAGTAGAGCATGAGATCAAAGTGAAGGTCTCCTCGCCCCACAACCCTGCCATGGCCTGATAAGGTGTGGCCTCCATATCCTCAGTAGTCAGGGAAGCAACTGGCTGGTGGGGTGCTCTAAGCACCATCATCTCTATCCATCTAGCTGCCCTCACGGCTCTGGGATCTGCCACCTCTATACCTCTCCCATAAGGGATGATATGCTCATAGACCCAGCTCATAACCAAGGTCGGATGGCTCAGCGACTGTCCTTATAAACGAACCACTCTGTACAAGTCATGATAGGTGGTCCTAAGTATATCAGCTCCCCAGGTGTAAATCTGACCATGTGTCTCAATCTGTGTGATGATGTGGGCTCAACAGTAGAGTAAGGTATCCCCTCCCTTATCTCTAATCAATCTTGAAGTAAGGATGCCCATAATGGCCTGACGGATCAGAGGGATAGGAAAGCAAGGAATAGAACAGAACTTCAACCCCTTCTTCAAACCAGTGGAGACAAATGCGTCTCCCATATAGGTGGCCCACTATGTCAACTGAGCTCTGGATACTAATGTATCAAATGAAAGTCTCATCCTAATAATTGAGACTCCCAAAATGTGGTAGACATCCTCTAAGGTAATAGTCCACTCACCCCTGACACCTGGAAATCGAAAAGTGTTCTGATCTGCATCGCAATAAGAAATAAGTCACATAGTATGTGACTGGCAGGTGTAACTTGGGGGACCCGTGCGATCCTTAATATACGTGCCCTCTGAAGAGTATCTTGCTCATCCTGAGAGAGTGCATCTAGCACTGTTGGAAGCCAATCACTCTCTCTCTCTCTCAGCTCCATCTAATGTACTCTTCCTTCTTCTACAAAACACACAAAAACATGTTAAAAGGAGCAAGTTAGTATCAACATTGCATTGAAAAAATTAAAAAAAAATCATTAAAGCAAATGAGAATACTAAAAATGCCAAAATAAACTCAAAACAATGTTGTTTTGGTATTCTGGAGAGAACCGCTGCCCAAAGTAGGGCAGTAGTTCCGTAACCACCACCTTGTAAGGCGTCGGTCCTGTAATTGCCGCCCTGCTCAAGGCAGCGGTCCTATCCCGCGTTTCAAAATGGGTCGCATACCCTAAAAATGCTCAAA
This sequence comes from Taxus chinensis, assembly GCA_019776745.2. Classification (NCBI taxonomy): domain Eukaryota; kingdom Viridiplantae; phylum Streptophyta; class Pinopsida; order Cupressales; family Taxaceae; genus Taxus; species Taxus chinensis. The sequence goes on along the minus strand of CM034149.1, from coordinate 238,413,196 downwards.
AATGCTAAAAAATGACCATTTTTTCTAAAACAAAAGCGTACCCATTAGGCGCCCCCCCTAAGAGACACATTTAAAACTGACATTTCTAAACATGACCCCCCCACGAAATTTTTTTGATCATTTTTACATTTAGGGTGCAAAAACAAATAATCAAGAGGAACTAACCTGAGATTTCGCGGGTCGAGGTTCTACTCGCGGAGGCATGATCGTTATCTCGATGCAAACATTTCGACTATATTCTCGTTGAAAACCATCACCGTGGGTCCCAAAGCTCAAAAACTATCAAATCTACACATGCAAATGAATAGGAAAATGGTCCCATTATATATATATATATATATATATATATATATATATATATATTGTTTTAACACATTTTTGAGTGCCCCTTTGGCAGGTTTAGAGTGCCAACGGAGGTAAGTTCTCATCTCCACACAAATGGAAAGTCCTCATCTCATACTAATTTAGTATTTTTTTTCGATTTTTTTTGTCTATCTACACTTGAGTCTTCTTTCCATTTTGCAGGTAGCAGGAACTTGGATGGTGTCATTTCAACACACGGGCGTGTTGGGTATAATTTCTAACTTCCCATTTTTGGACCGCCATACTCGGACCAACCGTTTTACGCCTCTTCATGGCTAAAACACTTCTCTGAGGGGGCAACATGTACGTACCAAATATTTTAGGGTAATGTACCTCCAGAACGATGTTACACATGCCCCAATGATGATACTGGTCACCTCGCAAGGTGTTCGGATCTATAAAAATTCATAAAGTATATGTTAGCATCTCAAATACTTTGTCCTTGTTCCTTATGCTTTGTTTTGTTCCTCTACCCTTCATTTCTTTGCTCTTTGACCTTTAGTGATGAAACTGCCACCCTGGTAGTGTGGCGGTCCTATAACCACCTCTTTGTTCCAACACATTCTTCTGATCACAACTTGCGTAAATTTGTAACTTTTACCAACTTTTCTCCACTGCCTTGGCTTGTATTAATGTTTTATGTCCCCTAGAATAGTGTTTCTCCATTGTTTAATGGTAAAAGAGTTCTAATGGGAATCACCTTTGGGTGAATGTGAAATCTATAAATAGCCAACTTGTTTTCAAGCAAATGGCCCCTCAAAACTGCCTCTCAATTTCTCATTTTCCATTGTTTAGTCTCTCAATTCTTACTTAGAGTTCATTTTTTTTTCATGTTTTACATCCATGCTATTTTTCCTTTGTTGTTAGAGGCCATTTGATCTTCTTGCTTCAGTCTTGTTCATTGTTGTTCATACAAATTGGTTTAGAGCAAAGTAGTGTCATCTGTAGATTGAATTCATTAGAGTTGCAGATTGTGTTCTTCACATAAGGTAGATTCTATAATCTCTCAGTACACTTTTGTTGTATTCCCATAATAAATCCCGCTAGGAATTGCATATGCCAAGCTCTGTCACTTGCGTTGTCTCTCTCCTACTCGCATTGTATTCGGTCTATATCCAAAGTTGCCATTGTTCAAAATAAAATTTTCTGTTGATGCTAGCATATACACACTCTTTTGGATTCATGCGAACACAAAAGAATGAGGAGATCGGTCTAAGTGGACAAAGTCATACACTACTAGATTCACCACTGTTCTACAAATTCAAGGTTTTATCTATCAAAGTTCTAGTTAAAATATATCAAATAGAGTAGTGAAATATTTCATTTCAGTTAAATTTTATTCTCGATATTACCAAGAAAGCTGTGGGGATTGATAGTTTCTGAGAAACTATGATTCATTCCTTACTTTTGAGGTAGGATTGAGAATCTTTCAATTAAGTTAATTAGCTATCTAGTTATTTAGAATAAACTCACAACTACACAGGCAAGTAGCTACACCGGGCTACCTTGTTTGTTTTAATTTTGTTATTATATTAGTTGTCATTTTCTAAATATTTTAGATTAGCTGTTCTTTCAATTCCATTTAAAATTATATTAAAAAAATACAAAAATAGAGGAATATATATATGTTGTAGATATATCTTGCATAGTTAATTTATTTCATTTTAGTTAGGTTTATATTAACCTTGTATGACAATCACGGGACCTAGGGAACCCAGGGAATATGTTTTTGAGCCAATCGTGCCTCAACCCAATATTGTTGCAGCAATAAATGACAAAGACCAAAATATCAGAATTCAGGTCTTCCGAGCAATAGCAGACCTATAAGAAATCAGCACACAGCTAAGAGTATTAAACATAGAAGATGACAAAGCACACACATTCTGGTCAAATCAACCAAATTATAGATTGCCTTGATAGATATCCGGATGACTGTAGAAGGACCTGAAAGAGGGAAAACATTCGGTTTTGATCCACCAGTCCCACAGCTAGACACAGGAGACCTCCTTGTTGATATAGACACTAGCTTACGTATCCAAGTTGCCAAAACACCTGTTAGGTACTCCAAAAAAAGCATGCAACTTCTAGTTCTAAAACATAGAGACCGAAAAGGAATACGACTATTAGATACTCGGAATTAGGAATTGATTCTTCACATGAACATAGGAGGTCCACAACAACCATGAACTTACAGTTGTGATCCATAGGTCCCAAAACCCAATGGGCCTACAAATCAATCCAACGTTGATGCTAGTTTGCGAACATTAGTGTTTAGATCCTCTCCACTCCCACCAGACATTATCACACAACTATCATTATTAAACGTATCAGCTAATCAAGCTAAATATTTCTGGACTAGACTAGAGAATCATCCATAAAACACCAAAAGATCCACTACATATTTATCCATTCCATTTTCATGACCTTGTCAGGAGACATATACGAAGCATCCACAGGTTATCTTCCACGTATCCCACAACCCATAGATTGGATCATGGCAGAACTTGATATTGATTGGATCCTTCGAGCAGCTATCCTTGCCGAATGATCTGTCTCACCGGTTTAGGTTAGGAGGGCCTTCTTTTCCTTAGATTTGTATATCCCATTATTGCGTGTTGAAGACATAAGATTACCTAACTAGCTTATCTACATCCCACATGTATTCCATCCCCACCAGCTGTCTGGGCACGACCTCGAGAGGTTAGGTGTGAGGAAGAGTCACTTGTAGATTCCCATGCTTGCATGCCACTTTTCCATCGTACAACAACACTGCAGATGGTGCCTATGACAAGATTCAAGGATTCCCTAAATGAGGCCCAGTACTATCAGGATCACCTGACGACTGCCAGGATAGATGTCCCATCCTATGCGGAGTACAGGGCACAACAAGAAAAGAGTGAGAGGACTAGATCCCACACTCACAGAGCTGAGAGCACTGGGTGTCATCGATCCTAGAGAAAGGGTCAGGGTGAAGCTACAAGTTCATATAGACCAGTCTCAAGTGAGGGTCAGGTAGAGATTAGAACAAGACCCATGGAGGGTGGAGAGATATTGGTAGGTCATTGGGCTAGAGGAGAGGAGAAGATAGATGAGACATGTATATATATCAGGTGGGGTGACGATTAGTCACTGGGTATGATCAGAGTATTAATTTTTGATATATACCAGCCTGTATGCTGATGATAGTGAGGCTGTACATAAGAGTTTTTAGATTTTGAGTTTTATATCGGTCTATGTGCTGAAGATATAGAGGATGTATCTGAGTGATTGAGATACTTGTATTTATTTGTATATGTGTACATATGTGTTGATACATAGACTTGCTCATTGATATAGATGATGGTCCTTATGGTATGTATGATGATACTTATGTTATGGATGATGTATCTATGTTTTTAATTTCCATTGGCATGGTGTATTGATGGAAACTAGGTGAATTAGGCATGATTGAGTTGAGGTCATATAGGTATGATAGAGTCTAGGTGGTTTAGGCATGATTGAGTCTAGGTCATTTAAGCATGGTGGAGTTTAGGTGAGTTAGGCACGATTGAGTCTAGGTTAGTTAGGCATGGTTGAGTTTAGGACATTTAGGCATGATGGAGTCTAGTATAGGCATGGTGGAGTCAAGCTCTTGTAGGCATGATTGAGTTAGGTCAGGTAGGCATGGTGGAGTCAGGTATAGGCATGGTGGATTCAAGGTCATTTAGGAATGATTGAGTTAAGTTAGGTATACATGGTGGAGTCAGGTGTAGGCATGCTTTGGTTATGTTTATGGGTTTGATTTAATTTCAAAGTTATTAGTAACATGGAAAGAAATGAATGACGATGAATATGTATGTTATGGTGTAAATTTATGAAATATTTGATATCATGGATATGTGAAATAATTGAGTTATGATATGATGATGTGAGAAAAGGTTAGATATGCATGTTTGTATTAATTTCCAAGTGTTGTATAAAATGGAAACTAAGGTAGAATGTGAATAGAGAAAAGGGAGAAAATTGGTTAGGAAAAAGAGTGGCCAAGCTAACCTCCAAGGGCCCCATGCCCTCGGAGTGCTACCTACATAGCCTCGGCAAAAAGGGGAGTTAGGCCGATGTAGTTCTCCCATAAGATAGGGAATAATATGACGAGGTAGTGGGATGGGTTTATAGGTTTTTAGGCATGTTGAGTCTGGGTCAATTAGGTATGGTTGAATTTAGGTCACTTAGGCATGATTGAGTCTAGGTCATGAAGGTTGGGGTGAATTGAGGTCATTTAGGTGTTGTTAAATTGAGCTGTCAGAGGATTGGTCATGTATAGAATAATCAACAAGTAATGAAGAAGTTGATTGGTAAGAGATTACAAAAAAGTCATTTAAATGATAAGAACCATAACAGATTTATCATACCCAAGATGGGCTTTTGAACGTAAGACCCTAAAGGTGTTTCATGATGGACTATTCTAAGATTGACGAAAATCACATGATCCCGAAAGGTCACATTTGTGGCACATACCTTGAGCAGGTATGAAATTAGGCTGAAAAGGTGATGAAGTGCAATTGGTTGGTTTTAATGTTAGTTGGTATGAGACAACATGCCTACTTTGCAAATTCCCAAGATCCAAATAGGAAAGTACATGATGAAAAATCTATCTTTTTTCTTTTTTCTTTTGCTTTTGTTTTGATAGACTGATCGATGTTAGAATTCTATGTCGGATGAGTGGATTTTCTCCTTGAGGTCTTCGTGAAGCTGATCAATGCAGGAAGATTATGAATATTTTATTTTATTTTTTGCAAGAATGGTATTCTTATTATGATAGACTATGTACCATATGGCTAGCTTGGTATATCTATCCTTTGAGGGAGACATCTATTTATAGCAACGAGATAGAAAGCATAGATGCCATTTTTGAGGGAGTCATTGTTTTTCTGGAAGGTTAACTCAAGGTGTTGAATCCCATTTTACTTTTGAAATTGTTTTCCTTTTGGAATGTGAAGTCATGGACAAGACTATAAAGAAATATAAGCTCTTGTTTCGAATACAAAACTATAACACACAGAGGTTAACTATGAACGACCATGGGATTCCATCTTGAAAAATATGAAAAGTATTTGTAGACACCAAATTTAGGTCACACTCCCCTTAGTCCCCTTTCAATCATTTAACATAATGTGTTCACCTAACCATGACCCCTTTACCCCACATTCATATTAATTTAATTACTTACACTTGGATTAATGCTCATCCTCACTTTATCTATTAATTTAATTACTTTAATTAAATTAATTTACACCTCACCTACCCACATCACCTAGACACCTCATCATGGACATATTCTTAGCATGTTTCTTTTAACTAAGACTCAATTTCTACTTACCTTAACCAATTGAGACTTAGTCTAACCCTAACATTAGATGCCTATTCTTTCTCTAATAACATGCCTGCTTAACTAAGCATTAAATACCATTTTAGATCCATACCAACAAGCAAAACTTGCCAAAATATAGTGAAGATCTACTATTTTGTAAACCTAGGATTTCCCGCCTTAACTGACACCGGTCACCCTAACCATCATCAGTTACCATATATTCATTTTTGAAACCTTGTTCTAGAGGTTGGATATTTCAAGTTTTGGAAGAGAGAGAGATTTGCATGCAAGCATGAACAAGATCCCTCTCGTGCATCTAAACACCCCTAGCTAGCACTAAGACTGATATGAAGGAATTGGAATTCATGGTAACATTCTGGGAAGGTTAGTCATGACATTGAGCACTAGTTTCACAGATCAACCATTGCTATCTTCCACCAACCAGGCCTGTAAATACAAGTAAGTATGTTTTGATCTACATCATTCTATGTTTACTTAGATTGTAGTTTCTTTACCTCTATTTATTAGATCATAGTATCCCTTGCATTCTACCATCCCCACCTTCTTGTTAATCTACCCATCTAACCACCCACAACCATTTTAGCTCCCCATACTCGACTCTTAGACATTCATGAGTCTTCCTAGCATTTTTATAAACCCAACCATCCTTCCCCCATTCTCTATACAATCACAAAGAAGCCCTCAAAAGCAAGCTTATTTGATTTCCACCATTCTGCCCCTATCGACACCGGTCACCCTAACCATCGTCGATTTTCCCTTCACTAGAATCAGTCACCAAACCGATGCCAGCTACTATATCTTCTGACAAAATTTCACTAAGTTGACCTTATCACCTCAAAAACCTCATAGAACCTTACCCAAGACTGGTACCCCACCTATAATCCCACCACAGGCCTTCCCAAATCTCTGTGCAGAAAATGAGAGTCTAGAAACCTATTTTGAACTTCTACCATTATCCATCACAAACCGTCATCGATCACTTCTAAACCATCATTGGTCATACCCTGACCAAAATTGGTCTCTATGTCTAATAACCCAGCTTAGGAGAGTAAGCTAATACCCACTCCTAAACTACCTAGAATCATTTGTAGCCTTTACCAGATCTCATTAGAAGACTGTACTAGACCTATAACCCAACACTAGTCCATCACTTGACCCATTTTGACCTCAATCAACTTTTTACTTGACCCTTCTTATTCTTTTTGCATGAGGTACCTAAATCATTTTCAATTCAAATAAGATTGTTATTTCATGTTTATTTCAAATAACATTAATACTGTTATATAAAAGTGGTTTGACAGCCTATTTAGGAAGCACCATGCTTCCTAGATCTAGCATCCGTTAGGCAGTACACTCATTGTTGTCTTTAACTCTATCTAGTGGTATTGTTTTGCAATTTATAGGTAGTTCCTCCTAGCGAAAAGGAAGTATTCGCAACTAGCATTGGGTTAGGAAGTAAAGATGCATGTACAACCTTCAACCAACATCACAAACATGTATTCTTCCTTAGCCTATCACCCTCTATCTATTTCATTAAATATGTTAAGAATCTGTTCAAACATTTTGGCATGCCAAGTGGGACCCTCTCTTGGGTTCATTGCATTTTTTTCATATAAGGAAATCTTGTGTGTCTCTTTATTTTTTAAAAATACACATTTAATCTTCTCCCTGGTAACATTATTTTATTCTAATTGTCTAAACGACATTTGTGATTTGGTGTTCAAAACAAATCATTTCTTTCTTCATGCATTTGCATAGTAGTGAAAGAGCACGTTCTTGACCTATTCATCATTTTCTACATCGAATCTAATTGTTGATTTGGGTTCTAAAAACTGTTGCATTTCATCCTTATATGCTGCATTTTAGCTCACATTAAAAACTGAGGGAAACCTATATGCTTGAAGTCATGTCTAGCTGATGGTTGACATAATTGAATCATATAAGCACTTTCTCTTCTCTCTCTTTTCCAAACTACACAAATATAAATTTACACATCTTCTTAAACAACACCTTACCTGATAGAGAAGTTATCAACTGATCAGACGATCAAAGAATTGATAGTGGGTGCCTATCTCGTTTATTTGTCCATTCATTAACTCAGAGAAATGACTGCTCCTGCCAAAAACATAACTTAAAATCACCCTCTATAATTTGCCTCTTCATAGGACACCTTCCCAACCAAAAATAACTGTTCCAAATTTGCAAGTCAATCTTAAATAACATAAGCTAAAAACATGAAATTCACTTATAGGATTGCGTATTTTTTCTACTTTTTCCTGAGTTGCATTTTGTGTTGTGAGTTTACGTTCTCCACTTTCCTCTTCTTTCACACTCCACCATCATAGTTGGAGTATTCTGAATATTTTTGAGTGTGTTAGGGTCTAATACTATCATCATCAGAATTCTAAGTTGATACTCCGTCTGAATTAATTCACAAAAACCAATTTTTCTTCACTTATTCAAATTTCACAATAATCGGTGTTGGTCCAGTGACCGTCACCGGTTTCCATTTGAACATCATCAATTTACCTAACCGGTGTTGGTTTCCATCTCTTTTGGTAATTTTACCCAAAAAAACATTCATCACCTCTTATGTTCTATTTGAAGTTCTGAGGACATCATCATACCCCAGAGTTCTAATGTCACAGTCAAGTACAATTTCCCTATTTCATTTTCATCAGTTTTTTCCTCATTTATTAAAACTATTGATTTTCCCATAGTAACTGGTAGTTATTGTAACCATCATCGGTTATTCTAACTGGCATCAGTCACTCTGTTTTTATTTTTAATCAAAGCATCGACCAAGTTCACTTCTCGGAATATCTCCTTTTCCATTTCTACTATTTTATATGTCATTTACAGAGTACAAATTACCTGATATACACTAATTCACATGGTGTTAACTCGTAGCCAAGCCAACTCCCTTTTCTTTCATGCCAGCCTTCAACTTCTTCTACCTAGCCTATCACCACCTTCTATCTTGTCACCTATAGATCAAATTTAGCCCATCACCATTAGTTCCGGTGACAAGGAGTTCACAAGACTCCTTGATCAGAATCTCGTTTCCATAGAATATTATCTCGCCCACTCATCTACCTAAGACTCCTCAAGATAATTTGTATATGACATGCCCGTGTCTATCCCTCCTTTCCTTGCACTGCCACTTCGAGCATCAACTACCACTAGATCAACATGGCCTTCATCCACCTTACTATCTGTGATGTCTCAACTGGACCCCACATCCTCTATAACTACTGCATCCAATGACATCTATCACACCCATGTGGTGTCAACCATTACTTCATCAAACCACATTAAGCATTACCCCATCTTCACCCTTTACCTCGTATGTACCAGTTGTATCACATCCACCCATGGTGTTAGCAACCCACACTCCATTCCAAAACCTCATCCTTTCCATCCCATAGTCTTTACCCCTATTACCAAAAGAGTCATTACGACTACCCCATCCATTTACACGCATCACCAGCAACCCCCAATCTCATCTATCACTTATTTGAGAAATATTCCATGCACATCTATTCCCCCTTCACAATTCTCATACTCGGAACCCCCATATACTTGGATTCCCTCCACATCATACATCCATCATCAACCTCCCTTTACTGTAGGAGATGTCCATTCCTCACAACCCACTAATGACCTCTTGAGGATGATGATGGAAAAGATGTAAACATTAGAAGCATCAGTTTTCAGCTCTCATAACTCCTTAACTTATGGCAAAATATGCAATGATCCTATTCATCCATCTATCCCCATTCACTCGTACCATGTACATTAGGAAATGCCCAAGTTCAACCGTGTCAACAGTAAAGAAGACCCGCAACAACACTTACGGTCATTCAAATATGGGTGTTATCTAATTTCCCATGATGATGCTTTACTCCTACGGACATTCCCCATGTCCTTGACAGGACCTGCATTAGATTGGTATAGTGGTTTACCTAGACATTACATCTACTTCTTTAAACAAAGCGATCAAGCATTTTTGGACCACTTCTCAATCAATGTTGTCAAAAAGGCCACCATGACTGACCTGTGCTCAACACAACAGTATGATGATGAATCTATCACATATTTCATTGCTCATTGCCGAAGCTTTATCAACCAATTAACATTTGAGTTACCTAAATTTGAGATTATAGAGTTGTTCACTAGAGCTTGTACCTAACACATCTCACCAATACTATAGGTATAAACCTTTTGTATCTTTGACGAAGCATTTACCATGGTGCGAAAACTGGAAATTCATGCCATTGAAGAAAATAAAATAAAATTGAAAAACAAAAACACCGCGTTCAAATCAAATGATTCTTATTCATCTTCGAATCCCTAAAATAATTATTCAAAAGACAAGGGATCTGCCAACACGGTAGTTCTCAAATCTGGCCCATCTCACTCATCTAATCAAGCCAAACCTTCCTCCAATATTTTTTCTATTCATACTTTTCGGTTCTGACGGGAATAATGAAAGTACACTCCAATTAGATAACACTATTCTTCAGTCTTGGACAATCTTCTTAAGGCTAGAGCCATTGCACTTCCCCCCATAAAACCTCATACTAGTTTTGATGCTACTTATCCTATGCCTGCATGGTATAAGGAACATAACTATTGTAATTATCATCGCATCAAAGGACATAATGATGGTAATTACATAAATTTTAAGAACATTGTCTAGGAAATATTAGATAATGGAGGTCTCGTCCTCAAAAACCCAAACACACTGACAAATCAAAACTTACATATATTTAAGAGGTCATTTCCTAATCATACACCATCATCTAATCAGCATGGGGAATCTTCAACCAATGATAACAATGTCCGGGAAGTCCACGTTGTTTTTGATATCATACCAACCATTCCCCAATTTCCTCCTATCCACTCCATCAAGGAAATTATAGCACAAGCTCCTCTACCTATAGAGGAGCCTACCTCATCTACTCCCTCACCAATAGAGGAGTTCTCTTCATCTCCTCCCTCACCTACAAATGAGTTCGTTATTTCCGCCAATGCCATTTCACCACTCACCTCTGAACCCAATGAGCAATCAATGGTATTAACTCTCCTACCCATGGGAGAGTCATGCTCTCCTTCCCCTCCACCGAAATAGGAGCCTACCTTATCTCACCCATCATATCCCCTACCCATAGGGGATTCTTTAGAAGTGTCACTGCTTGTTGGTGACCATTCCCCATCAGCCTTTTAAGATTTTGTTGATCTTCTCTCGGATCTCTTACCCACAGAGTCCAAAGCCAACAAATTCCTTGTCTCACAGACATACTTTACAGGGATTTCTACTAAATCAACATCGACTCCTCTTACAACAGTGTCATTTTCACACTTGGCTGACTACTTGGATTATGTTGATAATTCCATGCTTTAGGGATGCCTTCAGCTCCCATTTTTAACCCAAATGCAAATGTCCCTTACTGATACCTCCACGATCTATCCAAAAGTGTTTCAAGCAACCAAATCAACCATGATTATGCCTATTGAAACGGATTCTTCTTTGTCACCTTTTCCTACATCTGAACCTTTACCCATGACTAAAACCATTACTATGCTTAAGAACCTACCCGTACCTACATCTTTACCCATATCTAGACCCATCACTACCTTGGGTGTCCTACAGACGTTAAGGAGTTCCCATCCACCTGTAAAATTGGATTTAGCCATGTCTTCCTAAACCCGCACCAAAATTATTCCTTTGCCTAAAAGGAAGACTCAACCTTCTAGGCTAGATATACCAGTATCATCCACCATGCCTTTGTCACCTTCACCCCTTCCATCCATCCTAGGACCTCACCCATCAACCTTGGGCAAACAACCCCCTACCCAAGGAAAATAAAAAGCAAAGAAACCTACTTCTTCATCACAATCTTTTGTTATACCTAAGTTTCTTTCACAAAAAATACTGCCACTGTCACCCATATCTTTCTTACCACCTATACCCCCGCCAACTACCATAACTTCATCACTACCTATGAAATTTTCTTCTCTTCATCCCATAGCTTCCACCCGGTCTCTACCAACCACTTTCACCGCACCTTCATTATCCCCATGGATAACCCATCCTCTTCCACCATTTTCTTTCCCTTCTACATCACGTACTCCCACCTCACTTTTACCCAAGAAGGTACAATCCAAGGACAATAACTCACTACCCTCTAACAGGGTAGTTAACCCAACAACACCTTACAGTGTTAGTTCATCTACCACATCCTTACCCAAGCAAGTACCATAAAAACTTAAGACAGTACCACCTACCAAACTAGTGGTCAAACCTATTCCACCTCTTATAACACCTCCACCACCACAATCATCCACACCTTTATCCAAACCCACACTCACTTCCTACCATGTTCCATTGGCAGGGTCCTAAGCCAACATTTTAGCCAACCTCTTAGAGACCTCGGTCATCACATTACTGCTAGTTAGACCTTATGACCCCCTCAAACCCAAACCAAGAGGGTTTGATGAAACTAAAATTTGTTCCTATCATCGGGTGCCAGGACATGATGTAGAGGGTTATAAGGATCTCACAAATGCTCTCCTCCAATTATGCCCCACTGAATAAAATTCTAATGATGATGGTCTTCTAGATGAGGAATCTATTCCACCTTCACCAATCACCACGCGTCTTCATCCACTACCTATTCAGCCGTCCACATCGCCACCTCCACAACCTTTTTATCCACCTCCAACATTCGAGATCAATATTGTCCGTATTTGAGAGGTTCTTACCCCACATTAGGATTTTGTCCATCATGTCATTATAATACTCAATGCATACCTTCTCCATCAACCTCTTTCCCTTAGATTAATCTTATCCAAGTTTCCACTTGTGCCCAAAAAGACAAAGGGAAAGAAAAAGTAACCAGACCATCCCCTATTCCTATGCCTAACAAACTGAATGCACCCTCACCTAAAATCACCATTCAAGGTCCCACATACCCTATTTTTGACAGGGTCTCGCATCGTACAATGGTAAAACAATTACACCAATCCCCTTTTAAAATGTCTTTGTATGACCTCATCCAAACCTTTGAATCACATTGACAGATCCTCATGGAGGTCCTTCAATCCATTGAGGTTTTACCTAAGAACCCTACACCCGTTGCTTCCATTATTACCCCTCATCATTTGACCTCTCTCACCAACTCATCCCCTTCCTCTACACCTCCACCTACTTGCCAAGTGGCTGCTCTCAGCTTTTCTGACAATGAAATTGTACCTCTCTAATGAGACAACCCTGATCACACCCTTTTCACCTCCATCTATATCGATAATCTATGTGTATAACGTGTTTTGATTAATGGTGGCACCGACATCAACATCATCTCCTCCCATGCATACAACCAAATGCGCATACCTTCCAATTACATGAATAATAACCCAATTATGTTGCACTCCTTCAATGATGCCATCACTTCCACCCTTAGTACCATCATTCTCCATGTTCGTGTGGGCCCTCATAATGTGTTGGAGTTGTTATACATTTTCGAAGGATAATTCTAGTATAACCTGTTACTTGGTCGACCTTGGATTCATGTCATGGGTTGTGTTCCTTTGAATTTACACTGCTGTGTGTTATCCCGTAAAATTGACAAGGGCAATTTTACTGATAACCATACGGAAAATTTTGTTTCGATCCCTCGTTAGGGATCCCTCGCGTTCGAAACGTTGTAAAATCCCTTCTCGGGAAATCTAGTTTTCGAACTCAGTCATTTTGAGCCTTTTTTGGTTGGGCGCATGAAATATCCTTGTAACACTAGCTTTTGATGCGCCCCCTTAAAAAGCCTTTGGCGCATGGTTTTCCATGTTAACACATCTTTAGGTGCGCCAAAGGATGTTGAGTCTCTTTTGCGTGCGCCAAGGCGCATGCGCCTTATTATTGACACAACTTTTGTTGCTCCGCTTTTGGATGCGCCAAAGGGCACACATAACTTCATGTTGACAATGCTTTTGGCGCGCAAGGCGCACTTCGTCTCCTGTTGTCAAATACTCTCGTGCACCAAACAACGCACGCTTTCTCCTGTCGACAACAATTTTCATGCGCCAGTTCAAAAGTGGTTGGCGCATTAATGGCAGGTTTACCTATATATATATATAGGTGTTTTACGCGCCCAATGTCATTTTCACTATTGCAAAGCACGTGATTTTTCTAAACCTGTCAGCTCCTGCCCATCGTTTTCTTCACCTTGTGGACCCATAGCACACTTTTGCTATTTATCAGGTAAGAGGTTCTTCTCCCCCTTGTGTGTTTGGTGTTTTCGGTTCTTGGTATTTTTGTGGTGGTCTGGTTTTTATGTTTGCTGGTCTGGTCTTTAAAATATATGTTTTAAGTTGGCTGCCCTCCCCCTATGCTATCCTCCCTCTTTCTAGATCTGCTGGAGAAGGACGTTTTCTTGAAACAGTGGTTGTAGCCCTCCTGATCTAAACCGTTTCGTTTACCCAGCTGAGCCTTTCAAATAAGAAGTCAGGGATAGAAGAACCTACATCATAATGAACCCCCCTTTGTAAAGAAGGTTTGTTCACTGTCTTTTTCCCTTGGTGCATCTGTGCGTCTTGCAAACAGTTGCGCCCCCTTGGCGCATCTAACCGCCCTGTTACATGAGCAAAATCAGTGCCAATGGCGCACCCAGCTTGCCCTGCTGCATAATGAGCTTTATGCGCCCTCAAGGCGCACCTTTTCCGCGTGCTTCAAGTGTATAAACCTGCGCCCCAATAGCGCATCCATCCGTCCATGTTGCATCAACTTTTTCCATGTTGCCCATGGCGCACCCAGCTTCCATGCAACACAAGCTTTACCTGTGCAAGTATGAAGCAATAAATGCGCAGGCACATCCCCGATCGCAACAACATCATGTTGTGTAAACCCTTCATGCGCCGTGCCATATCCCTTTGGCGCACCGAATCCCAATGTAACACACAATTTTCATGCGCCTTCTATAAAATGCAATCTGCAACATCCATGCGCCATGCACCTTTGGCGCCAGTTTAACCTTTGTAACACCCTCTTCCTGCGCGCATTATCTATTTGGCCTGCAAGTTGCAAATTTCGTGCACCCTGCGCCCTGAGCCTTAAAATCTCTAACTCTTTCTTCTGCTAGCTTTCCAATGGAAGATCAAATGGCTAATTCAACCTTTTTGGATTGGGTCTCGCTTCTTCTTCATGCAGATCAGCAACTGAGTTCGAAATAACACATGTCTACCTCCAGCAAGAGACCCACCAAACCAAGAGGAAAGGCTAACCTTACTAAAGAGGAGATGAAGTACAAATATCAAAGGGTCAGGATGCCCGAATCACAGGCTGAATGCAGCATGGATGTCAGAGACTCAGAATTGGGTCACATTTGACACTGGATCTATCAACAACCTGCTGGCCTGTAGGGACTTCATCGAAAGTTACTCATCGAGGCGGAGAAAGATTATTCTAAACTCCTGAAAAGCTCATAAGGAGCGGGAGACTTGCGAAGCAATCAGCGAACGGCACAAGGATCCATCACAGGATCAATTTGGGCCCATGATTAACAAGTTTTTGGAATACCGCGCTCAGTTCCACATATCATCTCCTGAGCAGCATCAGAAGCAGGCAACCCCCTTTCGGCCGCAGGATGACGATGACGAGTAGCTGCTTCTTCTTCTTCTTCCTCTCTCTATTCTCCGACTTTCTTGTTGAAATGTCTAAAGTGTGTTGGCACAAATGATGACATCATCCATGTTGCATCATGGGATGATGTCATCCATCAAGTTGTCAAAAGTCAACATGACTTTTAGATATTTTGTAAATATCTTTGTAAATATTTGTTGGCTCCTTTTTGCTTTTCTTCTCCTCTCTTCTATAAATACTGGAATACTTGTTGTATTCAGGGTGAACATTTTTTAGATGAAAATAGAAGTGAGGAGAGAAAGACTTTGAGCTTTCTTGTAACAGAAGAAAACAGTAATACAAATATTAAGACTTTGTGCTCAATAGCTGTGTTATGTATTAGATCTTCCTTACGTTAGATCTGTATGTGTTTAATCTGTTGGATTCATATCTACTTTTCTGTCATTTGCTCATCAGTATTGCTTTGTTTATTTATGCAAGTAGGTTTGGCTCTGTTTACTACCAACCCAAAAACATAAATCTTCTGACCTTTCTGCTTTGGAATTCATTTCTTTTCTTCCTTCGGATCTGTTCTTTCTCTTTTCCCTCTTTCATTCCTTTCTTTTCGCAGCCTGAAACACTCTACTGGGATGAGATCCCAAACCCCCGAAGGTAGAATCTGTGAGACTTGCATAGATTCCTGCTGGTAGAATAGCAATAAACCAGTTTCGCTTTGCTGACTCAAAGAGGGGCTAAGCCCTGCACACTGTTGGCTCGTCTATCCATAGATATGTCCAGGCGACAGATTTTCGGACCAACAGTTTTTGGCGACTCTGCTGGGGAATGAATAGATCTGTCAGATCTAGTGGCTGGTAACAGATAAAAATCAGAAAAAATCAGCAGATTGCTGCCTGTTTGTAAATCTCAACTTTTTGTAAAAATCTAAAAATTTTTTGCAAAAGTGCTCAAATCGAAAAATTTTCTTCTGAGAGTCATAGATCTGGTCCAGTTAAGATCTTTAGTTCGCTGAGTTTTTTGAAAAAATCAGTATTTTTCCGTAGATCTGAGTTTTGACTGTTTGCAAAAAGTTTGAAACCCTCTAAAAAAGTTAAAATCAGATCAGAAAATCAGCTTACTAATCTTCCCTGCCATCTTATCCTCGTTGTAATTTGTCATTTAACCGCAATCGGTTTTCTAAAGAGGATAATTTTAAATATTTAGAAAAGTATTTGCTGCTGGTTTTTGTCAGAAAGACCAGAAAATCAGCCAGTACAACCAAAAAGAAAGTTTAAATCTGCGCCATAACATTGCAGATCTGGAAGATACACTGGCGAGTGAACCTTTTACGCACAGCAGGAGAGCCCGTGGAGAAGCTGATCCTACTTTCGATCTGCTTCAGAGGCACAATTTCAGCGTAACACCGGCACGTTTTTCAGCGCTAAGCTCAGCTAGCCGGTCATCCAGGAGTGTCTCACCTCCACGAAGAAAAAGTCTGTTACAAGGAGCATCTACGTCCCTTTGTAGTGCCTTGCTACTCAGTGGAACTACACTTCCAGCTCGTGTTCTCTTTCCGGCTTTTCAAATGGCGGTTCCATGGGGAAACGCGATGGGTCCGTTGGCTTTACCACATCCAGTTCACGCTCTCCCTCACGGAAATCGAAAGAATTTTCCCAAATTTGACGGGAGCGGAAATCAAAGCACGAATTCCCACATATCTGCATTCATTATGTCATGCAGTATTTTGGATGTGACCCACGAAGATGTGTCGGTTCGCCTTTTTCTGGAGACCCTACAAGGGCCTGCAGCTGAATGGTTTCAGCATTTGCCGGCCGGATCTATCACCAGTTGGGCCACCTTACGGGATGCTTTCGAAGACAGATACAAGCCTTCAGAGGATGCATTTGCATTATTATCACGAATCACTCACCTGAAGAAGGAGGCGAATGAGACCATGCGCGATTTTATCACCCGGTTCAATGCACTAATCAACCGTGTCCCGGTTGCCATGCTTCCAACGCCGGAAAATCAAAAGTGTTTCTTCGTAAACGCCATGAGCTCAAAAGTTAGTTTCTTGCTCCTTCAAGAGCGAGTTGCCACCTTGATTCTCGCTCAAGCCGCTGCCATTCGCATAGAGGATAATCTGATAATATCTGGCGAATTAAAAAAGGAATCAGCAAAGCCTAAATCTTTGGGCCCTTTGCCCACCACTTCGTCTGATCCAGCATTCCAAAAGATGGCGAATGATTTGCTCGCATTAAAGAAGCAGTTGGCCCAGGCCTCTCCCAGTTCCTCATACCGGGATATTCCGCGGAGGAATTTCGTTCCTAACAATGTCTCACAAAGGCCGCGTCTACCTACAGCTGCTCCGCGGTTGGCACTTGAGGCCCCTCCGATCAATGCTCTGGCCGAGATTGAAGAAGAAGAGCAGTACTATGAAGAACCTTCGTCTCAAGGCGAAGATGATCAAGATGTCGGTGAACCGACTGGCGACTCTACTATCGGGTATATGGAATTTGATGAGGAAGAATCTGATGAAGAAGAGGGTACCCAGGGATACGCAAGCGGGCAGTCATATGCTGTTTTTACTCGCTCGCAAGGAAAAGAAGCGGAAATTGCTGCCCATGTCCAGCAGGAGAAGGCCGTGTCAAACGCGCCTCCGATCATTGCTAAAAGAGGTAATCCTCTTCCTACTCAACTCCCTGGCAAATCTTTTACAAAGAAGTCTTTTCCCCCTATCTCTCCTCCAAATCAATCCTCTCACATTCCTCCTAAGACCACCAATCCTATTCCATCATCGCGAGGTGAGGGACTCATTCCTTTACCAACGCAACCCTTGGCCGCGTTTGATATTATAGATCATGCAAAAAAGACCAAGATCCAAATGTCTGAAGCTGAGTATCTTCAGTCAAACCCCGAACAGCTCGTAAGATTGACTAAGTATATCCAAAGTCAAGCTGTTATATCTAATCAGGTTTCCCCAAAAGGAATCCTATCCACTCCCCCTGAATCTCATATAAATGTTGCTTCAACATCTGCGTCAGGCAAGATAGAACCTTTCTATCTCTCTCTACTGATCAATGGACACAAGCTGAGTAATTGCATAATTGATTCCGGAGCTTCTGATAACGTCATGCCGGCAAAAGTCGCCCATGCTTTGGGCCTCACTCTTACCAAGCCTTTCGGCAGGTGTTATTCTTTGGAAACTAAGCAAGTTCCGTTGGTTGGCCAAATCAAGGACGCGCAATTTGCATTTGCGGCTTTCCCGGATAAAAGAGTAAAAATGACAGTCCTCGTTGCTGACATTCCGGCAGCCTATGGAATATTGCTGGGAAGGAGTTTTTGCAGCGAAGTTGGTGGAGAAATTCATATGGACTGGTCCAAAGCTAGAATTCCAGTCAAAGGCGTAATGCAGACTTTGGAGCCTGAATCACAAAAGAAATACTTGGTTACCAGCTCTGAAGACCCCAAAGCTCAAATCCTTTTTGAATCATCAGGGATGGGGAATTACTTCTTATCTACTGAGACGGATAAAACAGGGGATGTTCTCGTTCAGGAAGGAGATCTTAATAAGATCTGGACATTGCAATTCGATGGGAGCTGTGCAACTAGTGGATGTGGCGCTGGGGTCGTGCTGATATCTCCTGAGGAAGAAGGCATTCCTCTCTCTTTCAAATTGCGGTTTTTCAACACTAACAATACTGCTGAGTATGAGTCTCTCTTACTCGGTATGCAAGCCGCAAAAGAAAGAGGAATAAAAAATCTAAAAGTACAAGGTGATGCTGAGCTAGTTGTAAATCAAGTCAAAAGGATCTACCAAGTAAAGAATGAAAGGCTCAGGCACTACCGTAATGCGGTATGGGACAGCATTGAGGAGTTTGATGCCTTTTCAATTGAATCAATTCCAAGAGCTCAAAATGACATGGCTGATTCATTGGCTGTCTCGGCATCTCTCATGCTCCCACATCCAGGTTTGAAAACGAACAAGTACACCATTGAGGTGGTTTTCCGCCCGAGCGTGCCGGATAATTCTCAGCATTGGCAGGTGTTCAACGATGATAATCAACTCATTGCCTTTCTGGAAAAATCAGAAAATTTTAACGAGTTGTATTTCGAAGGATCCACCTCTACATGCCGTGAATCAATCAACGGTCAAAACCACGAAACAAAGGAGAACGATGGCATATGTCAGCTCAAGGGAAATAAAATTCCAAAGGGCCTGGTTTCTCTGGAATGCCTGTTCGACAGGCATGACCGTTTTGTAAAAAAGAAGAGGCGGGATGATCCTGACTCATCCCCAGAGACCGAACCGGTCAATTTAGGTTCGGAGGCACATCCGCAATTTGTGAACATCGGGAAATGTTGCACGCCAGAAGAAAAGCGGAAATTTGTCAAGCTGCTAAAAAAATATATGGATGTATTGGCATGGTCTTATGCCGATTTAAAGTCCTTCAAGCCGAAGGACGTTCAGCACGATATTCCGTTGAAAGACGATGCCAAAGCCTTCCGCCAGAAGCAGAGGCACTATAATCCCAAGATTTCGGGCACCATCCAGGCCGAAATTCAGAAGATGCTAGACGCAAGAATCATCTTCCCTATCCATCACAGTACTTGGGTAGCAAATATTGTGCCAGTGCGCAAGAAAAACGGTGAAATACGCATCTGCGTAGACTTTCGAAATTTGAATCAAGCTTCGCTGAAAGACAACTACCCTCTTCCGATAATGGATCAAGTTCTGCAAGCAGTAACTGGATCAGAGATGCTGTCCATGCTCGACGGTTTTTCAGGTTACAATCAGATTGAAGTTTCACCTGAAGATCAGTTTAAAATAGCATTCACTACTCCTTGGGGTACATTTGCCTACAGCAGGATGCCTTTCGGCCTAACTAATGCCGGCGCCACTTTTCAGCGGGCCATGGACTTTGCTTTCAAAGGTATGATGGGGAAGGTCATTGTGGTTTATTTAGATGACCTGACTGTGTTCTCCAAACAACGAAGCGATCATTGTGATCACTTGGAGCAAGTATTGGCCAGATGTCGAGAGCATGGGATTTCCTTAAACCCAAAAAAGTCTGTTTTTGGAGTCACGGAAGGGAAGTTGCTAGGCCATGTGGTCAGCAAAGAAGGAACAAAGATAGATACTGAAAGAGTTAAGGCTATTCAAAGCCTTACTCTGCCTACAAGCAAGACTGGTGTTCATTCTTTCTTTGGAAAGGTGAACTTTCTCAGGCGTTTTGTTCCTGACTTTGCTGAAAAGACCCGTCACATATTGAACATGATGAAGGGGTCACCAACTTTCAGATGGAGTGAGGAGGGGAAAAGGTCATTTGAAGAAATAAAAGCTTCTGTTGCTCATGCACCAGTCCTGGTATGTCCTGACTTCTCCAAGGACTTCATCATGTATAGTTATGCATCTGAGCATACTGTGTCTACAATCTTAATGCAAAAGAATTCAGAAAACATTGAGTCCCCGATTGCATTCATGAGTTCTCCCCTCAAGCTTCACAAACTAAAGATGACTCAGCTGGAAAAGCATGCCTTTGCCGTTGTCAAAGCAGTGAAGAATTTCAGGTATTACATCCTAAACTCGCATACGGTGGTGCTGGTTCCAGACACGGCAGTGAAATCAATTCTAACTCAGCAAGAGTTAGGAAGCTTGCGAGGAAATTGGATCGCAAAGGTCCAGGAGTATGACCTGGATATTAAACCAACCAAGCTGGTAAGAGGCAAGGGCCTGTGTCAGCTAATGGCTGAAAACAAAGATTCAGAAAATCCTGATGAGAGGGGTGACTACATCGAAGAAGCGCAGGACCGGCAAGAAGGGCCTGATTCTCTGCCTCTGGTTCTATTTGTTGCAACTAGTGATGAGTGGTACTCCGACATCGCTTTCTTCCTTACCTACGGCGAATGCCCGATGCACCTAACTGCAAAGGAGAAGCGCACTATAAAGCTCAGGGCGGCTAAATATGTCATCTGGGATGACGGCTTATATAAGCGCGGGATAGATGGCATCTTCCTGCGATGTGTCGACAAGCCCCAGCAAGTAAAACTACTGGAAAGTTTTCACAATTCAGCTTGTGGAGGACATTTTTCTTCCTCCGTGATGGCACACAAGATCATTCGAGCCAGGTACTATTGGCCAACGCTCTTTCAAGATACAGCCACCTGGGTGGCAAAGTGTGAACCCTGTCAGCAATTCGTCGGCAAGCCCAAGTTGGCTGCCTTTCCCCTAAGGCCGGTCATTATCAATGAACCATTCAGGCAATGGGGAATTGATTTTATTGGCGCACTCAATCCTCAATCGAGTGCCGGACATAGCTATGTCCTTACAGCAACGGATTACTTTACAAAGTGGGTGGAAGCCATACCTGTCAAGCATGCCACTTCTGAGGTGGTTTGCAATTTCATTAAAGAGAATATCATTGTCAGGTTCGGCGTTCCAAACAAAATCGTTGCTGATAATGCTTCTAACTTCTCCTCTCGAGAAGTTATTAGTTTTTGCTATGAATATGGGATAACTTTGGCTCATGCCTCAGATTATTACCCTCAAGGAAACGGTCAAGCGGAATCCAGCAACAAGAACTTGGTGGCCATCATACGAAAACTGGTGGAATCAAATCAGCGAATGTGGCACAAGTCTTTGTACGACGCTTTGTGGGCGGACCGCATTACTCCCAAGAGATCGCTCGGCATGTCACCTTTTCAAGTGTTATATGGCACTGATGCCGAACTTCCCATTTCCGCGGAACTTCCTGCTCTGCGCTTGGCACGAGCGATTGAAGATGAAACTTTCCAGAATTCTCTAGAAAAGAGAATCATGTATTTGGCAGCACTTGAAGAAAAGAGAGTGAGAGGTGATCGACAGGATCACTGAACATCAGAATCAAGTTAAGAGGCTTTTCGATAAGAAGGCCAAGCAAAGAGATTTTCAAGTGGGAGATCTCGTCCTTTTGTGGGACAAGCGAAGAGAGCCAAAGGGCATGCACGGAAAGTTTGATTCCCTATGGAGAGGGCCCTTCAAAATCAAGCAACTCAACGGAGAGAATAGTTTCTATCTCTCATATCTGGATGGAACTGAGCTCCCGCTTCCCTATAGCGGGCAGCATCTGAAGATCTTCAGGAAGTAGAGCTTGCTCTCTTCTTTGTACAATTTTTTTAAGTTGTGTGTTTGCTTTCGTTGTGTGTTTGCTTTTGGTTTGTTGTGTGTTTCCTTTGTTCTCCCTCCGGTCCCCCTTGTTTTTGACTCTGTTACCCAATGGATAGGCACAAGTGATCTGGGATTCTCTACCCCTGAGTTCGTTCAGGGATAGTCCCCAGAAAGAGCCAGCTGTTATCCCGTAAAATTGACAAGGGCAATTTTACCGATAACCATACGGAAAATTTTGTTTCGATCCCTCGTTAGGGATCCCTCGCGTTCGAAACGTTGTAAAATCCCTTCCCGGGAAATCTAGTTTTTGAACTTAGTCATTTTGAGCCTTTTTTGGCTGGGCGCATGAAATATCCTTGTAACACTAGCTTTTGATGCGCCCCCTTAAAAGCCTTTGGCGCATGGTTTTCCATGTTAACACATCTTTCGGTGCGCCAAAGGATGTTGAGTCTCTTTTTCATGCGCCAAGGCACATGCGCCTTATTATTGACACAAATTTTGTTGCTCCACTTTTTGGTGCGCCAAAGGGCGCACATAACTTCATGTCACAATGCTTTTGGTGCGCCAAAGGCGCACTTCGTCTCCTGTTGTCAAATACTCTCGTGCGCCAAACAGCGCACGCTTTCTCCTGTCGACAACAATTTTCATGCGCCAGTTCAAAAGTGGTTGGCGCATTAATGGCAGTTTTACCTATATATATAGGTGTTTTGCGCGCCCAAATGTCATTTTCACTTTTGCAAAGCACGTGATTTTTCTGAACCTGTCAGCCCCTGCCCATCGTTTTCTTCGCCTTGTGGACCCATTGCACACTTTTGCTATTTATCAGGTAAGAGGTTCTTCTCCCCCTTGTGCGTTTGGTGTTTTCGGTTCTTGGTATTTTTGTGGTCTGGTTTTTATGCTTGTTGGTCTGGTCTTTAAAATATATGTTTTAAGTTGGCTGCCCTCCCCCTATGCTATCCTCCCTCTTTCCAGATCTGCTGGAGAAGGACGTTTTCTTGAAACAGTGGTTGTAGCCCTCCTGATCTAAACCGTTTCGTTTACCCACTGAGCCTTTCAAATAAGAAGTCAGGGATAAGAGAACCTACATCATAAAGAAACCCCCTTTGTAAAGAAGGTTTGTTCACTGTCTTTTCCCCTTGGCGCATCGGTGCGTCCTGCAACACTAAGAACATGTGCGCCCCCATGGCGCATCTACCCGCCCTGTTACATGAGCAAAATCCGCGCCAATGGCGCACCCTTTCCATGCCTGCTGCATCATGAGCTCATGCGCCCTCAAGGCGCGCCTTTTCCGCGTGCTACAAGTGTGTAAACCTGCGCCCCCATGGTGCACCATCCGTCCATGTTGCATCCCTTTTCCATGCGCCAAAGGCGCACCCAATCCCATGCAACACAAATTTTTTCCGCGCTAAGTATGAAGCTATAAAGGCGCAGGCGCATCCCTTTGCAATAACAGTTGTAACCCTTTGCGCCGCGCCATATTCCCTTTCCCAATGTGCGCACCTTCTATATCTGCAATTGGTATCCATGCCCATGCGCCTTTGGTGCCAAGTTGCAATTTTTCCTACGCGCACATGCGCCATGCGCCCTGAGCCTTAAAATCTCTAACTCTTTCTTCTGCTAGCTTTCCAATGGAAGATCAAATGGCTAATTCAACCTTTTCCTGGATTGGGTCTCGCTTCTTCTTCATGCAGATCAGCAACTGAGTTCGAAAGAACACATGTCTACCCAGCAAGAGACCCACCAAACCAAGAGGAAAGGCTAACTCTTACTGAAGAGGAGATGAAGCACAAATTCAAAGGGTCAATGCCTGAATCAAGGCTGAATGCACATGGATGTCAGAGACTCAGAATTGGGTCACATTTGACACTGAATCTATTCAACCTGCTGGCCTGTAGACTTCATCGGGTTAATCGAGGAGGAGAAAGAATATTCTGTCCCAGAAAAGCTCATAAGCGAGGAAGACTTGCGAAGCAATCAACGAACGGCACAAGGTGATCCATCACAGGATCAATTTGGTGAAATATGATTAACAAGTTTTTGGAATACCGCGCTCAGTTCCACATATCATCTCCTGAGCAGCATCAGAAGCAGGCAACCCCCTTTCGGCCGCAGGATGACGATGACGAGTAGCTGCTTCTTCTTCTTCTTCTTCTTCTTCTTCTTCTTCTCTCTATTCTCCGAATTTCTTGTTGAAATGTCTAAAGTGTGTTGGCACAAATGATGACATCATCCATGTTGCATCATGGGATGATGTCATCCATCAAGTTGTCAAAAGTCAACATGACTTTTAGATATTTTGTAAATATCTTTGTAAATAGGTGTTGGCTCCTTTTTGCTTCTTTCCTTCTCCTCTCTTCTATAAATACTGGAATACTTGTTGTATTCAGGGTGAACATTTTTTAGATGAAAATAGAAGTGAGGAGAGAAAGACTTTGAGCTTTCTTGTAACAGAAGAAAACAGTAATACAAATATTAAGACTTTGTGCTCAATAGCTGTGTTATGCATTAGATCTTCCTTACGTTAGATCTGTATGTGTTTAATCTGTTGGATTCATATCTACTTTTCTGTCATTTGCTCATCAGTATTGCTTTGTTTATTTATGCAAGTAGGTTTGGCTCTGTTTACTACCAACCCAAAAACATAAATCTTCTGACCTTTCTGCTTTGGAATTCATTTCTTTTCTTCCTTCGGATCTGTTCTTTCTCTTTTCCCTCTTTCATTCCTTTCTTTTCGCAGCCTGAAACACTCTACTGGGATGAGATCCCAAACCCCCGAAGGCAGAATCTGTGAGACTTGCATAGATTCCTGCTGGTAGAATAGCAATAAACCAGTTTCGCTTTGCTGACTCAAAGAGGGGCTAAGCCCTGCACACTGTTGGCTCGTCTATCCATAGATCTGTCCAGGCGACAGATTTTCGGACCAACAGTTTTTGGCGACTCCGCTGGGGAACGAATAGATCCGTCAGATCTATGATGGCTAGTAACAGATAAAAAAATCAGAAAAAATCAGTAGATTGCTGCATGTTTGAAAATCTGAACTTTTTGTTAAAAATCTAAAAAAAAATTGCAAAAATGCTCAAATCGAAAAAATTTTTCTTCTGAGAGTCATAAATCTGGTCCAGTTAAAGATCTTTAGTTCGCTGAGTTTTTGAAAAAATCAGTATTTTGCCATAGATCTGAGTTTTTGACTGTTTGCAAAAAAGTTTGAAACCCTCTGGAAAAAGTCAAAGTAAGATCCGAAAATCAGCTTACTAATCTTCCCTGCTATTTTATCCTCATTGTCATTTGTCATTTAACCGCAATCGGTTTTCTGAAGAGGATAGTTTTTAAATATCTAGAAAAGTGCCTGCTGCTGGTTTTTGTCAGAAAAACCAGAAAATCAGCAAGTACAACCAAAAAGAAAGTTTAAATCTGCGCCATAACATTGCAGATCTAGAAGGAACACTGGCGAGTGAACCTTTTACGCGCAGCAGGCGAGCCCGTGGAGAAGCTGATCCTACTTTCGATCTGCTTCAAAGGCACAATTTCAGCGTAACACCGGCGCGTTTTTCAGCACTAAGCTCGGCTAGCCGGTCATCCAGGAGTGTCTCACCTCCACGAAGAAAAATTCTTTTACAGGGAGCATCCACGTCCCTTTGTAGTGCCTTGCTACTCAGCGGAACTACACTTCCAACTCGTGTTCTCTTTCCGGCTTTTCAGATGGCGGTACCATGGGGAAACACGATGGGTCCTTTGGCTTTACCACATCCAGTTCACGCTCTCCCTCACAGAAATCGAAAGAATTTTCCCAAATTTGACGGGAGCGGAAATCAAAGCACGGATTCCCACATATCTGCATTCATTATGTCATGTAGTATTTTGGATGTGACCCACGAAGATGTGTCGGTTCACCTTTTTCTGGAGACCCTACAAGGGCCTGCAGCTGAATGGTTTCAGCATTTGCCAGCCGGATCTATCACCAGCTGGGCCACCTTGCGAGATGCTTTCAAAGACAGGTACAAGCCTTCAGAGGATGCGTTTGCATTATTATCACGAATCACTCACCTGAAAAAGGAGGCAAATGAGACCATGCGCGATTTTATCACCCGGTTCAATGCGCTAATCAACTGTGTCCCTGTTGCCATGCTCCCGACGCCGAAAAATCAAAAGTGTTTCTTCGTAAACGCTATGAGCTCGAAAGTTAGTTTCTTGCTCCTTCAGGAGCGAGTTACAACCTTGGTTCTCGCCCAAGCAGCTGCCATTCGCATAGAGGATAATATGATAATATCTGGTGAATTGAGAAAGGAATCAGCCAAGCCTAAATCTTTGGGCCCTGCGCCCACTACTTCGTCTGATCCAGCCTTTCAAAAGATGGCGAATGACTTGCTTGCATTGAAGAAATAGTTGGCCCATGCCTCTCCCAGTTCCTCATATCGGGATATTCCGCGGAGGAATTTCGTTCCTAACAATGTCTCACAAAGGCCGCATCTACCTACAGCTGCTCCACGGTTGGCACTTAAAGCTCCTCTGGTCAATGCTCCGGCCGAGATTGAAGAAGAAGAGCAGTACTATGAAGAACCTTCGTCTCAAAGCGAAGATGATCAAGATGTCGGTGAACCGACTGGCGACTCTACTATTGGGTATACATGGAATTTGATGAGGAAGAATCTGATGAAGAAGAGGGTACTCAGGGATATGCAAGCGGACAGTCATATGCTGTTTTTACTCGTTCGCAAGGAAAAGAAGCGGAAATTGCTGCCCATGTCCAGCAGGAGAAGGCCGTGTCAAACGCGCCTCCGATCATTGCTAAAATAGGTAATCCTATTCCTACTCAACTCCCTGGCAAATCTTTTGCAAAGAAGTCTTTTCCCCCTATCTCTCCTCCAAATCAATCCTCTCACATTCCTCCTAAGACCACTAATCCTTTTCCATCATCGCGAGGTGAGGGACTCATTCCTTTACCAACGCAACCCTTGGCCACGTTTGATATTATAGATCATGCAAAAAATACCAAGATCCAAATGTCTGAAGCTGAGTATCTTCAGTCAAACCCCGAACAGCTCGTAAGATTGACTAAGTATATCCAAAGTCAAGCTGTTATATCTAATCAGGTTTCCCCAAAAGGAATCCTATCCACTCCCCCTGAATCTCATATAAATTTTGCTTCAACATCTGCGTCAAGCAAGATAGAACCTTTCTATCTCTCTCTACTGATCAATGGACACAAGCTGAGTAATTGCATAATTGATTCCGGAGCTTCTGATAATGTCATGCCGGCAAAAGTCGCTCATGCTTTGGGCCTCACTCTTACCAAGCCTTTCGGCAGGTGTTATTCTTTGGAAACTAAGCAAGTTCCGTTGGTTGGCCAAATCAAGGACGCGCAATTTGCATTTGCGGCTTTCCCGGATAAAAGAGTAAAAATGACAGTCCTTGTCACTGACATTCCGGCACCCTATGGAATATTGCTGGGAAGAAGTTTTTGCAGCGAAGTTGGTGGAGAAATTCATATGGACTGGTCCAAAGCTAGAATTCCAGTCAAAGGCGTAATGTAGACTTTGGAGCCTGAATCACAAAAGAAATACTTGGTTACCAGCTCTGAAGACCCCAAAGCTCAAATCCTTTTTGAATCATCAGGGATGGGGAATTACTTCTTATCTACTGAGACGGATAAAACAGGGGTTGTTCTCGTTCAGGAGGGAGATCTTAATAAGATCTGGACATTGCAATTCGATGGGAGCTGTGCAACTAGTGGATGTGGCGCTGGGGCCGTGCTGATATCTCCTGAGGAAGAAGTCATTCCTCTCTCTTTCAAATTGTAGTTTTTCAACACTAACAATACTGCTGAGTATGTAGTCTCTCTTACTCGGTATGCAAGCCGCAAAAGAAAGAGGAATTAAAAATTTAAAAGTGCAAGGTGATGCTGAGCTAGTTGTAAATCAGGTCAAAAGGATCTACCAAGTAAAGAATGAAAGGCTCAGGCACTACCGTAATGCGGTATGGGACAGCATTGAGGAGTTTGATGCCTTTTCACTTGAATCAATTCCAAGAGCCCAAAATGACATGGCTGATTCATTTGTTGTTTCGGCATCTCTCATGCTCCCACATCCAGGTTTGAAAACGAACAAGTACACCATTGAGGTGGTTTTCCGCCCGAGCGTGCCAGATAATTCTCAGCATTGGCAGGTGTTCAACGATGATAATCAACTCATTGCCTTTCTGGAGAAGGCAGAAAATTTTAAAGAATTGTATTTCGAAGGATCCACCTCTACATGTCGTGAATCAATCAACGGTCAAAACCACGAAACAAAGGAGAACGATGGCATATGTCAGCTCAAGGGAAATAAAATTCCAAAGGGCCTGGTTTCTCTGGAGCGCCTGTTTGACAAGCATGACCGTTTTGTAAGAAAGAAGAAGCGGGATGATCCTGACTCATCCCCAGAGACCGAACCGGTCAATTTAGGTTCGGAGGCACATCCGCAATTTGTGAACATCGGGAAATGTTGCACGCCAGAAGAAAAGCGGAAATTTGTCAAGTTGCTGATAATATATATGGATGTATTGGCATGGTCTTATGCCGATTTAAAGTCCTTCAAGCTAAAGGACGTTCAGCACGATATTCCGTTGAAAGACGATGCCAAAGCCTTCCGCCAGAAGCAGAGGCACTATAATCCCAAGATTTCGGACACCATGCAGGCCGAAATTCAGAAGATGCTAGATGCAAGAATCATCTTCCCTATCCATCACAGTACTTGGGTAGCAAATATTGTGCCAGTGCGCAAGAAAAACGGTGAAATACGCATCTGCGTAGAGTTTCGAAATTTGAATCAAACTTCGCTGAAAGACAACTACCCTCTTCCGATAATGGATCAAGTTCTGCAAGCAGTAACTGGATCAGAGATGCTGTCCATGCTCGACGGTTTTTCAGGTTACAATCAGATTGAAGTTTCACCTGAAGATCAGTTTAAAACAGCATTCACTACTCCTTGGGGTACGTTTGCCTACAGCAGGATGCCTTTCGGCCTAACTAATGCTGGCGCCACTTTTCAGCGGGCCATGGACTTTTCGTTTCAAAGGTATGATGGGGAAGGTCATTGTGGTTTATTTAGATGACCTGACTGTGTTCTCCAAACAACGAAGCGATCATTGTGATCACTTGGAGCAAGTGTTGGCCAGGTGCCGAGAACATGGGATTTCTTTAAACCCAAAAAAGTCTGTTTTTGGAGTCACAGAAGGGAAGTTGCTTGGCCATGTGGTCAGCAAAGAAGGAACAAAGATAGGTACTGAAAGAGTTAAGGCTATTCAAAGCCTTACTCTGCCCACAAGCAATACTGGTGTTCATTCTTTCTTTGGAAAGGTGAACTTTCTCAGGCGTTTTGTTCCTGACTTTGCTGAAAAGACCCGTCACATATTGAACATGATGAAGGGGTCACCAACTTTCAGATGGAGTGAGGAGGGGAAAAGGTCATTTGAAGAAATAAAAACTTATGTTGCTCATGCACCAGTCCTGGTATGTCCCGACTTCTCTAAGGACTTCATCATGTATAGTTATGCATCTGAGCATACTGTGTCTGCAATCTTAATGCAAAAGAATTCAGAAGACATTGAATCCCCAATTGCATTCATGAGTTCTCTCCTCAAGCTTCACGAACTAAAGATGACTCAGCTGGAAAAGCATGCCTTTGCCGTTGTCAAAGCAGTGAAGAATTTCAGGTATTACATCCTAAACTCGCATACGGTGGTGCTGGTTCCTGACACGGCAGTGAAATCAATTCTAACTCAGCAAGAGTTAGGAAGCTTGCGAGGAAATTGGATCGAAAAGGTCCAGGAGTATGACCTGGATATTAAACCAACCAAGCTGGTAAGAGGCAAGGGTCTGTGTCAGCTAATGGCTGAAAACAAAGATTCAGAACTTAACATATGGTGGACTTGATAGTTCCACCTATTCACCTGAGCCACCTTCCCAAACATGACCATTTTCATCTGACCTCTAATCTCTCACCAACCATCGCTTCACCCACACCTTCCTCCACTACTGTGCTTAGAAGGGCTTTGGATTTGTTTTTTACGAATAAGGTTGTCATACAGTCATTCCATGTACCACTCGTAAACACAAAGACTACAATGGTATCAAAATTTCCCAACTATCCTCTAAGAAATCCTACGTCGACCTCATCAAGGATGCCAAATATTCTCCACCCCATTCACCCACATCACCACCTTCACCCACAGAGTCTATAGATCTAGAATCCATTCTTCCTAACTTTTTTTTCACAAACACCATTTCCCTGGGACCTTTGACTTATCAATGCGATGGAGAGGCTCCCTCTTCTCTTCCCTTCCTATATCCTGACATGATCAATGATGATACACCATCCATTAACATCATTCAATGTTAGGACGATGAGTCTATCCTCACCTACCTTGGTGTGGAAGATTCTTATATTCACTGGTCATTACCTTTTGAGATGTAAACCATGTTAAATGAATTGACCATCGAAGTCAATATTAACACTAAAGATGACCCACACATTCTAAAGATAGGCTAATCTTTAGATGTTGATGAACAAGAAGCTTTTACTTCTTTCCTCTGGGATCATAGCAACACTTTTTCTTGGTCCTATGCTGATATGCTTGGTATTGATCCAAACATTGTGGTCCACAATATCGTCACCATCCCTGAAGCCAAACCCATGAAACAAAAGCTACAGAAAATGCATCCTCACATTTCCCTTCTTTTCAAAGAAGAACTCTAGTGCCTTCTCTCTATTTCCTTCATCCTACCCATTGATTATCCCCAATGGATTTCTAACATCGTTCTTGTCACAAAAGCAATAGGAGTACTTTACATTTGCTCAGATTTCCATGACCTCAACTTAACTTTCCCCAAAGATGAATTTCCTCTACCTAGTATTGACCAACTAGTTGATCTTACCACTGGTCATGAGATGTTATCACTCATGGATGGTTTCTCATGTTATAACCAAATATTACTCACCCTAGAAGATCAACACAAAACCACCTTCATCACTCCTTGGGGGACCTTTTGCTATCGTGTTATGCCCTTTGGCCTTAAAAATGTTGGTGCTACATATCAGTGGGCTATGACCTATATCTTTCATGACATCATGCATCATATATTGGAAGATTATGTAGATGACCTTCTTTCCAAATCAAAACATCAGGCTCAAACACCTTACAATCTTGAAGGTCATTTTTGACCGTCTCATCAAATATTGTGTTCGCCTTCAACCAAAGAAGTGTGTCTTCATTTTTCTCTTAGGAAAGATACTTGGTTTTATCATTTCTTTGCATGGCATAGAAGTTGACCTTACTAAAATAAAGGCTATTCTCAAAATTCCTCCGCCTACTAATATTCGTTAACTACAAATTTTGCAAGGTAACTTGCAATTTCTTCATCACTATATTTTGTAACTTTCTGACTGTTGGCAACCATTTCACCATATCCTCAAAAATGATGTCTCCTTCAAATGGAATAATGAATGCCACAAATCCTTTGATTCCTTAAAATAGTACCTTCTCCAACCACTGGTGCTCATTCCTCCTAAGGAGGACAAACCATTTTACTTGTACATTTCTACTACTGATCCTTCCTTAGGTTCCATGCTCACTCATCATGATGAACAACATAGGGAACAAGTAGTCTATTATATAATTCATACACTTCTTGACTACAAAACTAGGTACACCCATGCCGAAAAAGTCTGCTTAGCCTTAGTTTTTTTTTCCACTAAACTTCATCATTACCTACTCAATCACAAAACCTTTGTCATCACCAATACTGACCCCTTACATTACATGTACACCAAACCCTACCAACATCAGCATGTTGTGCATTGTCTCATGCTTCGTGTAGAACTTGACCTCGAATTCATCCATCAAAAATCTATCAAAGGCCAAACCATTCATTGACCAAACTTGTAGACGCACCCCTCTCCAGAAATAAATCCTCTAATTTTGATTTCCCAGATGAATCCATTGCTACCCTCTCTTTGGATGATAGCATTTACCAAATGACCTTATTCTTTGATGGTTCCAAATGTCAACATGGGGGTGGTGGAGGAGTTATCCTCATTCCTCTTGATGGTGAGCCTATGCCACTATCTTTAAAACTAGACTTTTATTATACTAACAATATCGCCGAATACAAAGTGCTCGTATTAGGTCTCCAAGCCACCATCACCCTAGATGTTAAATCAATGAATATATTTGGTGATTCCCAACTGGTTGTAAACCAAGTCAATGGTATATACCAATTTCGTA
The DNA here is from genome assembly GCA_019776745.2 of Taxus chinensis. NCBI lineage: Eukaryota > Viridiplantae > Streptophyta > Pinopsida > Cupressales > Taxaceae > Taxus > Taxus chinensis. Next base: position 238,380,442 of record CM034149.1, on the reverse strand, counting down.
ACAAAATACTTCAAAACTATAAACACCATGTTAACATACTTTTGACTACCTTTGACTATTACGAACTTCACACCACTCCACATTCCACTAAAAAATTTGTGGATACCATGGCCTTCCTGGCTTCTTAGATACCCACTTCACTAGATGACTCCAAAATATTTGTCACAGTACAAAGGTTGTAATCACCTTATTATTTATTTTGAGATGTCAACTTTGTCAGAACCATTGTACCTGACCCATGTGACCTTTGGTATAAGTATTTTGAAAACTACCTTTCCCTTTCGATTATGCCTCCAGATCTTACTCGTAATGGACAACGCGCCTTTATCAAAAGTAACTCTTGCTATGTCATCATGGATGGTCTTCTTTATAAACATGACTTTGACGGTATTCTCTTATGATGCCTTATAAATTCTGAAATTCCTTATACCATCAAGGAAGTTCACGACAAATTTGTGGAGGTCACTTCAATGGCCTAGCTATCACTAAACGCATCCTTCACTTGGGCTATTATTGGCCCACCCTCAACCATGACTTTTTTGACTATGTCAAACATGTTGTGTGAAATTCCAACAACATGCTAATCTTCATCACACACCTAGTCATGCCTTACAGGTCACATGAGACCTTTGGCATTTCTCTCAATGGGGTTTGGATCTTGTCAGAGAGATCAATCCTCATTCTTCACAATGCCATCAATGGATTATAACTACTACTGAATATTATACTAAATGGGTTGAAGCCATACCTCTTATTTCTACAAAAGCTAAGAAAATATGTGAATTCATCAATCATCACATCATTTGTCACTTTGGTATTCCTCACCGTCTCATCATTGATAACGAAAAATAATTCAAAAACAAAACCCTATGAAAACTCTTTGATTCTTTTGACATTAAACTCAATTTCTCTTCACCTTACTACCCAAAAACAAATGGCCAAGTAGAATCAACCTATAAAACCTTGAACAAAATTCTTATGAAAGTAGTTGACGATACTGGAAAGGATTGGCATACACACATTCCTTTCACCTTGTGGGCTTACCATACTAGTATTCACACCTCAACTACTGCCACACCTTTCTCTCTGGTCTATGGTACCAAGGTTGTCTTGCCTCTCAAAGTCCAGATTCCATCTCTCCATATCTCACTCTAAGACATGCTCAACAATGATGACTTTCACCAAGACCGTTTGACACAACTTGAGTTATTATATGAACATCATCTTAATGCTCTTGATAATCTCCAAATCTACAAAAAACATATCAAATGTGTCCATAAGAGAAACTTCCAGGTCGGACCTTGTCCTGAAGGAAAATCAACATGTAGCCAAATAAGAGAAAAGTAAACGGGGAAAATTTTCTCCTAATTGGCTTGGACCCTATATCGTTACTCATACCTATGGATAAGGTGCTTATTTTTTGTCTTCACTCGAAGGGAAACCCAAACCTGAACCCCTCAATTCCTTGCATCTTCAACCATTCTATTGTTGAATCAATTTCTATATCACCTTCTATCTATTTCAAGCTCGTCCCTTGATCACCCTTCACCTTTCATATTACCTATTCTTGGGGTCAACGAATAAACAAGAATCATGTGATTACTTGTCACATTTTCACCTTATCTTCAATATGAGTACCACATCTACTCATGGAATGATTTTCATGGATACTTTTTGTCTTTTTCAAGATGGAATCCCATGGTCATTCATCACTTGAAACCATATCTTTCATAGTTAACCTCTATGTGTTATGGTTTTTTCTTCTAAACAAGAGCCTAATCTTCCTCTATAGTCTTGTCCATGACTTAAACTTCTAAAAGAAAAATAATTTCAAAATAAAAATGGTATTCAAATATTTGATTCAAACTTCCAGTAAAGAGATGACTCCCTCAAAAGGGACATCTCTTCTCTCTATCTCTATCCTCCACTATAAATAGATTACTCCCTCGAAGGACAACTATGCAAAGCTAGTCATACTGCACATATACTATCATAAAAAAAGACTATCCTTGCAAAAACAAAATAAAATATTCAGAAGCTTCCCACATCGATCAACTTCACAAAGACCTCAAGGAGATAATATACTCATCCCACATAGACTTCCTGAATCGACCAGTCTATCAAAAACAAGAGAAAAAAGAGAAAAAGATAACCTTTTTGTCATGGAGTTTCCAATTTTGATCTTGGGTCTCTTGCCAAGTAGGCTTGCTGTCTCGCACCAGGTTATACTAAAACTAATCATTTTCACCTCATTGCATTTTCACCCTAATTTCCTACCTTCTCAAAGGATGTGTCACAAATAAGACATTTCATGATCAAGTGACTTTATTCCCCCTTAGAATAGTCAATCACGCAATGCCTTTAGGGTGTTACATTCATAAGCCCATATTTGGTATGGTATACTTGTTGCGGTTCTTATAAATTAGACGAAAACATACAAGGATGAAATGGAACATATTTTCCTATACACCTCTTACCATTCACCTTCTTCATCACTTGTTGATTTTCCTATACAAGACTAGACCATAAAAACCTACATTTTGGGGATTCCTCTTTCACCAATATCAACCTAAAATCACCCATGCCTAAATGACATAACGTAAACCATAGCTACATGACCTCAACCTAACCATGCTTAAATGACCTAGACTCAATCATGCTTAAAACCTACAAACCCATTCCTCTGCTTCACCATATTCTTCCCTAGCTTACGGGAGAACTACATTGGCTTGAGGCCGCTTTTCCCTAGGGCTGTGTAGGAAGAAATTTGAGGGTAGGGGGCCCTTGGAGGTTTTTGCAACCACTCTTTACCCTAACTAATTTCCCCTCATTTTTATATTTACATTCTACCTTACTTAGTTTCCATTTTTCACAAACATTTGGAAATTAAAAAAATCATAAAACATACATACCTATTATATCATTAAAACATCCATTATCCATTCACCTTTCCATGATATCAAATATTTTGGAATTATACACCATCACATTCATATACATCATTATTTATTTCCCATATTACCAATAACTTGGAAATTAAATCAAAACCAACAAACCTTAACTCAACCATGACAATACCATTTCCTCCACGTTTTGTCTATTTTGACCTAACCTCCTCACTACCACATACATTTTTTCCAGTAAGAACACCCATCGTACCCTACCCACAAGCCTAAACTACCCCTACATTTCCTTAATTACGTTTATGGATTTGTTATTTTACCTATATCTTGGCCTTACCTATGTCATGACCTATTTACCTAGACTTGACCTACTTTGTGTGAGCATTGACCTTGTGTACTCGCTATACCTTGCGATGATGTTACCTATGTTATTTTAGCCTGACAACATAAACTTTCCTATTATCATGCTATTTATCCCAACCAAACCCGTGGTGTATGAGATCATACCTAAATGATCCTGTACCTAACCGACGTTGTGTTTCCAGAGCATATCCTATACCCCAGATACCTAAATCACTTCACACTTGTTTGGATAAACCTATCAACATTGGATGATGTAGATTGTGAAATCTCTTCAACCTAGTACAGTGTTGTAGACTATATGTGTGCATGCATTTGATTTCCATTACCCATTACCCAATTTGACCCTGGACCTATTACCTATTACCCAATTTGACCATTACCATTTTCCAAAGTACCCATACCCTTCCCCACCTACCTTCACTTACACTAACTACACATTTATCAAACCACTCATCAACTCCGTATAACATCTCATCAGTTTTTGGTTTGAGGGGGATCACCTCCACCCACATTTGGGGCACTTGCACCTTTAACCCTACTTGGAGAAACCCCACTCTCACTTATATTTGGGGAAACCACTTCCTATTTTTTTGTCAGCATTACTTATCAATACAAGCTACGTGACAAAATGGGGCAAATGTTAACACCAAATTTGGGTCACACTCCCCTTTGTACCCCTTTTGAGTAGTTAACATAGCATGTTCATATAACCATGACCCCCTTACCCCACATTCATATTAATTTAATTAATTATAATTGAATTAATTATCATCCACTCTTTATCTATTAATTTAATTACTTTAATTATTAATTTACACCTCACCTAGCCACATCACCTACACACCTCATCATGGACCTATTATTAGCATGTTTCTTTTAACTAAGACTCAATTTCTACTTACCTTAACTAATTGAGACTTAGTCTAACCCTAAAATTAGATGCCTATTATTTCTCCAACAACATGCCCACTTATCTAAGCATTAAATACCATTTTAGATCCAAACCAAAAGGCATAACTAGCCAAAAGATAGCAAAGATCTACTATTTTGGCAAACATAGGATTTCTCACCTTAATCAACGTCGGTTAACCCGAAACTGATGCCATTTAACCCAAAACCGATGCCGGTCACCCTAACAGTCATAAGTTACCATATATTCATTTTGTAAACCTTGTTTTTTGGGAGAGGTTGGAAATTTTGAGTTTTGGAGAGAGAGAGAGATCTGCATGAAAGAACGAATCAGAGCCCTCTCGCACATCTAGACACCCCTATCCAGCACCAAGATTGATTTGAAGGCATTGGAATTCATGGTAACATTCTAGGAAGCACTACCATGGTAATGACCACCAGTTTCATAGATTAACCATTGTTATCTTCTAGCAACCAAGCCTATAAATACAAGAAAGTATGTTTTTGATCTGCATCATTCTATGTTTACTTAGATTATAGTTTCTTTAGCTCTGTTTATTAGATCCTATTCTACCTTGCATTCTACCATCCCCACCTTCATGTTAATCCACCCATCCAACCACCCATAACCCTTTAGCTCCCTATACCCAACTCTTAGACGTTCTTGAGGCTTCTTAGCATTTTTATAAACCCAGCCATCCTTCCTCCATTCTCTGTGCAATCACAGAGAAAACCCTCAAAACCTAGTTTATTTTATTTCCACAATTTCTACCCCTACCGATGCTGGTCACCCTAACTGTCATTGGTTACCACTTCATCGGCATCAGTCACTAGACCGATGCCGGCTACTATATATTCTAACAGACTTTCACTAAGTTGACCTTATCACCTCAAAAACCTCATAGAACCTTACCCAAGACTGGTACCCCACCTACAATACCACCACAAGCCTTCCCAACTCTCTATGTAGACACAAAGAGAGTCTCGACACCTATTTTGACCTTATACTATTATCCATCCAAAACTGTCATCAGTCACATCTAAACCGTCATCAGTCATACCCTAACCGACATCAGTCCTTGTGTCTAATAACCCAACTTAGGACAATAAGCTAATTTACACTCCTAAACTACCCAGATTCATTTTTACCCTTTACCAGATCTCACCAAAAGCTTGTACCAGACCTATAACCCAACACTAGTCCATTACCTGACCCATTTTGACCTCAATCACCTTTTTACTTGACCCTTATTATTATTTTTGAATGAGGTACCTATATCATTTCAATTCAAATAAGATTGTTATTACATGTTTATTTCAAATAACATTAATATTGTTATATAAAAGTGGATTGATAACCTATTCAGGAAGCACCCTGCTTCCCATATCCAGCATCCACTAGGTAGTCCACTCATTGTTGTGTTTAACCCTATTTGGTGCTATTGTTTTGCACTTTACAGGTAGTTCCTCCTAGTGAAAAGGAAGTATTCACAATTAGCATTGGATTAGGAAGTTAGGACACACACACAACCTTCAATCGACATCACAAACATGTATTCCTCCTTGGCCTATCACCCTCTATCCATTTCATTAAATATATTAAGAATCTAGTGAAATAGTATCCATTAGAATCATGCCATGAGTATAGCCATGATACTCATATTGAAGACAAGGTTGAAAGGTAATGGGTAATCACATGATCCTGGTTTAGTTGTTGATCTTTAGAATAGTTAAAATGGAAGGTGAATGGTGCTCAAGGGATGGGCACTGAATAGACAAGAGGTGATATAAGAATCAATTTAATAGTAGAATGGTCAAATATGCAAGGCATTAAGGGGCTCAGGTTTGGGTTTACCTTCGATTGAATATAAATGATAAGCACCTAATCCATAAGTATGAGTAACGACATAATGTCCAAGCCAATTAGGAGAAAATTTTCCCCATTTACTTTTTTCCCCTTTTGTTACATGTTGATTTTCCTTTAGGATGAGGTCACTGAATTTGAAGGTTTGTTTGTGAACATGTTTATCATAGGCATGTTTTATACATTTTTGGTATATTTGGAGATGGTCAAGAGCATCGAGATGACGTTCATCCAATAACTCGAGTTGTGCCAAATGGTCTTGGTGAAAATCATCATCGTTGAGCATCTCTTTAAGTGAGATATGAAGAGACGAAATTTGGACTTTAAGAGACAGAACAACCTCTGTACCATAGACTAGAGAGAAAGGTGTGGCATCATTTGATGTACAAATACTAGTGCGTTAAACCCATAAGGAAAAAGGAATGTTAGTAAGCCAATCCTTTCCAGTATCATCCATAACTTTCATAATAATTTTGTTTAAGGTTTTGTTGGTTGATTCTACTTGGACATTTATTTGAGGGTAGTAATGTGAAGAAAAAATGAGTTGAATGCCAAAGGCATCACAAAGTTTCCATAGGGTTTTGTTTTTGAATTATTTTCCATTATCAGTGATGAGACGATGAGGAAAACCAAAGCGATAAATGATGTGATGGTTGATGAATTCACATATTTTCTCATATTTTGTAGAAATAAGAGGTATGGATTCCACCCATTTAGTGTAGTATTCAGTAGTGGTAATAATACATTGATGATGTTGGGAAGAATGAGGATTGATCTCTCCAATAAGATCCAAACCCCATTGAGATAAAGGCCAAAGGTCTCGTGTGACCTGTAAGGCGTGACTAGATGTGTGATGAATATTAGCGTGTTGTTGGTACTTCATGAAACATTGACATATCCTCAACAATCGTGGTTTAAGTTTGGCTAGTAATAACTGAGGAAGAGAATGCATTTAACAACGGCTAAACCACTTAAGTGACCCCCACAAATTTTGTCATGAAATTCCTTAATGGTGTAGGTAGTTTCAAAACTTGTAAGGCATTGTAAGAGGATGTTGTCAAAGCCACACTTATAAAGAAGACTGCCTATGATGACATAGCGAGATACACTTTTGAGAAAGGCTTGTTGTCCATTGTAAGTAAGGTCTGGAGGTAGAATTGAAAGGGAAAGGTAGTCAACAAACTACTTATACCAAAGATCATGTGGGTAAGGGTCAATAGTTCCGACAAGGTTGACATCTCGAAATAGATAGGAAGGTGATTGCAGCCTTTGTACTATGACAAATATTTTCAAGTCGAAGGGTGAAGAAGCTATCTAAGAAGCAAGGCAAGCCATGGTATCCATAAATTTGTTAGTGGAACGTGGAGTGGTTTGAAATTCATAATGGTCAAAGGTAGTCAAAGGTATGTCAACATGATGTTTGTACGTTTGAAGTATTTCATTATGACATTGGTCTATACCATTGACTTGATTTACAACCAGTTGAGAGTCACCAAAGATATTAATTGATTTAATGTCTAAGGTGATGGTGCTTTGAGAGCCTAATACGAGTGCTTCATATTTGGCGATATTGTTAGTACATTCAAAATCTAGTTTAAAAGATAACGACATAAGCTCACCTTCGAGAGGAATGAGGATAACTCTATCACCGCCACCTCGTTGACATTTGGAACCATCAAAGAATAAGGTCATCAGGTAAATGGTATCATCCAATGAGAAGGTTACAATGGATTCATCTGGGAAATCAAAGTTAGAGGGCTGATCTTCGGAGAGAGGTGTGTCTGTAATTTGGTCAGTGATAGTTTGGCCTTTGATAGATTTTTTATGAGTGAATTTGAGGTCTAGGTCTGTAAGAAACATGAGCCAACGTGCAACACGTTGATTTTGGTAGGGTTTGACATACATGTAATGTAAGGGGTTTATATTGGTGAAAACAAAGGTTTTGTGGTTAAATAGGTAATGGAAAAGTTTGGTGACGACCAAAACTAAGGCTAAGCAGAGTTTTTCGGCGTGGGTGTACTGGGTTTCATAGTCCAAAAGCATATGTCTTATATAATAAACCACTTGATCCCTGTGTTTCTCATTTTGATGAGAGAGCATGACACCCAAGGAATGATCAGTAGCAAAAATTTAAAGGTAAAATGGTTGATCATCCTTAGGAGTAATGAGTAAAGGTGGTTGGAGGAGGTAATGTTTTAAGGCCTCAAAGGCTTTGTGACATTCATCATCCCATTTAAAGGAGACTTCTTTTTTAAGGAGATGATGAAATGGGTGGCAGCGATCAAATAGTTGCGAAATAAAATGATGAATAGATTACAACTTCCCTTGCAAACTACGCAGTTGATGAAGGTTAGTAGGTGGAGGCATATAGAGAATAGCCTTGATTTTAGTGGGATCGACTTGTATGCCACACAAACAAACAATAAAACCAATGAGTTTACTTGAGAGAATAACGAAAACACACTTCTCAGATTAAAGGCAAACACAATACTTGATGAGACAATCAAAGATGACCTTAAGGACTGTAAGGTGTTCAGCTTGATTTTGTATTTGGAAATAAGGTCATCTACGTAATCTTCCAATATATGATGCATGATGTCATGAAAGATATAAGTCATAGCCAAATGATATGTAGCACCAGATTTTTTAAGGCCAAAGGGCATGACTCGATACCAGAAGGTCCCCCAAGGAGTGATGAAGGTGATTTTGTGTTGATCTTATGGGGCGAGTAATATTTAGTTATAACCCGAGAAATCGTCCTTGAGTGATAACATCTCATGGATGGCGGTGAGATCAACTAGTTGGTCTATACCAGGTAGAGGAAAGTCATCTTTAGGGTAGGCTAAGTTAAGATTGTGGAAATCCATGCATATGCAGAGTCCCCTTGTCACTTTTGTGACAGGAACGATGTTACAAATTCATTGGGGATAATCAATGGGTAGGATGAAGGAAACCAAGATAAGGCATTGAAGTTATTGTTTGACAAGAAGGGAAATGCGAGGATGCATTTTTCTCAACTTCTATTTTATGGTTTTGTCTTGAAGAATAGTTACGATATTGTGGACTACAATGTTTGGTTCAATACCAGGCATATTAGCGTAGGACCAAGCAAAATCATTGTGATGATCTCAGAGGAATGAGGTAAAAGCTTCCTGTTTAGAAACTTCTAAAGATTGGCTTATTTATAGAATGTGTGGGTCGTCTTGAGTGTTAATATTGATTTTGATAGTCGTTTCATTTAACATGGTTTGTGTCTCAACAGGAAACAACCGATGAATATAAGAATCCTCCACACCAAGATAGGTGAGAATAAAATCATCATCTTGACATTGAACGATGTTAATAGAAGGTGTATCGTTATTGATCATGTCAGGATACAAGAATGGAAGAGAAGAGGGAACCTTACCATCACGTTGATAAGTCAAAGGTCCTAGGGAAATGGTGTTTACAAAAAACAAAGTTAGGAGGAATGGATTCTGGATCCATAGACTATGTGGGTTAAGGTGGTGAAGTTGGTAAATGGGGTGAAGAAGATTTTTCATTCTCAATGAGTTCGACGTGGGCTTTCTTGGAAGATGGTTTAGAAAAACCAATACCACTATGGTCACTGTGTATATGTGTGGTATATAATATGACAGTATTGTGGCCATGTTCATAGAAGCCAAAGCCAAATTTCTTCCATACACAATGATGGAGAAAAGTGTGGGTGAAGCGGTGGTTGGTGAGGGATTGAAGGTCAGAAGAAAATAGTCATGTTTGGGAAGGTGGCTTGGGTGAGTAGGTCGAAGTATCAAGTCCCCCATAGGTTAATTTTGTATGAAGGTGGGGAGGACCATAAGGAAAACCTCACCTACATGATGATCATAGAAAGGATGTTGGTGAAGGTTACCATACTCTTGAGGAGTAAGGAATGTGTCGATGTTGTACATGCGGTACTCCGCTAGAGTGAGACGTTGAAAAAAACCTTCTAAGGGATTGGTAGTTGGTATATGGGTAGTAGAAATAGATGAATCACTCGGTGATTGGGAAGAAGAAGCATTGGTTGGTTGAGAAGTAGATGAGTTGGCTATAGAGGCTATGGTAGTAGAGGGAATAGAGGAGGTAGGTGCGGAAAAGATAGAAACAACATCAGTCGATGGGTTTGTGGGTGAAGGAGAAGTGGCAGTAGTATTAGATACCTTAAATAATACAAGGACATCATTAGGTTGGTACAACATGTTACAAGTTTTTAATGGCGAAGGGTTAGTGGGGATAGTATAGTTATGTCCTTCATGTTCAAATTTTACAGAATGATGTAAGCTTGAAGGAACACAAACCATGACATGGATCCAAGGTTTGACAAGCAAGAGGTTATACTAGAACTCCCCCTCCAAGACATATAACAGTTACAGGATGGTATGTGGGCCCACACAAACATGGAGGATGATGGTGCCGAGAGTGGAAGTGGTCATTAAATGAACACAATATAACTAGGTTATTATGCATGGAATTTGAAGGGATGCGTATTTGATTGTACGCATGGGAGGAGATGATGTTGATGTTGGCACCACCATCAATCATAACATGTCGAACACCTATATTTTCAATATTGAGTAGTGGTAGGTGTAGAGGAAGGGGATGAATTGGTGAGAGAAATCACATGGTGAGGGGGTGATAATGGAGGCCACAAGTCTCGGGTTGTTAGGTAAAACCTCAATGGATTGCAAAACCCCCATGAGGTCCTGTCAATGGGATTCAGAAGTTTCAATGAGGTCATATAGAGACATTTTAAAGGGGATTGATGCAATTTTTTCATCATCATATGATGGGAAACCCCATTAGAAAGAGGATATGTGGGCCCCCTCGAATGGTGATTTTCGGTGCGGGTGCAGATGGTATGTTGGGCACAAGATTGGTGGACTGACTAGTTTCTTTCTCCTTTCCTTTTTCTTTCTAGGCGCAAGTGGAAACTTGGATCATGTTAATCTGAGGAGGAGAGGTAGATGGAGAAGGTGTATCAAGAAAAGTATAATGATATGATGGAAATAAACCTAGTTAGGGGTAAGAACCTTGCAAAATTAATAGGGCACACTGGAATTTTGGTGGGATTTTGGCTATATCTCTTATACAAACCATATTGATCTCAATTTTTGGAGGTGGATAAAAGGGTTGTGGAGGTGGTGATGCAAGTTACTGAATAGGTAGTGGGAGAGGATGTCTAGTGATAGGTGAAGGTGGAACTGGGTCCTCATATAGAAGATCATCATCATCAAAGTTTTGTTCAGGAGGAAAAATTTGGAGAAGAATGATTTTTAGAGCCTTACAATTTTCTACATCATGTCCTGGCACATGATGGTAGGCGTAAATTTTAGTATCATCAAACCCTTTTAGTTTGGGTTTGAGTGGGTCGTAAGGTCTAAGAGAAAGATATGTGATAACAAAGGTCTCTAAAAGGTTAGCTAAAATGTTGGCGTAAGACCTTGCCAATGGATCGCAATGTGAGGTGAGTGTGAGTCTAGATTGAAGTGTAGGTGGTTGTGATGTGTTAGGTACTACAAGCGGTGGAATTGAAGGTGGGATAGGTTTGACCATCGATTTGGTAGGTGGTACTATTTTAGGCTTGGGTTGTTCCTTCTTGGGTAAATGCGTAGTAGATGAACTAGCAATGGAAGGTGTTGTAGGCTTAAGTACCTCTTTAGACGGTGGTGGGTTTTTAAATTTAGGTTGCACCCTCCTATGTAAAGGTGAAGGAAGGGTACGTGATTTAGAAGGGAAGGAAGATGGCGAAAGAGGATGATTTATCCAAGGTGATAAAGGAGGTGTGGTGAAGGTTGCTGGAAGAGGAAAGGTGGAAGGTATGGGTTGAAGAGAAGGTAACCTCATAGGTAATGATTTTGTTACTGAAAGTGGTGGGGGTATAGGTGGTAAGAAAGATGCGGGTAATGGCAAAGGTGTACGATGTGTTGATAGGTTGGGTGTAATAAAGGATTGTGATGAAGAGGTGGGCTGCTCCATTTTTTATTTGCCTTGGATAGGTGGTTTATTTTCCAAGGTTAATGGGTGAGGCCCAAGGATAGACAGAAGTGGTGAAGGTGACAAAGGCATAGTGGGTGAAACTTGTGTATATGGCCTAGAAGGTTGGGTCTTCCTTTTAGGTGGAGGAATGGTTTTTGTGCGAGTTTGGGAAGATGTGGCTAAATCCAAATTGACGAGCGGATGAACTAGACTTGATGTAGGAATGAAACCTAATGTGGTAATGGGTCTAGATGTGGGGGTAGATGTAGGTGTAGGTAGGTTCTTGGGCATAAGAACAGGTTTAGTTGTTGGTAAAGGTTTGGAAGTAGGTGAGGGTGATGAAGAATTTTTTTTTTCAATAGGCATGGTCATGGTTGATTGGGTTACTTGAAATACCTTTGTATCGATCGTTGAATTATCCACAGGTGACATTTGCATTTGGGTTGAAAAGGGTAACAAAAGGCATCCCTAAAGCCTGGAATTATCAACGTAATCCAAGCGGTCAACCAGGCGTGAAAATGACACCGTTGTAAGAGAAGATGACATTGGATTATTAGAAATCCCTATAAAATATGTCTATGAGACAAGGAACTGGTTGGCTTTAGACTTTTTGGGTAAGAGATCCAAGAGAAACTCAACAGGATCCTAGAATGCTAATGGGTAATTTTCCTAAACAGAATGTAGCACGTCTAAAGTATCCCCTATGGTTAGGGGAGATAACAGTTGGGATGAGGTAGTTTCCTTTTTCGATGGAGAGGAAAGTGAGGATGAATCTCCCATGGGTAAGAGAGTTAATACCGTAGGTTGTTCGTTAGGTTTCTAGGTAAGTGGTGAAATGACATTAGAAGAAGTTGTGGACTCCTCCATGGGTGAAGGGGGAGATGGAGGGGACTCCTCTATGGGTGAAGGAGTAGAGGAAGTAGGATTCTCCATGGGTAGAGGAGCTCGTGCTAGAATATTCTCAATAAAGGGGATATGATGAAATTGTGGAAGGGATGGTACAATGTCAAACACAACATGGACCTCACAGACATTACTATCACTAGTTGAAGTTTCACCGGTTTGGTTTGATGATGGGGTATGGTTAGGGAATGACTTCTTGAAGATATGCAAATTCTAATCTACGGGTGCATTCGGGTTGTCTAGGAAGAGATCTCCATTATCTAACATTTCCTGGACAATACTCTTGAATGTTATACAATTACCATCACTATGGAATTTTACGTGATGATAGTTACAATATTCATGTTCCTTGTGCCATGCAAACATAGGACGAGTGGGGTCAAAACCAATATGTGGTTTTATGGGTGGAACAGAAATGGCTTGAGCCTTAAGAATTTTTTCTAATACTGAAGAGTAAGGCTCCCCGATTGGAGTGTATTTTCATTTCTCTCATCTGAACTAAAAAGTTTAAACAGGAGAAGGGTTGGAGGTAGGTTTTGATTGATTAGAGGGGTGAGATGGGACAGCCTTTAAAACTACCGCGTTGGAAGATCCCTTGGATTTTTAATAGTTTTTTTTTGTGGTTTTGAAGAGGAAGAAACATCATTTGAGTTAAATGTGGTATTTTTGTTACACAATTGAATTTTCTTCTCTTCAATGGCATGAATTTCTAGTTTTCGCACCATGGTAAATGCTTCATCAAAGGTATGGAAGATTTCTACTTGTAGATTTGGTGAGATATGCCTAGCACAAGCTCTAGTAAACAACTCTATAAGCTCAGTTTAAGGCAATTGGAATGTTAGCTAGTTAATGAGGCTCTGCCAATGAGCAAAAAAATTGGTGATAAACTCATCGTCATATTGTCGAGTTGAGTACAAGTCAGTCATAGTGACCTTCTTGACGATATTGATTGAAAAATGGTCCAGGAAGGCTTGAGCCAATTGATTAAACGGGTAATTGGAATGTTGAGGAAAACCTCTTTACAAATCTAACGTGGGTCCTATTAAAGATATGGGGAATGTTTGTAGGAGTAAAGCATCATCGTAGGCGATTAGATAACACCCATGTTTGAAAGACCACAAGTGTTGTTGTGGGTCTTCTTTACTATTGAACTGGTTAAATTTGGGCATTTCCCAATGTCCAGGGTATGGGCGAATGGGAATAGACAGATTGATGGGCTCATTATAGATTTCATCATCGGTTAAGGAGTTGCGAGAGCTAGAAATTGATGCTTCCAATGTTTACATCTTTTCCATCATCATTTTAATATGGTCATTCGTGGGTTGTGATGATTGAGCACCCTCTGTAGCATAAGGAGGTTGATGATGAATGTATGATTTGGATGACATCCTAGTATATGGTGGTGCCGAGTATGAGAAATGTGCAAGGGGAATAGATGTAGGTGGAAAATATCCCAAATAGGTGATGGATGAGATTGGGGGTTGTTGGTGATATGTGTAAGTATATGGGGTACATGTAGCGATCATAGTAGTGATTAGAGACAAAGATTGTGGGATGGAGAGGACAATGTTTTGGAATGGGTTATGGGTTGTCGACACCATGGGTGGCTATGATGGAATAGGTATATATGAGGTGGTAGGTGCAGACAAGGCTATGCGCAAGGTGGATGATGAAGGAATGATTGACACCAAGGATGTAATCGATGTCAAAAGTGCAACTGATACTGTAGATGCCACAGGTATTGATGTCATGAGGTAAATTTGGGATACTACTGGCAGTAAGGTGGAAGAAGGTAATGTTGAGCTAGTGGTAGTTGACGTAGAAGTGGGGGCAAGGGAAGGAGGAATGGACATAGGCATGCCGTATACCAACTATCCTGATGAATCATGAGTAGAGGAATGGGTGAGATAATGTTGTAAGGTAACATGGTTATGGTCAAGGAGTATTGCGAACTCCTCATCACCATTACTAATGATAATGGGTTAAGTAGGATCCTAATGTGACAAGATGGAAGGTAGTGATGGGCTAGGCAGGAGCAGCTAAAGGCTTGTGTGGAATACAAGGGGGTTGGCTTGACTACGAGTCAAAACCATGTGAGTTGGCATACACTTGGTAATCTGTTCTCTATAATGAAACAAAAAAATAGAAGAAAGGAAGAAAAAAAAGGTTTTGGGAGGTGAAACTAGTCACTTTTTTAATTAGGAATTAAAACACAGTAACTGACGGGGGCTATGTTAACCGATGATGATGAAATGGTAACCGATGATGGTCAAGGTGACCAATACTGGTTACTGTGGGAAAACAAGAGTTTTGCAAATGAGGCTATAATAGATGAAAATGAAATACAAACTAGATTTCTCAGTGATTTTAAAGGTCTAGAGGTATGATGATGTGTCTGAAGACTTCAAAAAGAATAAAAAATGTGGTGAATGATGTTTTTGTAGAAATGACCAAAAAATTTGGAAACTGACAATGGTTAGGTAAACCAATGATGGTCAGATGAAAATTGATGATGGTCACTAAACTGATACCAGTTACTGTGAAATTTGAAAATGTGGAAGAATTTGATTTTTGTGACTTAGATCAGATAAACTATCAACCTAGAAACCTAAGTATGATAATAATGGACCCTAACACACTCAGAAAAATCAGAATACACCAACTATAATTGCGGGGTGTGAAAGAAAGAAAAGAAAATGAAGAACGTGACCTCACAAATCAAAACACAACCCAAAAAAAAAGATAATAAAATCACGAAATCCTATGAGTGAATTATATGTTTTAGCTTACACTATTTTAGACTAACTTGTGAAAAAAACAATTTTTTTTGTTAGAAAGAGGGTATCCTATGAAGAGGCAAGATCTAAGGATGCTTTCAGGTTATGTTTTGGTGGGTGCGGTCCTTTCTCTGAGTTAATGACTAGACAAAGAAAATAGTTGGGCACCCACTATCAATCCTCTAATCGTGTGATCATTGATAGCTTCTTCCAGGTAAGGTGTTGTTTAAGAAGATGTGCAAGTTTATTTTTGTGTAGGTTGGTAAAGAGAAAAGATAATGTGCTCTATGATTAAATTAATGTCAACCATCAGCTGGGCATGACTTCTAGCGTATAGGTTGCCCTCAGTTTTAATGTGAGCTAAACAAATGTAAACAGATAAGTATTAAATGTAAGTATTTTAGAACCCAAATCGAAATGTGATGTTCGATGTAGAAAAAGAGTGAATAGGAAAGGATATGACTTTCACTAATGCAAATGCAAGAAAATAAAGAAGCATTTGTTTTAGACCCAAAGTACAAATGTCACTGAGACAAGTAGGAGAAAGAGAAGATTCCTAGGGAGTGAAATTAATGTTAAATTCCTTTTGAAAATAAACAAACATACAATGGTTCCCTAAGAATGAACAAATGAAAGGAACCCCAAATGGGTCCCATCGGGTGTGCAAAAATGTTTCACCAGATTCTTAGTAAATTAATGAAATAGATAAGGGTAGTAGGCCAAGGAGGAATGCCTGTTTGTAACGTCGGTTGAAGGTTGTGGGTGTGAATATAATTTCCTGATCCAAGTTGATTGCGTGAGCTTCCTTTTGGTTAGGAGGAACTATCTTAAATGCAAAACAAGACCACAAAACATAGTTAATAGCAAAAGGTTAGTGGATTGTCTAACGTGAGCTAGATCTAGGAAGTGTGATACTTCCTCGATGGTTGTCAATCCACTAATATATAATTTACTATAAAATAAATGGACATGCAAACAAACAAGTCTAATACTAGTACTCTGATTTAGGTATATCAGATTACTATCAATAATAATCTAATTAAATGCTTTGATAATTAAATTGGTGAAGGTCCTGGGTCAGGTTGCAGGCTGGGTAGGTGGTCTGGAGGTCACATGCAAGGTCTAGGTAAGACTTGGTGGATTTTGGGCTTGATTTTGGTGATTGGGGAGCTTTCTAGTTTCAGGAAGTTTGTTAGAAACAAATATCAATGCCGGTCAGGGTGCAACTGATGACGGTTTAGCTATGACCGATACCGGTTAGGGATATCCAATCTTGGTTTATGTGGGAATGGAAAACATATTAGAAACATGTGTCTAGGTTCTCTCTGTCTGCATAGAGAGATGGAGAGGTTTGTGGAGAGGTTTCTAGGGTATTTGACTTGGGTGATACTTTTTGGGGTGTTAAATTCAATTTCGTGAATGTCTTATAGGAGATATAGTAACCGACGTCGGTCTAGTGACCGATGCTGGTGAAGAGGAAATCGATGACAGTTAAGGTAACCTTCGTCAGTAGGGAAAATTTGGTGAAAGTTGATAAAAATGTGATTTTGGGCTTATCTGTGACTGCATAGAGAGTGAAGGGGGACTAGTTGGGTTCATAATAAGGTAAGGAAAACTTAGGAAGGTATAAAGGTTAGGTATGGAGAGCTAGAAGGTTGTGGGTGGCCAGATAGGTAGATGATGAGGGTCGTCAATCCTCACCGTTAATAATTTCAATCCGGGTTGGTGTCTGAAGGTTGTATGCATGAAGAGAAGAATATCTTAGAAAGCAACTCCTTTAAACACAAACCAAACTTGCATAAAATAAATCACACATGCATAAATGTAAGCACAATTGCATAAAGGAAATCACACTTGCAAGAATATAAAGGCACACTTGCATAAAGGAAATCACATTTATATAAATAAAGGTTACATGAAAGAAATGAAACTTGCATAAATGAAAGTTTTAAATTAAAAGTAACTGAAAGATAAAAAGACACCTGCAGGTTCACAACAAAAATTGTACTGAAGGTCCACATAACATGAAATCAGAAGTTTACAACAAAATAAAAAATTACAAAAATAAAGAAACAAACATTAACACATTGATCTATCTTCCTTGGAATGAGTGGCCATCTCATTCCTTGGAAGATGACTTAATTCATACTTTTAATTCAGAACTTGCAGAATAACTTTACTTTAAAAGATTGGAAAGAAAGAACAGATCTTTATTTCTTGGGAGAAAGGAATTACATATCTAAGTGTGGAAGGTTGCATTTATAATTTATGCATCCAACCAAATCCTTATTTTGGGAGATACAATCTGATCTTATATTTATTCTAATCCTAACAACTAAGATCTCCATCTCTACAAAATATGGAGAGAGATATATTATTGGAATCAAAGTCTTATCTCACTTATTTTAGGAAGATTTACTTTCAAATCTTCTCCTTGCTTTTCGGTAACAAGAATCATAATGATTTTATTCCTCTACATCATTGGAAGGAGGATTTTCCTCAAAATATGATTTTTACCAAATATCTTTCTCGAATTTTCTATTTGACTTTGTTGTTTTTGACTGTGGAACTTTTAATGTTTATCTGATATGCTTTTTCCTTAGACTGCAATTCACTAAAAGTTAGATTTATCTTCATTGGTAAAACATGTTGCAAATCTGAATGAGGTTTTTTTTAAACACATTTCTATGAACAAAAACCTCTCTCATTTTTTCCATTTGAATTTTTTGTTTGTTTATGGAAATTTTAGTGCTCGTCTGATACACTTTTCCTCAGACTGCAGCTCACTAAAAGTTATATATCTCTTCATTGGTAAAACTTGTAACAAATATGAATGAGTTTCTTGTTAAAAACATTGATATGAACAAAAAACTCTCTCATATTTTCTGTTTTACTTTTCTATTTCTGTTTATGGAACTTTTAGCGCTCATCTGATACACTTTTCCTCAAACTATAGCTCATTAAAAGTTAAATCTATCTTTATTGGTAATAGCTGTAGTAAATATGAATGAGTTTTTTGTTAACCAAATTTCTATAAACAAAAACCTCTCTCATATTTTCCATCCAATTCTATGATCTTTCACAATTCCTCAAAAACTGTCAAAATCTGCTTAGTTCCAGAACTAGCTCTGCGAGTTCCGAAGCTAACTTAAAACAACTATAACTTTTGTATATGGTCTCGGATTGAGATGATTTTTTTTTTGAACTTGCATATTTTTTTGAGAGGAATCTGAATATGAAATCAGATTTGAGTTTAGATATACCATAAATGATCAATTACACTTTTTCCAATACTAGAATTATCTTTCTTTTATGGCCTACATACACAAGACTTTGCATATTTTCCCAAATAATCAATAGGATTAGTCAAAAAAATAGATAAAAAAATATTTCTTAAGAATGAACAAGATATATATCCTATATTTTATCTTAAGCAAACTATAAGTTCCTAGATTACATTAAAATCCACTTTCAAAGGTAGCGTGGAAGGACAAAATAATGGTAATTTATGGCCAATTTATGGCCTCATCATTGCCCCACACTTAATCTTATGCATTCCCTCATACTTTATATTATTATCTCATATTTTTAGAGTCTTCTCCGCATTGAGCTTATGCACGTATGCATTCCATATATAGTTTAAAGACAAGTTCTTGTGGATTTCTTACTACTGTTTTTAATTTCTTTTCTTTTCAACAGGTTCTTGTGTGGATCTCCTTCTGTTGTTTTTTATTTTCTTTCTTATATAGCAGATTCTTATGTGGATCTCCTTCTGCTATTTTTTATTTTCTTTCTTGTACAACAGGTTCTTGTGTGGATCTCATTCTGCTATTTTTGATTTTCTTTCTTTTGCAATAGGTTCTTGTGTGGAGATCCTTCTGCTGCTTTTGATTTCCTTTCTTGTACAACAGGTTCTTGTGTGGATCTCCTTCTGCTATTTCTCATATCTAAAATCAAAATGTATACCTCGTGCTTCTCCTTCTCTCCCACACTTAATCTCATGCATGTCCTCATGCATGTTCTTTATTCATGGCTGCTCATAAATTAGACTCTAAAATTTTAATTTCAAAAAGGTGCACATATTTTTCATATAAGCAGGGGAGATATGAATTTTATCTTTCCTTCCTTGGAGATTTTAAAAGTGGATCTAGCTATAATTAAAAAACTTACAATAAAACTTAAAATAAAATAGTAGAACAAAATAATTTGATCATACCTTTAGTTGTCCTTGTCATCCTATTGTTAATATGGTCAAATAGTGTCGAGAAAACAACCACCAGGTAACAGTTGATTACTTTTGAAGAAGAGCCACCTTTTTTTTTCTTTAATTGGCCAGCAAGGTGGTTTTCCAATCAAAGTTGTTTTTTTTTTCCTTTGATTGGCCAGCAAGTTAGTTTTCTAATCAAATCTTTTTATTTTTTTTCCTCTTTTTTTACCTTTGATTAGCTAGCAAGCTGGTTTTCCAATCAAAGCTTTTTTATTTTTTTTGCTAAAATGATAGCATAAGAAGGATTAGAGAAAAATTTGATCCATCATCATACTATATTCATCAAAGTACAACTTGTGTAAAATAGGAAGCAATGTCTGAGATCTCATATTTACCTTTTTACATACTTGGTAACTCCAAGAAGATTTCCAAAAATTGTGTAGACAATTTCTAGGCATTTAAAGCCCATCTTGAATTGTGCATTATTAGAATCACCATAGTAATCTTCAAATTCCAAACTAATGATCTCAGGAGATGGATAGTTGTTAAAAGAGAGAGTGAAGGTATCTATGTGTCCCTCCAAAATCTGCATGCTCCTTGGTTGATACTGTTGGTGCTCAAAAATTTGCATGCTGGTATCAAGAACAACTCTGGAAATTCCTATAGATCTAGTCCTCAGATGTTAGTACGTAAAAATTTCTTTCCTTGATATTCATCATAATTGATTCTTAACGTTATATAAGCATATACAAAATTAAAGAAATTAAAAGACATGAAAATAAATTTTTCTATTGAATATAGTTCAGGGATTGAATTTTATTATGGGATGAAAACTAATTTGGATGGGTGGATTTATTATGAGTGGTTTTTTATTTTGGCTCTAAAGAAACCCCTAAATATGGATGGAGTTAACTAGAAATGCTACCACTTCAGTATTACAAACTGGATAAGCTAGTTTTGACTAAGGTTATGTGTAATAAGATCACTGAGTTGTTAGTTGATATAAGGGGAAATGGCGATGGTTATCAAGAATGACATATGATATTTCATCAACTGGATCTACTTCCAGATTCAATATCATATTCTACCATTTCGAGATCTGAATTCTTTGTTCATACCATTATACTTTCTTGATCAAACATCACAATCATTTTCTTATACACAGAGTTAGTTTGTGGGGAGATAAATATTTACAATCTAATGTTCCTAATTGTAGAAATGAAATTTTAATCTACTTGTAGGAAATAAAATTCTAAAAAAACTACTTACCAAATGCTTCCTATCTTAGAATTTTCTAAAATGTATTCTACTATCACTAGAATATTCTTTTATAGAACTTTGAATCTCCTAATAACACCGTGTCCACAGCAACGATGCCAAAATAATGAGGGTCGTCAATCCTCGCCATTAATAATGTCAATCCGGGTTGGTGTCTGAAGGATGTATGTATTAAGAGAAGAAGATCTTAGAAATAAATTTCTTTAAACACAAACTAAACTTGCATAAAATAAATCACACATATAGAAATTTAAAGGCACACTTGCAAAAATGTAAACACACTTGGATAAAGGAAATCACACTTACAGAAATATAAATGCACGCTTGCATAAAGGAAATTGCACTTGCATAAATAAAGGTTGCATTAAAGAAATGAAACTTGCATAAATAAAATTGTTGAATTAAAAATAGCTGAATTAGGATTTTCTATTTAACTTTGTTGTTTTTAAATGTGGAACTTTTGACGCTTGTCTGATATATTTTTTTCTTGGATTGTAGTTCACTAATAGTTAGATTTATCTTCATTGGTAAAACCTGTTGCAAATATGAATGAGGTTTTTGTTAAACACATTGCTATGAACAAAAACCACTCAGTTTTTCCATTTGACTTTTCTGTATTTGTTTATGAAAATTTTAGTGTTTATCCGATACACTTTTCCTTAGATTATAGCTCACTAAAAGCTAGATATCTCTTCATTGGTAAAACCTGTAGCAAATCTGAATGAATTTTTTGTTAAAAACATTTCTATGAACAAAAAACTCTCTCATATTTTCTATTTTACTTTTATGTTTCTGTTTATGGAACTTTTAGTGTTCGTCTGATACACTTTTCCTTAGACTACAACTCATTAAAAGTTAGATCTCTCTTTATTGGTAATACCTGTAGAAAATTTGAATGAGGTTTTTGTTAATCACATTTCTATGAACAAAAACCTCTCTCATATTTTCTATTGGATTCTTTGACATTTCACAATTCCTCAAAAAATGTCAAAATCTGCTTAGTTCCTGAACTAATCCTGCGAGTTATAGAACTAACTCTGTGAGTTTCGGAACTAATCATGTGAGTTCCGTAACTAACTCTGCGAGTTTCGGAACTAATTCTGCGAGTTCTGGAACTAAGTCTGCAAGTTCCAAAGCTAGCTTAAAACAACTATAACTTTTGTATACGATCTCAGATTGAGATGATTCTTTTTTTGAACTTGCATAATTTTTTGAGAGGAATCTAAATATGAAATCAAATTTGAGTTTAGATATACCATAAATCATCAATTCTACTGTTCCCAATACTAGCATTATCTTTCCTTTATGGCCTGCATACATAAGACTTTGCATCTTTTCCCAAATAATCAATAGGATTAGTCAACAAAATAGATAACAAAAGATTTCTAAAGAATGAACAAGATATATATCCTATATTCTATCTTAAGAAAACTATAAGTTCCTATATTACATTTAAATCCACTTGCAAAGGTAACTTGGAAGGACATAATAATGGTAATTTATGGCCTCATGATTAGATGGGAAGGAAGGTGGGGATGGAATAATGCAGGGAAGAACAAGATCTAATAACAAAAAGGTAAATAATGTATTAAGGAAGGAAATGATGCACAATCAAATGCACTTAATTGTATATGCAAGCTTGGTGGGTGAAGGATGGTGATGGTCGATTTGTGAAAAAATTGGTGGTTAGTGCCGCAACATTGTTTCTCGAAGTGTTACCGTGAATGCCAATACCTTCAGACCAATCTCAGGAACTTTCTTATGCCTCTAGTTGAATGTATTATGTCACCTTGATGCTAAGAAAAACTCTTGTTCATGGTTGAATGCAGATATCTCTCTCCAAAACTCAAAGTGACCAACCTGGGAAAAAGATTTCCAAATTGTATATATGGTGACCGAGGATAGTCAGGGTGACCAATGTTAGTTGAGGGTTAACCAGCATCGGTTAAGGCTGGATATCCTAGGTTTACCGAAAATAACAAATCTTGGCTATTTTTGGTGTCCTATGCTTATTGGCCCAGGTCTCAAGTGATGGTTAATGCTTAGATAAGCTAGAATGTTGTTGGAGAAGGAATATGAATTTAAAGGTAGGGTTAGACTAGGTCCTAGGTGGTTAGGATAAGTAGAGACTGAGTCTTAGTTAATTAATAGGCTAAGATTAAGTCCATGGTGAGGTGTCTAGGTGATGCGTAAATTAACCTAATTAAAGTAATTATATTAATAAATAATATGAGGATGGGCATTAATTCAATTGTAAATGATTAAATTAATATGAATGTAGGGTAAAGGGTTCATGGTTAGGTGAACATGTTATGTTAACTGATTAAAGGGGACCAAGGGGAGTGTGACCCAAATTTTGTGTCTACATAGCACCGATAGATCAATTTATAAAAAAATAAATCTTTTCCTATGGATGCATTATCCTTGAACTCGACATCCAATATATGATATGCCAAGACACAAGAATTCACAAGAATCTTGAGGCAAGATATGACGGATATACTGAACCTGAGATGACTCGACCACAAAAACGTCAACACTTGACTGCACACAACTATATACCGAGCCTCAAATCCAGTTCAGGATGAGAAAATGGCCCTCTCATTAGTCACTTATGATGGGTGCACATCACTGGTTTGGTGACATGTATGCATGCTCCTTTTTTGCTTTTAGCATTGTGTGTTTATTTCATATTACTTTGTGTTGTGTTATAAAAAATTCACATTGTGGGGGGGGGGGGGAGGAATGACACATTGCTTTATTTTTATTTTGGGGAATAATATGCACTATCATGGATTCTGATATGTAATCTTCTGTAGAGCAGAAATGATGAGAGCCAAACAATGTACTGCAACATCATGATATTGTGGTTATTGGATTCATTAGAAAACCATCTATAGTTATGGTTGTTAGTTACCCATTAGAAAAATTATCTATAGTTGTGGTGGTTAGTAATCCACTGGGAAAACTATTATTTTTGTGGTTGTTGGTAAATCACTCGGAAAACCAACCAGAGGTTATTGGTAGCATCCTAGAAGCCATCAAGATCATGAGCAACATGGAAGCACCAATTGTAGTACACAACTATGTTTTCCCCATGTTTGCACTTAGGGGGGACTATTAAGAAAATGTGGTCCACTGCTTATCCTAAGGTTTTATATTTATGCATTGTATAATGTAAATGTTAGTGGTGAAAGTAACTAAGGTTACATGTGGGAATTAATCATTGTTGTGGTGTTTTGTGTCATTTTCTTTACCATTGGATATTATTGGATTTCATTGTAGGTCGTGGTCAGAGGCATGTTTTTTTGGTTCATTTCCTATTGTTACGGTGGTTGTTTTTATTGTAGATTACTTTCACGTTTCTTTTGTTTGATTGATTTTACGTTTTATGTGCTTGACTGTCCATTTTTGTGGTGACTGTTTTTATTCTATAAACAACGTACCCTCTCCCCGTGGAGAATCAACTACTAGTAATATCCAAGTTTGATCACTACTGATAAATTTATAAACTAAAATCACTAGTCATTTGTGTAAATATTATACAAATTAAGTATTAAATACAATGTAAGATCGATAGAAGAGTGATTGTTGTCACTAATTTTTTAGTATTGCACTTCAAATTAATGGGAATTGGTCTATTGATGAAGTTTCTTGGCTCGCAATAAGCCCACC
Organism: Taxus chinensis; assembly: GCA_019776745.2. Classification (NCBI taxonomy): domain Eukaryota; kingdom Viridiplantae; phylum Streptophyta; class Pinopsida; order Cupressales; family Taxaceae; genus Taxus; species Taxus chinensis. The sequence goes on along the minus strand of CM034149.1, from coordinate 238,355,569 downwards.
ATAGCTAAATTCTTATCAAGCACAAGGGCCACCTAATATGAAAAATGGATTATTAAACTCATTCTCCATCAATGGTGGATCATTCTCATGAAGCTCACATAAAGGAGGGGCTCAACAACCATGTGTTCCTCAAGTGAGAACTTAGCACACATGGGTGATAGGTTGACGTGCTTGGTGTAGAAATAAGGTATATGAAGAAATGACTACATTTTGGTTCCGTTGTTGGGATTTATTTTCAAAGTTGTTATGATAATGGGGTGAGATGACATAGCATTTGACCTTGGAAAACGTCAAATCCTAGCTTAAAAGCACCAAGGATCATTTTATCAAAGGTTCAGTACTAGATATAAGTTTGATGCATGAAAATGGGTGGAGGAAAACCTGTATCATGAAATCTATGAGACATTCTTCTGTTGTTTCATAGTAGAGTTGTATGAATGGCTCTCAACATATGCATTAAATACAAGTTGGTACTATAGACTTCATGTTTGGACCCAGGAGAAATATCATCGGTTGCATTATGTCGATTTGACATGGACTCGTGCTTTTGATCACTGGTGGAGTAGAGTGCTAACTAGTTATACCTTGGAATATGCTATTTCTACGTATTCTTGCCCAGAGATTGCTGAGTTTGAGTTCTTGAGGGATCCTAGAGGATTGTTCTTACGTGTTATTCCACTAGCTATCAAGATCCTAGTCATTACTTTGAGTTTGGAATCCTTTCCCATGGCTGGCTAAAATTCTGCTAGGCATGAGGCGTAGAAGTTGGCATGGTAGAGGATAGCGGAGCTTTCGGTGGAAATGGAGAGTGAGGAGAGGTGGCTCAAGTATAATGAAGCTCGAGAGAGGGAGTTAGAAAGAAATTGTGAAGCTGTAGGAGTGATGGATTTATGGAGGTAGAAGTTATGGGAAATATTTGAGGTTCGCGTGAAGGATGTGTAACTTAAGAAGTCTAAGCTAACTCATCTTGGAAAACATGAAAGATAAACCTCCTCGGATTCTGGAGAGAGCTCGTCATATGAAGATAGGAGGAGAGTCATAGGTATGCATCTTACTCCACATGGAAACCAAACCCTTGCACTTATTTTTGATAATCTATTTGATATCAGTATTGGTAGTCGAGCGACACCTAGGAGGTATAATTTTTCATTTGGTACATCTATCGCTATAAAGTCATTTCCTATGTTTGGGATTATTTTGTCTAACAAATCATTTGGGAAAGGTGTGGGTTCACAAGGTTTGAGTATCACCTCTAGAAGTGGCATGGGAAACACATCTAAGAGTGTTTTGGTATCACAAACTGTCAGCGCACAGCTTAGCATGATGGTGGGATCACAGGGCACAACTGTGTTAGGCCCCTTACTTATGATAAGAGGAGGATCTGGTGGATATGGAGGAGTTGGCATTAGTGGATCTAGTGGGTCTAGAAGTGGAGGCAATACCAGAGGGAATTAAGGTTATGGATCTGGTGGGTAAGGGCCTCAACAACCTTAGTAGGTATTTTTTGAGATTTTTCTCCACTTACCTGATTACAAGGGCATTGAGGATGCCATGGAACATGTATGAAAGTGTGATTTTATATGGCACACAAAGGGCATCACTACCCCAGAGTGGAAAACAAAGTCATTTTACAACCACGTTGCAGGTTCGCACACATAGCTGGTATCGAAAATATGATTTGGACTAAACAATGGTGGATTACATTACGTTGCGTAATTCCTTTTTAGGAGAGTTCCACTCACTTGATTTTGAACATAAAAGAATCAATGTGTTGAAGGATATTTGACAAGGAATGGTGGAGAGTATACAATAGTATGACACACGTTTCGAGACTCTTATATCCAAGTTGTCTTATGACATTCACCCTTCATAGCATGCTCACTGGTTTGTCAGAGGAATGATCACACCATTCATGAGGGTGCTTTCATAGAATACTTTCATAGATCCGCAAGAGGCCTTGGAGGCTGCATTGCGTGCTAAGGCAGTAGGAAGCATTGATACAAAAGTTAGTTCGTTCCTAGAATCCCAAATTATTGCAATGGTAAAACAACTAGAGAAATTGTCTGTGAACTCGGCTCAGGAGACTCACAATGGATTACGGTGTATGGATTATGAAGTATAAGGTCATACAAAGGACATTTTCCTGCGAAGGTTGGTTTTTATTATATTAGTGGACTATGAGATTTTACACAAAGATCATGATGCAAGTAGGTGTCTTCTACTGCAGCACGTGATCTGGAAGAATGTATCTTGCTATTACAATATTTGCACTTCTACTACTCATGACACGAAGGATTGTAGATTGATTACCTAGATACATGATGCTATTGACACTGGGGTGAGCTAGGACAACGTTTCTAATAGTTCCAATGATGAGGGTCGTCATTATGAAGGGCATGCAGATGTAGGAGGTTGAGGTAAAGGCTTTCAAGGAGGATTTAGAGGCCGTGGAAATCGCGGGGGAAGGAGTGAATTCCCTTGTTGAACCTACTATAACTGTGGATCTACAAAACATTACAAGTGTGAGTGTCCTGATTTGTTACAGTGCTCTTGGTGTGGGAAAAATCACAAGTATGAGGAATGCCCAGAATTATTTTAACACATGAGCTAAAATTAGCAAAAGGATAAGGGCACTAGGATGGTAAGCAGAAAGTGTGCTAATCAATAGTGGATGCCAAGGGTGGCACGTGAGTTAGAGTTATAACTTGTATTGGTGATGACGTGAGATGAGTCTACATAAACCGGGGAGATACCAAAGTAGATACCACTAATTACAAGAGAAGAAGTGGTACATGGGAAATATCTCAAACTTACGCATCAAAAGTAAGTTTATCAGGAAACCATAGATGTTATTTGAAGCCTACAATGAGAGATATTGTGCCTGAAGGAGAAGTCATGATAGTTAAAGCAAAAGAAGAGCATTGAGGCTCCACATAAGGATCTAGATGAAGTCAGGGAGGTATGCAGGATGTTAAGATAATATAATAACATCACTTTGTTAGGAGAGTAGGTAAGAGGAAAATTACCAAACAATAGAGGAGAGTACCAGAGGTAGGTTTTACATGTTAATCTTCCTCCTCATAGTCTTGACTATGATAAGGAGATTACCTTGAATGCAGTTGTTGATGGATGGCTCCTGAGTATATTATGATTGAAACAGGTGCAGAGGTTAATGTTCCTACCTTGGACATATGGAATCAAATGGGAATGCCTCCATTATAGCCATATTAAAATGTGTTGTATATGGCTAACAAGACAAAATCAATGCCCATTGTTGTCTTAAAGGATGCTGCTATCACTATCTAAGGGGTGAAATTCACTGGAGACATCAAAGTCTTGGTGCTTGCTGAGGTGAACAAATTTTTAGTGTTACTTAGGAACCCCTAGTGCTATAAGAGCAATTCTGACTTACATTTCAATAAGGGGCATATAAGTTTTGAGAACAAGGAATAACATGTTATCATTCCTTTAATGGATGGAAAGTCAACGTGTTATACTAAGTCCTTGGGAGAAGAAGACCTAGACAAAATATATGTGCACAAAATCAGAGACCTTGAGGTTGTGCATCCAACAAAAGAAGGTAGTATTCAATCAGAAGATGCTTAATCTATAAGTGATACAACTAGTGTGGCATGTGACAATTGGGTGCATGAGACATATGAGTTAGTTGGAAGGAAGTTAAGAGGATCTATGAAAAGAGTAACAAAGACACAATCACTCTGGTTCCTAGGAGGAAAATAGTTGCCAAGTTACACTGAGGGAACCAACCCTGATGTTTTCTTGCGAGAAATGGAGACCCAGTGGATATGTGAGACCGAAAGGAGAAGTATGCTTAGATATAATTTTCTTGGGACCACAACACGTTAGTGGGTAACCCTTTGAGATAACATTCTAGAGTGGCATGAGGTGAGAATCATGTTCTTTGTTAGGTTTCTTTGAAGCAACACACCTACTGCTATACAAGACTATCATGGGAAGGAACCCACCTCATTTCATGTCCAGGAATGTGAGAGGTCCTAGATGGAAGGTGGGGAAGCTTTGCCTCCATCTTTATGGGTGCATAAGATTTACTCCACCTTACAAGGTTGCGTGTGCACATGGTACATTCATTTAGAGCTGCATTTTCATATAGGAAACTGGTAAGAGTTGACATCCAATCTCATTCAAGATTTTGAGTATCGAAGTACTAAACCATTGGTGAATGAGGTGCTATAGGTTGTTAAGCTCCTAAATATGGGTGATAGTTCCATGGCGGAGGATAGAATACTAGAGTTCTTAGGAGAACCTAGATTACAAGTGTGCTTCGATGAGGAAGAATCAGAGGAGGTACAACTTGAGCACGCATGCATGGAAAAAGAGAAAGGAAAGTTGGTCTACATGACAAATGGTGAAGAGGTAGAAAACTTGGATGTTAACCATAATGTCAGTACATGCAAGGTTATGGATAGTGCTAATGAGCAAGCATATGCCTATCATGAACCCTTGAAAAAAAGAAGGTTAACATTGGTTCAGAGGTGGAACCTAAGGATGATACTATTGGGGATTACTGGATAGAAATGGAGGTTTCAAATATTATTGATCTATTGCACAAATTTAAAAATTTGTTTCCATGCAGGCACCGTGAAATCAAGGGATTTCACCACTCTTTAGAGGAGATGTGGATCAAACTAAAGGATATCGCATGCCCAATTCGGAAGAGACCTTATCGAATGAATCTGAATCTTCACATCAAATTCAAGGAGGAGATTGATAAGATGATTGCATTAGGCATCATTGAGGATGTTGAGGAATCAGATTTGATAAGTCCGATGGTAATCAACAGTAAGAAGGATGGGAGGATAAGGATTTACATTGATTACAGGGATTTGAATATGGTGTGTCTCATTGATCATTTTCCAACTCATTTCACTGAGGAGATCCTGGAAGGAATATCTAGGCGCAAGATCTATTCTTTCATAGATGGATTCTCAAGATATCATTAGGTTAGAATTACAAAGGAGGACCAAGAAAAGACAACCTTTGCCAATGAATGGGGAATTTTTTCCTATATGGTCATGCCTTTTGGAATTAAGAATGTGCCTACTATGTTTTCACGTATTATGGTTCATGCATTTCATGACTTCATCCATAAATTTCTACAAGTCTACCTGGATGATTGGACAATATATGTATTGGTGAGGGACCATTATGACAATCTAGGCTGATGTTTGAGAGATTTTGGCTGTTGACTATATCTCTCAACATTAAGAAATGTGTTTTCACTACTCCATTTGGTACCCTGTTGAGACATATCATATGTAAAGAAGGCTTGCTAGTGCATCCTACCAAAGTTATCGTTATTGTGGAATTAGGGGATCCTACTGGCTAGAGTGTGGTGTGCGGATTCCTTGGGCATATGGGTTATTATTGAAAATTTATTAAGGGGTATGCCAAGATTATCGCGCCATTGAAGGAGTTGGTAAAGCACAAAAGTACATTTCATTGGGGATATGTGTAGCAGATGCCATTTGACACATTGAAGAATAGGCTTATCATTGTGCCCATATTACACTTTCCCTCTTGGGATAAGCTATTCCATGTACATGTTAATGCTTCAAGGATGGCGTTTGGAGAAATCTTGGCACAACCTAGAGAGGGAATTGTTGACCATCTGTTATGTTTTGCTAGTAGGAAGCTAACCTTAGCAGAAAATAATTATACTACCATGAAACAAAAGGAATTGTCGATGATCTACGCACTGCAAAAATTCAAGAAATATTTGACAGCAACGCATTTTATCTTTTATATGGAACACATGGCATTAAATTAAATGGTTAACAAGTCCATCTTGCAAGGGCACATATGCAAGTGGGTCCTATTGTTTCAAGAGTTTGAGTTTACGGTTGTTGTAAAATTGGGTAAGAGTACTTTGGGGCTTGACCATTTATCAAGGATTAACTCAGGAGAGGATGCACAGACCATTGAGGATACAATGCCGAATGTAAAATTGTTTAGATTGTAACACATGCCCTCTAACTTGTAAGATATTTCTGTGTTTCTCAAAACAGGTGTGACACCGTAGGGAATGAAGACTTTGGAAAGAAAGTAGTTATCCATACGCACTGTTCCCTACATGTTAATTAGTGGAGACTTATACAAGCTAGATCATGATGAGACTTTGCACCGATGCATGTTTGATCATGAACGCACTGCAATCATGGAAGAGGCTCATGGTGAACTTGCAGGAGGACACTATGCGGGGAATGTAACTATGTGCACTATCCTCTTAGCTGGCCTTTAGTGGGAGAAACTTTATGGGGATTGTATTGAATATTGTAATGATTTTAATCATTTCCAACATCTTGGTAAGCCAAGAAAAGGGGATGAAATGCCATTGAGACCAATAGCTAGTGCTGAACCATTCGAGAAGTGGGAAATTGACTTTGTAGGACCTATTTCACCTATTGTACAAAGGCAAAGTTTGCGGTACATCATTACTTACACTGATTATCTAACATGGTTGGTGGAGGAAACACCTGCAAGGGATTTCATGGTGGCCAAAACAACAAGATTCCTATTGTAAAATATAATCAGCAAGTATGGGTTCCCTCTAAGTTTGACTAGCAACTAGGGCACTCATGTTTTGAATGAGACCGTCAGGATTTTACTAGTAGAGTTCATGGTGGCTCATCACAAGACTATTCCTCATTACCCTTAGACTAATGGGACTGCTAAGGCATTCAACAAAATATTGAGTCATACACTTACCAAGATTTGTGATGTTGGGAGGAAGGATTGGGATGACAAAGTCTCAGCTGTGCTATGAGCGCATATAACAACTTATAAGAGATTGAACAAAACCACACCATTCTAATTAGTGTTTGGTGCTGAAGGTGTTTTTCCATTAGAGTTTTTTCTAACCTCTTTGTGTATTACATGCGTAAGAGGATTAGATGATAAACATGTGTTGCAAGAGCGCATTGAAAATTTAATGTAGTTGGATGAAAGCCGATCCCTTTCTTGATGGAGTTAGGAGACTGAGAAGGTGAGACAAAAGTCCTATTATGATCATCACATAAAGAATAAAAAATGTGAGGTTAGGAAAATCGTTTTACTTTATGATTATAAGTTCCCGTGCCATTATGGGAAGCTAAAGGTCCATTTTTTGGGACCATATTATATTACCCATATACTTGACTCAGGTGCTTGCTAGCTTTAGGTGTTGAATGGAACGCAACTTCCTGGGTATTTCAATGGAAGTAGGTTGAATCCCTACTATACATAAGGCTTCTGGGTGTTTATAAATAAGGCATTATTTCAAGTTAGCTTAGGATTTAACTTAATGCATTCTCCTTTCTTTATGTTTCCCTTTCTCATTTCTTTGTTCCATTTGGTTTACTTTGGGTGTGTGTGTGTGTTGGTGGCTAATTACATCATCAAGGTGTTATGCGTAGAGGACCACACATATTTTTAGTGTGGCATGGGACATAAAGGGGAAGCAAGTAGGACGTGGTAAGAGTTAGAAGAAGCTCCTAAAGAAATGTTGATGTGGTGGCTTGGGTTGTGAATTCAAAGGCACATGGGGTCAAAAGAGTGCACGTAACATAGGTGATCATTAGAGGAGATTGGTTTCAAAAGGCTTTGAGAAACCATGTACAAGGGTAAAAAAGTATAGGACCAACATGAGGTAGGCAGCAGAAAGAACTTGGTCGAAGACATAGAGGAGGATTGACTTCGGCATGGAAGAAAGCACAAAGAGTTCTATAGTCGAGGTATTTACGCACTAGAAGGTTGCAGAAGTGTTTTCGTAGGTTTGCGTGTGGAGGAAAAGTGTTGGATAGAATGCATGGAAGGATGGCATTGGAAAAAGTTGACTTTAATGTGTTTGTATGTTTGTAGGTGGCATCAGGGTTTGTGCAGAAAAATCAAAAATATATATAGAAGGTCGGGGTGAAGTATTATTATACCTTTCCTTTTAAGTTATTAAAGAAGCTATTGCGTTTTAAGGCGATTCTTGTAAAGAAGTTGCGAAGAGTAGTGTGTGGAGTTGAAGAAATCGAAGGAATTGTGAACCAATTTGGAGGAAAAGTGCATGTGGGTACACGGAAGAGTTTGTTTGTGAGTTCCTGCGGGTGGATACACTATCTTGTGGAAAGGAAGTGCTATAGGTTAGGTTTTATAAGCTAGGTGTAGACACCAATTTTTGGCATCACCTCCTGTTTCACTCTCCTTTATTACACTTACCCTCTTGATTCCCTTTTCCTCTAAACTAAATCCACCAAAAACACAATTACCTTTAAGAAATTAATTAATCCCCTTCAATCCTTAATCACCATTATGTGTTAATGGATTCCATGTAATCCTCTATCATAATTAATATTATTATCCTAAATAATATCTCCTCACATACTAAGAAAATGCTCCAAAATCATCCACATCATGTACCCCACTCATCCCCATCACATCCATTATTACACCTAATCCTTCAAATCATGAACCCCACATGAACCTCACCTATGAACTTAATCTTTATAAACCCCAAAAAATATAAACATCCGACACCCCACTCCTAAATTCAAAATAATATTTTTGGGATAGATTATTTAACCTAACCTTTTCAATCATGTCCCCACGCAATATCACATTCTTTCTTTCTGAATCATGAGCCCCACTCCATCAAATCCAATTCATATCAAATTCAAATCATGTTTTTTAATCAAGGTTGCTTTTGTAAACCAAGGTTATCTAACATCCCTCAGCTAACCCCCTCCCTAGATTATATATACATGCCTTATTCCCTTCTTTCATGCAAGTTTTAGAAATAATAAGAAATTTATGAAATAAGTTTTGCAAGTTTGAGGTCAAGGAAAAAATTTTCCATTGTTAGAAGTTAGAGGTGAGGATTGTTTGAGAAAGATTCAAAATTGTTCATCATCTTGCCATCTTGATGCCCATTTCATTTCCATATTAGAGCACCAGCTAAGTGCCCTCATCATTCCATTTACTTTGGCATTTTGTATTTCTCTTCTTCTGCATGTTATCTAATCTTCATCATTTATTTCCATCTTTCTAGACATGGGGGTTGACATCCTCCAAGGAATTTGATAGCTTCTTTGAACTAACGTTGTCCGAGCAACCCCAACATATTATTATCTAATCGTATTTGTTTTAGTTTTGTAGACATTACCACGTCTATCTTCTTGGTGCATGTATATCTACATACACATCTAAGGTTCTAAACCCACTATCATTTGAGGTTGATGGTGGCTTCAATTATTGACATTCACCATGGGAGAATGAAGTTTCCTGTCTAAAATTATGGCATGCTTGGTGGGAGCGGACCCTAGATCTAGCCATTTTGTTTGTTACTAAACACGTCTTGTCTAACTTGCTTGTTTGCAAGGTCTTACTATTTTTTTGTATTAATTTAGTATGATCAATCATTTAGATCACCTTGGAGGTAAGTGCTCTTCTTGTTTTAGGCTGGCTTGGTATTTAGCTGTTTATAGTAAGTATCCAATTTCTTTTTAATGTTACATAATTAATCATAATTGAACGAAACATAAAAAAAAACTTTTGAGTTCTACCCTCATGGGAAAAAAATCTAGCAATTAACCTTATGGCTTGACTTTTGTTTTCTAGCTTGGTTTTGCAATAGATTTATATCTTGCTTTTATTACTTGATTTGTTTTTCATAAATGTTGTAAGTACCATGCTTAATCATCATCAAAAGATTAGTATTCGGAACATTCTAATTGGGATAAAAAATTTATATATTAGTTAATAATGATTAATTGGGTTGTCAGTTACATTTTGTGGTTTATATCCATCTATCTAGTTTATGGTACTTTCATTGATTTTATTTGAATAATCATTAATATACAACCTCATTTGATTTATCTTATATAATAATACTAACATTCGGTATAAAAATAATTGACAAAAAAAACATGTAATTATTATTGAATTCAATTAAATTAAATTACAAAAATAATAATAGCTAATACTATTATCTTAACCACCCTATCTCACATCCCCAACTCACCTCCCAACACCCAGCCAACTCAGCCACACCCATATCATGTCGCTTCCCTTTCTCCACAAGTTCTCTCCTTTCCACGAGCTCCCATCACCCTAACCGAGCTACCATCTCCTTCTCCCTGACCTCATCTCCTTTCAACTCTACTTCATCTCCCACTCCCCATCTGATGCCGAGCTACACCCTACTCATATATCCACCAACTCCTTACACCACTCTACGACTTAAATTACCTCTCCACTGAGCCACTTCCTTCCTCTCCCTGGCCTATCCCACTTATCTTTTTTTTTTACAAACCCATCCACTCATCTCACCACCCCCTTCCCTAAGATTTTATCCATCTCCCTAATCACTTCCTCAAACCATCCCATGACTCAACTCACCATTGTCCGTGAGTCCTTTGCATCTACAAATCATCGACCATCCAAACACCCTATGTATCTTGTCCTATAACCTACCTTGAGCTATTTACCCACTACCCAACACGTCGCTCAACTACCATACCTTTCCATACTCACTCCCTCATACCAACATCGCGAGCTACCCAAATCCGAGTTCCTCGTATTCTCAGCATCAACTCCTTACACGTGTCACTTGACCAACTCTCTCATTTACACTTGTACCACAAACCTATAATCACATTTTTTGAGGTTCATACAATCAAACAATCCAGTCATGCATAGGATATACTGAAAATGTTATTTACATCCTACATTAAATCCACACTCATGTATCTCATCAGCTCGACTAAATTAAACACAAACGATACTGATATCCTAAAGGCCGATATTTCATGGATTTCACAAACTATGACCCTATGATCTAGTAGACCCTCTACCATGATCCTAAGCCTCTCCAGCTAGTCGACTCCACGTGAATCATCTGCAAGTTCCTTCTACCCATATGCTTGACACCTCAGCTCGATCCGGTAGCTCCACCAATACCTATCCTGCATGACCTTTGAGTTGATCCACCTCACTTGACATCCACATAAATTCCTACTTGAGCTAGCTACCCATATAGATCAGCTCCATCCTCTCACATGACTCTCCCTCCACACCACTCCTTATCAGCTGGCCAGGACAACTCACCACAATTTTCACAGTACCTGTCGACTCCTCTATCCCAAAAACACTCCAAAATACACACCATAGCCTCTTCTTGATTCCCAGTGGGGTATCCCATATCTCCTTTGAAATGCTTGCACATTAGGACTACTCAAATTTTATATGTGGGGAAGGTGATTATCCACACAGCCACCTCAATGGAAGATCTCCGATGCGTGTATGCTTCCAATCAAGCTTAATGTATCCCGTTAGATCACATAAAATAATATCCAAGCTTCTCCAGCGTATGTGACTGTACAGCAGTCTTTATAACAATTTGATGCTTATAATTGTTTAGAACACATGTTGTAAATAGTGCCTTTGACTAAACAATGCACTTTTAGTATTGAAGTGTAATTTAGTGACTTTACATGTCTCTTTCTATAGCAATTGGCTGTACAATCCTTTACGAGAAATTATCAGCTATAAAGCAATGCACATAACACGTCATATCCAATTATATATTTCTAATTTAAGATTATCCCGTGATTCTCATTATGAAATTGTACATGTGAAGAGCCACGTCCATGTGTGAGTATGACCAACCAGTCTCAATCTACCCATCGACCCACGTTCAACTTTTGACTCTTGCTTTTCCTAAAAGTGAAAGATTTGATTTGGTGTTCCTAGTCCATCAAAACAATCCGCCATTTTTTTACATTGATCTTCCTTTTGGAAACACTCTCCCCCCTTATTTGACCCATGACTTCTTTGGCATTCCTATTGTGATGGGAATTCAATTTGTTAGTCCCACACACATGGGTGAATAAATTTGAGACACCTTTTTCATGCTTGGCCTGACAATAGTCCAACTATGGCATGGACACACACCAATAATCTATAAAATTCCCAAGTTATGTGGGATTATGTGAGAGATATTTTTATCTGAGCCCGCTTGGAAAACTGAATGCATCACTCATTTGTAATCAATTTTGAATAAATTAATTTACTTCAAGTTCTTTTCATAATTTATTTCATAGATTATTATTATTATTATTTTTAATGTGTATAGTTTATAGTGTATCTTAACATTTCATAGTTTGTTTCGTCAATTGTTTCCTATGTTTATAGTTTCTTTGATCATTTATTTCACAAAGATATCATTTCCCAATATATCTCTTAACTTATAGTCTACTAATAGATTTTGTAGCTTATTTCCTCTTATTGTATACAAATGTCGGTCTATGAGTTTTCTTAATTAATTAGGTTAATTATTGTTATTTTTCTACGTAGGAATTTTTTGACAACATCTATATCACCTTTCTTAACCACATCAACTACTTACATTTATTTTCTTTTGCAGGAGGAATTTACAAACTTCATAAAGCTACGACTGCAACATTATGTTGTCAAAGATCAATTACCAAACCACAAACATGTTGCAAGCCTCCTTCCACCAACCTCATCCACAATTATGAATGGTGTAATTCTAGGGTATGTAGACGTTCCTGTACACTGATTATAGCTTTGAAAAATGTCATTATCACGTGTAATCAAATAAAAAAGGAAAGGGGTATACAAGTATTCCTCGTTTTCCCTTATTTTCTCCTTTCTGCATCGTAATTTCCCTTTTTGGGTAATTATCTACATCGAACTTCACATTTTTAATTGGGTCTAAAATGAACCTCATGCATCCTGCTTGATCAGATAGTTTAACTAGGGCTTTAACCTTCTGCATTTCACTTATCAAACACAACATCAACTCACAAACAAAATCAACACATCAAAATAGTCCTTTCACTTGGTTCACTGATTGTGATTTAAACATCCAATAGGAAACCATTTCAAACATTTCCCTAGCCAAAACTACTTGAAACCAACCTTAGATGGCCATTCTCTAGGCACCTTCATTATCCAATTTTCTATTCTTTTCACATCTTGTAATTAATCATGATGATAAAAAACTTATTTCTTGATTTGTTTGTTAAGAAAATTCATAAACAAATGTTTATCTATTTCATGCATGTGGTCACTCTTTCTCAATAAGAAACAAAATAACAATCCACTATATCAAAAGACATCAGTTCCCCTAATGATATCTCTCAACAAGATTCTACACTTGAGATCACACCTTCGGCTACCCAAACTTTAGTCTCTATGGTCTTGCCTCATGAGGGCTGTGTCATCCACAATCATCCCCATCTTAAAACTACTCCTCATGTCCCTCACCAATCCACTCGTCCTAAACCAACCACACCAACTACATCTTCCACCCCTTTAGAAACTCTTGTACCTCCTCTTAACCCCATATATGATTTCTTACTCCAAAAATATTCCAAAATTTCTCAATCCAATAAGTCTACTCATTTGGTAGATCATATTCCACCCACGTCCATTTTTATCAACTCTATTCCATCCACCACTAATATGCCTATCCAACCACCTCAACTTCTCAACACTTACATTCCTACCCATTGTATGCTCCAACCATCTCAATCACGTATCCCCACTGATCACCTACTACAACAACCTACCCAATCTCAACAATCAAATCACTTCCCTATTTCTCAACACTAATCATCGCAACAACATATTCCATCTAAACCAATGACATATGTTATTCCTTATCAAACATTTTCTCAAACACCTACACATCTACAAATTAACTGACCACCTTATCAAACAATTTCCCAAACACCCACACATCTGAAAATTAATCAACTATCTTATCAAATGATTCCAAAAACATCCCACCCACAAGCTTATCAACCACATTATCAAGAAAATCCCCAAACACCCACACATCCAAAACCATTTCATCTGCCTTATCAAACCACATTTCATGCCACACAACCTAACATCACGTCAAATGATCTTATTCATGCTCTTATGAATAGGTTGGATAGTCTAGAAGCTGCTACCTTGGCACCCAAGGTTATCTTATCCTATGAACAAATATTTAATGAACCGATTCATCCGTCAGTTTCTATCAAACATTACCCACCTCATTGAAAGCCTCCCCAAGTTCATTAATTTCAATAAAAAGGAAAATCTCCAGCAATATTTTCCTGCATTGAAACACGCATGTTAACTTATTACACATGATCAAGACCTAATGCTTCACACTTTCCCCATGTCCTTGTTGAGTCACGCGTTGGACTGGTACAACAATATCCCACAACACTTGATATTTTCCTTCACCCAAATCACGAAATTTTTTTAAGAACACTTTTCTATTAACACTACATGCAAAATCACTATCAATGATTTATACGCTATTTGATAGTTTGAATATGATTTCATCACAAATTTTTTCGCATGATGGAATGATGTTATAAACCAACTATCCTTATCTCTTCAGCAAACCAAGCTCATCAAACTCTTCTCATGATCATGTGAAAATAATATATCATCTACCTTGTAAATTTAATCATTCCAAACCTTTTACGAATCCTTCACCATGGATCGCAAACTCGAAACCCATGCCATTAAGCATGGTCATCTTAAAATTAGATCAACCAAACCCAAAATTGAATCTACTAAACCATCCAAACTTAATGATACATTTAAGGGTGTGCCCAATGTCATGGTCATTAAGTCCTCATCCACACCTATATCTAGCATATTGCCTCAACAATGACCCCCTCAACCAACAATCAACTACACACCCTTCAGAGAATCATATAGTTCGGTATTTGAAAATTTGATGGCCGTAAAATCCATCCAACTTCCTCCCATATGACCCATGGAAAACTCGCAACCCAAGCCTATTTGGTATCACAAAGCCCACTATTGTAAATATCATCGAGTTAAAGGTCATGACATTGAGAAATTTCATTCCTTGAAATATCACAGCCAACAACCTATAAATCAAGGGGATATCCAAATAGACAACTCCACCACTTCATCTAGCCTACCCCTTGACAAAATTATGCAACCTTTTCCAAATCAACCACCAACGAATCAAGCTACCCCTTTTACATCTCAACTATTAAATACTTATGTCGTTGACACCATCAATCAAGATCTCATCTCATTAACAAATTAACATGTTCTTACTTTAGACATTATTCCCACTCCTTATTCGAAACATGTCGTATCCAAACCTATCACACATATATCAAAATTTACCACTCATCTTATACCTATAACTTCTCCTACCCTCACCACATCCACATAAAATTTGACTATACCATCTAATTCATCCACTTCAATCATGCCCCAATATCTATCACATCTGATTCATCCTTAGCACCCATTTTGGCCCCATTGATATCCACACCTATCCCTATATCTCTCACATCTATTCCTTCACCCACATCTGCATCAAACAAACCTATTACTCCACCTACATCACTCATCTCTACAACCATCCCAATTAAAATCATTTCTACCACTTATACCTTTACAACCCCACCTACAACATCAACCCCATTCAAAACATTTATGAAGCAACCATTCCCATCTAATTTTACACCCAATATTACTCCTGCATTTTTTGCATTACCAATCATATATACTCCATCAATTACCACATCCCCTTCATTACATTTGACTACCTTACCTACATCCATTCCACCTTTATCCATTATGCCATCCTCAGAATCGATCTTAGTTCCTCCTTAAGTAATTTTTTTGTACCTACCACATCAAATGTTGTGGCCACATCTACATTTATTCCTACCTTTACCACATCCACATCGAATTCAACCATACATAACAATTCATTCACATCTACCGTACCCCAAAAATTTCATATTCAATCCCTTAATCACATCTACATCAAACATAACCATTACCACATCAGATACATCTTAGAATATCCCAATTATCCCCACCTCCATATCCATCCCAATTTCACCTACATCTATCATATCAACAAATCCACTTATCCCTACCTTGACATCTTCATCATCTATACCTATATGCTTTCCCATGGCCACCTAACTCATTTTATCCCAATACTCTTTTACTTAATCCTTTTATCACACTGACCAAATATCTCTTGATCTCACAACTCTATCGAAGATACCCCTTGAAAAAATTTATGGAGCAAAAAAGTCCACCTGATTCAAATACACATAGGGGGATCCATTCTCCCTCTACAAAACCAACTGTTTCCACATTAACCAATGTCAAAACCTACACAATCCACATCCCACATAGATCATCATTAATTGCATCATACAAACACTATCTTCTCCATTAATATTCTTTTCCTATTTTAGGAAGCTTTGTCCATCAATATCCTAGACCGACCATCTTTGGATCCTCCAGTTGAAATTATTATCATCCCTGCTAAAGGTAAATCTTCTTGATCAAAATATAAATCTTGTGGTAAATATCCCCAACAGTCTCCTACACATCCTCAGTAAGAATTCAGGTCTTCCCTCTTTTCAACAATATAATGTCATGCAACATATAGGTCTAGTCTCTTCATCTACGATACACCTTGTAACGATAAATATACATTTCCAAACAATCCAATCCTTCTAATAAAATTTTATTTTTCATCCAAGACATATAATATAACAATCGAATGTACATCCTCACCTAAATCCCAATCCAAAAAATCCAACTCTCCTCTAACCAAATTTGAATTTTCTTTTGAGAACATCTAATTCACCCATCTAATCTACATCCACTACTTCCACTAAGTCCAAGATGAAATAACATGTCATAAGAGTTATTTTTATTTTAACACTTTGATGGGGTCCTATGTAAACATCATTCAAAATTTAATTCAAATATTTGTCATCATGCTTCCTTCCATTAAATCCTTTAATACCTATAGTCCAAAGCCATCATGGTTCAATACCAATTGCATTTGTAGTTATCATCGTATCCCAGGCCATGACATTAAACATTGTAAGGCCTTTTAGAAAATCATCTATAACCTTATTGAGAAAGATGATTTCCTCACTCAGGGAAAACATCCTTCTCCATCTACATATAATCCAATATGTGTTCTATAGTGATATGGAATTATGTGGTCTTCTGTCACCTCTCTAGACATGACCTTAAATATGGGCACCGTGGTTCTGTCCATAGCATTTTCCTTATGGATAGGTTCTCCATTTTTGGTGAGAACTCCAATCATTACATCCATCATCCTCTCATTTTCCTATTGAAGGCATGTAAAGGGTCCAAGATTGTCTCTTTTACATTCATTATCCCCTCCTAAGTGGTCTACTTAGCGATTCCCAACTCTCCCCCATGTAAATTTAAAATTCATATATGTCAAAAGTAAAATCAAAGCTATCAAAAACATACTGATCCCTTGAAGAACAATTTTTCGTGTAAAAATTAAAGAAAGAAAAAGAAAAAAGGAAAATAAAAAGAAAAGCATGGAAATCAAATTCAAAAGAAAAAATCACAAGAAATAGACCGATCCCTCAAAGGATGGCTATCATATATATTATTCTTGTCATCCATATTATGTATAAAGTAGACCATACCATCAAAGGGTGGCTACTCTTTTATTACGACATTTGGAAGGTTTTCCACTTTGATCAAGATTCCTTTATGAGTATTTTCAGAAAGCTTCCCACATTGATTAGCTTTCTTCTATTGTTCTTTCCCTTTCCTAGAGCTGGGGCATAGACATAAGGAAGACCAACTTTGGAGAACCCTCTTCCCGCATACAAGTTACATCTCAAACCCTCTTGTCATGTTGACATTAGGTTTACAATAATATTTCATTCATATCTCCCTCAGGGTCTTTTGGGTATAACTAAATATCGTTGGTTATGTGTTAACACCTATTGTTGGCTGTAAGTGCAATGCCTTGAGTGGATCCCTATCTTGTTTACCTCTAATATAGTTTAAAGAATGGTTTCCATGTATGCCCGTTTCTACGACTATGTGTCATTTATGTCATCAAAGAAATATTTTATTGAAATAACATCAAATTTCACACCATGAATTCTATATCTATCCATAATATCCATGAATGCCCTCGCAAATACAAATTTCAGTTTGTAAATTCTACTTGATCTCCGTTACAGTTTACAAGTCCTACTTGAGGTTCCTTCTCAAGGCGAGTTCATTATCCTATAGATTCTTATCCCCTAACATGTTCAACAATGTCTTTGACCCATTTCTCCTCGATCCTCATTTGCACTAATCACCACTTATCCTCATATAATCCTTCTCACCTTTCTATCCCGTTTCACCACTCTATGTATCTTCATTTCCTGTCCTCCCAACTTTCCCTTTTCACTCTTCCACTTTTAGCTTGACAATCTTACTTAATTATCCATGTAGTCAAAGAATTTTAGTTGAATTATATCTTCTTTCTTGCATCCTTCTGATGTAGGAACTTCTCCACCTTCTCCTCTTTCATTGGACAAAAATCACCACCACAAATGTCTTTCCACTCTACCTCTTCTACTCATCATTTCTACATCATCACGCTCACCACACGGGCATCCCAATCAAGGATTTCCCTTACAATATCCATCTACACTATATATGTTCGTCCATCTACTCATGTCACACTCCTTTCTTTCCTTATTATCACCTTGTTATCACCTCCTTTCATCTCTTATTCCATTTTGGTATACACCGCTCATCCTTTCATCATTCATCTTCTTCTTCTTCAACTTGGCGATCCTACTTAACTATCCCCATTGCATGATAATATTAATTAAGAGTTTCTCTTAAGATTGGTTTACCATCTGACCCTTCCACATCCCATCATATTTCCATCATTTCCCATCTCCTGTCTCTCATCATAATCGTCTACTCCAACCAACCATTCCACACATGTACCCAATACAATGTAGTCTTTCTCCTTCCATATTGTTATTTCCAGTTTGGTGATCTCACTTAACACATCTTGCGGCCTAGAGATCTTACTTAAGAGTCCCTCTTAATGATGATCTATCATCTTGCACTCGCCTAATACTCCACATTCTCACCATTCCCATTTTCTCTTCATTCACCATCATCACATACTCTCACTTCCTCTTCTATTATCACAAACACCACTTCCTACTTGCCCCCTTTTCATCTCCATCATCCCTCGCTTGGTAATCTTACTTAACCGGTGCTTCCCCATTCATTTCATGTCTTTTTTTTCATCTTTACCTCATTCATCCTCATTCACTTAACCCTCTCCTTGCCTTTATCCTCGCACAACTCGGTATCTCTCCTTTCTTTACTCTTTTCACTCTATCTTCTAGAATTCTCCCACATATCTACCTCCATGTTTACTCATCATTTTTTTTTATCATAACCTAACATTATTTCATCTTCATATATTTTTTTCGAGCTAATAATTATCGATAGAATTCTCCTAAAAATCACTCATCCCCATTCTGCAAAGCTTGGATCCATATATACAACATACTTGTAATGAATGAAGAGGAAATAAAATGTAATAGAAAACAATCTTGGGTAAATAATAGACACAAAACATGAATTTTATTTCCTTATAAGGATGCATAGTCTATTACAATGAAGGGAGAAGGAACAAACACATTGCAAAAGTCTAAATTTGAGGCCTGCAACTTAAAAACACTTGTGTAACATTTTGAAATGATGCCCTTATATTCTGAGGGGGTCTAACCTTTACAAATGAGCATCAATGCCAAATATATAGAAAATATGAGAGGGAGAGAGAGAAGAAGGAAAAGAGAGTAAAATTCAGGTTTATACCTTTAACCATAAACAACAGGCATTAATTCACTAAAACAAGAATTGGAACCCTTACAATACCATTCCCATGTCCTTTTTCCTATAGGAGAAGGTATGGGCACCATGCTTCACCAATTCTAATGGTTGAACTACACGGAAATGCACTTTTAATTTTATACCTATACTTTGACCTTTTCTCCCACCAAACTCCATTAATGTATGAATTTCATGATGCCAAAGTGATGTACTTTATGATACCTTTCCAACAAGACCAGTTTTATAATATTTGCAGTTACATGGATGAATATATGGCCATCTGGATTTTTGGTGTGCAGGAGGAAAAATATGGAGTACCCTATGGGCCTTTAAAGGCCTCTTTAGTCATTTTTTCCATTGGGGTGGATCAATCGGGTCACTAGGTTACTTGGGGAAATTGGGAACTATTCTCAATGTGTCGAAGGGGCTCGACTTACTTGCTCTGGTTGATGAATATCCTTGCTACCCTTTCCTGATCATCATTGATGTCACTCATACAGGGAACCGAAGCCCTCGAGGAACTATTCCATCCCTTCCATAAAGACCCGATGTGGTTGACTAAAATTCCCCCAACCCCTCCCTGCAACTGGTGTAGAAATGCAGAGAATGAGAGGAACAAAGGAACAATTACTCATGTTCCTCTAAAGACCGATTTGAATTATTTTCCCATGTTTTTCCCCATCTCACTCAAAATTTTACTAAGTGTTGAATTGTGGGGCCCAACAGGAGGTAAAGGAATTCCCTAGATCATTGAAATTTTCCCAAAATATGAATTTTATCTTGTTTTCCAGTTCCTACTCTAAATCTCAATGATATTTCCTAAGTCAAAATACTTGATAAGTTGTCCAATTTTGTAAGGGGTACAAAATTGGATAATATTTTAGTGACTCAATGGGGTAACCTACATATTATATGAAGATCAATGGCCTTAAAGCATCCATTGCACATGGATTCAACTTGAAAACTGATCTAAATCTTGTAATACCCACCCCTGAGTCTGAATAAGGAATTGTTTAGACTTAACATTGACCTATTATTCCCAGGTCTGCTCCTGAATTTGATTTTGGGAGTTTTGGATATGCTTTGTCAAACTTTCCCAAAAACTAATTTTTTGACCAAGTAAGGGGCACTGAGGACTTGATTTACGGTTGATTTGTTGGGGCTAAAAATAAACTTTGAAATATATTCCAAAATATGATTTAGCCAATATTTAAGAAGTTGAAACATTTTATCCTTAATAAGAGTGGAAAATTGTTTAAAACTAGACCAAAACATTGATTTCTTTGTAAGGATGAACCATGAATATCTTTGAATATATGATGATTGGATATGGATTGCATGCACTTTGGAGATACCCCATAAACACTTGTTTTCACCATGAACACTACTCCCAAATGGACTATGTAACAAAAACAAAGGGCACAAAACTATATAAAAATGTGAGAAATCATACATGTTCCAAGTAGGAACGTGCAGAGTGTGCACAAGATTTTTTTTAACAAAAAATCAAACTTAAATGAGCCTACTCTAACCAAAGTGAAGAGGAATATAAACAAAACCAACAAGTTTTTAGGAGAAGTAGCTTCCATTCCTTACAAAATGCGGCCATGTGACTGATTTGGAAATGAACATGGTCCTTAATGAGAGTGGAAAATTGTTTTAAAATTGATTTCCCTTCTCATTACTCAAAGTATCAGCTAGAAAAAGTGTGAAAACCTCTTCATCTTGATATTTATTTGGACTTGGGAGGTTTTGCAACTAACCTTTGGTGCTTTGAAGATCATCCTCATGCTCTAAAATAAGCATGATTGGGGGAAATTCCTTGTGTAGCTCTAAACTAGCTAGGGATTTGATTGGTCATGGGTTAATCCTTTGAATTTTTCTATCTACCTTGTATGAGACCCCAAAAATGGAGTTTTTGAAAGCACTTTCCTCTTGATGGTGATTGTTTGCAATTCGATGGGAACTTTTTTCTTCCTCTGTAAAAAAATCTCCCCCTTCTGTGATGACTTATTTGGCAATGGATGTGTCATAATTATCTTCCTCTACCTTCTCTTTTGGTTTTTTCTGATTTCTCCCTAAATTAGATACCCTCCTTTTTATATTTTTCACAATCTCATATTCCCAGTTAGAATCATACCAATCTTCAATTGTTCTACAATCATCATACATAGTGAAATTGGATGGAGATTATACATGAACAAGGGGTTGTTGATTAATCGAATTGTTAGAAGGAGATGATTTAGAGGGTTAGGGAAGAATGAGAGAAATGGGAATGGATTTCCTTTGGCCAGCCTCAATGAGACTCTTCTCATCTAATATGGTAATATAAAAATCTTGAGGAAAAGTATTTCCTCATAGAGCTTGGATCAATATAGCTAAATAAGTATCCAAGGACCTCAAATAATACAAGAATTTAATACCTTATGAGGGTCTAGATTATTGAGGTGTTCTTCTCCAAGTCCTTGAAAACATGATGTTGAAATTGGAGATGAACTCCATTGAATCTCATTGTATTTTACTTAGGTGTTCTATGAGATAAATGACATCTGCATTCTCTTTGAACCTAGGATCAAGTTGGTATCCTCGTATTTTACTTTTCCTCCCAATGATTAAACAATAAGTCTGAGGAAAAAAAAAATTCTCTGACATTCTGAATGACATAATGGTTGGCTATATCTAGATGGTGATCAATAGGAGATTAATCTCCATTTCCATGGAATAAAGGAAATTTTATTAGGGTTTTATTGGGGATATCATCCCATTTCTACAAATGGAGGGGGGGAGAACTAAAATGAGACAATGGAAGATGTCCTTGAAGAGCCATGAATGAAGTGTAAATATGAAAATGAGTAGAAGGGTGAAGGGAAAGGAAGAAAGGAAAAAATCTGTGGATGAGATAAATGGGTTGTTAAGATCAATGGAGTTGTCAGATATGTTGAGAAATGCCTCCAAAGAATTAAAATTTCCAAGAACACATAAAAATTGGAAAAATGAAGTTGTAAATCTCTTCAGACCTATCTCATCGGGCATGCCAGAACTGTTATCTGCAAAAAAACAACAACCTATGATTTATCATGAATGAGTAATTAGTGTTTTTGGGTACCATGTGATTTTCATCAAGTGTGGGACCTTGCTACTTGATATAAACCTCTAGAGAAGGTTGGTTTATCTACCCACCCTAATGCTAAATTGCTCATATAGATGTAAATACAACTATATAATCCTAATTTAAGCATCAAAGGGACTAGGGTTAGAAAGAGATGCATGAAAGGGAAATCCTAAACTAATAGAGGTGATAACACCATGAAAAGGGGGAAAGACACTCTCAATGAGGAAATTATGGGAGGAAATGATAATAACGAGGGCAGAAATGAGTTCCATAGATCAAAAAAACACCTTAGCTTCCATTTACCATGTAAAACATAATAGAAATAGATCTTCCAAAGTGGAAAAATATACACAACATACCTGCAATGAATAAAGAGGTAAGAAAATTCAATAGAAAAAAACTAGGGAAGAGAATAGCCACAAAACATGATTTTTATTTCCTTATAAGGATACAAAGTCCATTACAATGAAGGGAGAAGGCATAAACATATTGTGGAAGTCTAAATCTGAGTCATGTAACTCAAAAACACTTGTGCAATACTTTGATATGATGCCCTTGTATTATGAGGGGGTCCAACCTTTACAAATGAGCATAAATGTCACACACACACACACACACACACACACACACACACACACACACACACACACACACACACACACACACACACACACACACACATGAGAGAGAGAGAAAAATGAGGGAAAGAGAGGTAAATTTGGGTTTCTACCTTCAACCACCAACAACATGCATTAAATCACTGAAAACAAGCATGACACCCTTGTAAGAACATTTCCCATGTTCTTTTGTCTACAAGAGAAGGTATGGGAACAATACATTATCAATTCTGATGGTTGAGCTACCTAGAAATGCAATTTAAATTATGTACATGTCCTTTGTGCTTATATCCCAAAAAACTCCATCTGAATTTTAGGATGCAAAAGTGAATTACTTGATGAGAAATTTTAAAAAAGACAAATTTTGCAAGATTTAGAGTTATAGGGATGAAGATATGGTAATGCATATTTATATTGTGTGGTAGGAAGTAGATGGAGTACCCTGCGGGCCTTCAAAGGCCACATTAATCATTTTTTACATTATGGAAGATAAATTGGGTCACTGGCATACTTGAGGAAGGTGGGAACTATTTCCAATGTGTTGAAGGGGCATAACTTACCCACTCTAGCTTATGACTATCCCCGCTATACTATCATGTCCATCAGTGATGTCACTCATGTGGGGAATTGTTCCATCCCTACCATAAAGACCCAACTCACCTGAATAAAATCCCCCAACCCCTCCCTTTGGTCAGTGTGGCTATGTGAAGAATAGGATGAATAAAGGAACAGTTCCTCCTATTCCTCCAAAGGCTGATTTGGCCAATTTTGTTGATTTGTTTTTGTTCTACCCCATCTCACTTGAAATTTGATTAAGTGTTGAATTTTGGGGCCCAATAGGAAGGAGAAGAATGTCTTGGATCATTTAACTTGTCCCACAACATGAATTTTACCTTGTTTCCAGTTCCTACTATAAAGCTCAATGATATTTCCCAAGTCTAGAAACTTGATAAGATGTCTAGATTTGTGAGGGATGAAAATTTGGATAACATCACACATAAGAAAAATAAATGTACAAATTCTTTCATTAAATACTTGGTATAGAAGAGTGTCTTGCGACTTATCCCAAGATACATAATCTAATAATGGAAGAACATATTTTAAAAATACATGTTTATGGGTCCAAATTAAGATAAAGATCATGTACAAGTGTTGGATTGATCAACCCTAGGGTAAAAGGTTTTACACAAAATTAAAAATTCAGTTCTTGTGTACTAATAATGATGTAGAATATTAAGTTCTTATACATAGATTACGGTTAGCTTTACAGAAAGGTTCCCAATGCTTAAGGGAATTTGGAGATCCACAATTAATCTCTAAGAAAGTGAGAATCTAGTGAACCTACCTTGAAAAAAACCTATTTATATATAAAAATCCACGTATGGAACCTCATTGAATAATTTTATCCATTTAGAATATGTTCCATACTGCACAATCAAAATAGTGTTGTAGATTTGGTAGTTGCACAACCAATACTCTAGAGCCAATAAAAAGTTTAGAGCTCAAGAAATTCTTATTCAAATTGGTTTCCCAACCATCCATCTTTGACAACATTGAAATTTTTTAGGTATTCGATGACGAAAAACACATCATTGAGTTTTTATATGATTGTGGAGCTTTTGAAGCACAAAGCTTTGATGAAGTTAGTAGAGATGAAGATGAATGGGACGAAGATAGAGTTATGATCCTAAAGACGAATGACGTGCACATTATAATTATAGCCTTAGAGAGGATATTTTATGTGGATCCCCCTCAAAAGAAAACAAAAAATTCTTCCCTCTTGCGAGCAAACAATACTAGTCGTATAACTTGGGAGACCGCATTGATAAAAAATATGTGCTAATAGGAGAATCTTGCACCCATTAGGAGAAATAATGATTCATATGTACACTCAAGTGATATCAGTATGTTATGGCAAGGAGTTTTAATGATCCAAATACATTTGATCCTTCCATCTAAACATAGAACATTCCACTTAATTCTCTCTCAAAACCATTCAACTAGAGGTAGAGGCCCGTACCCCTTTACACGAGACTCTCATACTAAAGGAACTATAGAGTTTGTTAAGCGTAAAGATCATCTTCCCGTTATACCACTCAACTTGGGTTGTAAAATTTATTCTATTTTATAATAAAAGTGGGGAAATTCACCTCTACATGGATTTTTACAATCTAAATAAGGCATATGAGAAATAAAATATCCATTTCCATCCTTTTATGAAGTGTTATAGTTATAAATGGAATTCAAATGATGTAATTCCTTGATGATTACTTAGGATATAATTAATTCATTATGCATGATGTTGGTTGGATTTTATGTCCCTGAATATACCTAATGGAAACACATAAAGATCAGTAGTAGTTATAGAAATTCACCTTTTTACATGGTGAATTTCCTCTTCTTTTTGAGAAGGGAAGTTCCCTCGTATGATGATATTATTTATATTTTTGGTTCTTTTAATAGGAAAGCATAAAAGGGAAAAAAATTGGGAAATGAACAGAAGGAGAGAAAAGAGGAATGAGAGGGAAAAGAAGGGAAGAATAAAACAATGTAAGCATTTGAAAAGATTGATAAAATTAGGACATAAAGTTTTGTGAATCTATCTATCAAGGACGCACCATTCCTTCTTGGTCGTAAAATATTTCCATACTTACAAAGTTGGAAAGATGAAAAAGAGAAGTGAATATTGCAAGTAGAATCATGCACAAAGGGGAACCTTTATATCTGGCACAAATGCATACAACGAATGTGAAAACTGAAATAAAAAAGTCTTTATCTCCTTCAGAATATGTTGATATGGCGCAAAGTCCGCGTAATATGATAGCCAAGAAAAATTATAATAACCTGAACATCAATCACACTATAACTTAGGAAAACCAATATTAATAATTTAATTACAAGCATAATGAAAGATTCTACAATTGAGAATTGTTAACACAACAATGGAGAAATAATTTTATTCATGAAGGAAAATTTTTGTACACAAAGTTAGAGTAACATTATCCAGTATAGGCATATAAAATAAGTTCCAAAAAATATTTGTGAGAAGAGGAAGAAAAATAAGAAGAGCTTTTACAATTACAATTCTACCTTTTATAGGCTCATGCTCTCAAAATTATTTATAAAACTACCTTATAAACTAACCTAGTTCTAGCCTCAAGTTGACTCAACTTGAGTTTTACAAATTATTATATTTAATCAATTTGATAAAAAAATTACTTAAATACATTTAATATTATAACTTACACAAACTTGAAATTTAATTATTTCAAAACTGAATTAATTAATTACATTTTATGACCTTTCTCTGATTCACATATATCAAAATAATTCTTCTAGCCTTTGGAAAAAATCATAGTTCAAAGTTATACCAAAATCCCTTCATTCCTTTATTTACTCCCCTAGAAAAAGCAATCTAACCTTTTCTTTGTTCTGTGCTTGTGTTGGATGGGTCATATTTTTTGGTAAACTTTAGGAACTTTGGAACATGTTTCTCTAGTTCTGGTTGGGAGCACACTTTCTGAAGAAGGGGCTCGATGTTGGCCTAGTAGCTGTTAAGGTGTGGGAAAAGTGGAGAATCTAATAACTTGAGGTACTTTTGAACTACTCCATCTATTCCTTGAGAAACCGCTTTCACCAATTTAGTTCATTTTTTTAGGCTAGTGACCATAAAGGATGAATAGCGTGAGTTGGATGGTCAAAGTATTAGGAGATTATGGGAACTATTCCCCATGTTCCATGAAATTATGACTTCACTAATTTAATGTTTTGTTTTATCCTAACGGCCACTAGAGTTAGGTAAGTCATACGAACGAAGAACCAATGACACTTGGGTATTATTTGATAAGTTCTATTAAATTTTGTATTCATCAACAGAGTGAAACAATACAACCTAAAAACTACAATGGATAAATGAGGAACCAATATACTTAGTAGTATTACAAAGGAAAGAAGCCACTATATTTTCACTTACAATTTCTCAGAGATCATGATCTTCAGATACAATTTGCATTGATGATTTATTTTCAGAATCAAGAGGGAAGTCAGTAGTTGTAAGACAAGATAATAAATGGTCAAAAATGACATCTTATTCCTCTTGTTCATATTCCAAAGAATGGGTATAAATTGGATCAATGCGGTCATCATAGAGAGAAGGTTCCATATATTAATTGTAATTTTCTACTGCTATTTTAGGAAAATTATTTTATGGCATATTAGAAAATTTAGGGAACCTTGGTTCTTGCTATTTACTAGAGTGCATAAAATTCAACGAATACTAAAGATATCTTAGCAAGTGTTTACAGATCCATACCTCCATAGAAGTTTCACCAAAACTAGGCCTATTATGGACTATCTAGAGTTTGAAAATTTTGAATAGGGAGATCTCCATATACTTCCCCATCACTATCATTATCACTTATTGACATGATCCAATAAGTGGTTGTCATCTTTCCTTCGGTTTTGGGAAAGGTTCATTAATATGGGGAATGAACATGAAAGAATTTTGATCCCCATCGAAGTCACCAAAAACTCTTGGTTGGATTTTTTCACTGAATATACCAAATGGAAGCACATAAAGACAAAAAAAAATTAGTTAAATTCACCTTTTGACAGGGTGTCTTTCCTCTTCTTTTTTAGAGGTGAAGTTCCCTTGTATGATGATATTTTTTATATTTTTGGTGTTGTTTAACCAGAAAGGAAAAAAGGGAAACAAAATTGGGAAAGGAAAAGAAGGAGAGAAAAGAGAAAAAAGAGACAAAGGAAGGGAAGAATATAACAATGTAAGCATCTGGAAAGACTGATAAACTTGGGATACAAATTATTTTTAATCTATCTATCATATATTCACAATTCCTTCTTAGTTGTACAAGATTTCCATACTTACAAAGTTGGAAAGATAAGTGCAAATTGCAAGGAAAAGAATGCACAAAGGGGAACCTTTATATCTATCAAAAAGGCATACAATGAACGTGAAACCTGAAATCAAAAATTATTTATCTCCTTTATAATATGTTGATATGGCACAAATTCCACGTACTCTGATAGCCAATAAAAATTCTTATCACTTGAGTATCAATCACACTATGAAGGAACATCAACATTAATAATTCAATTACAAGCGTAATGAAATATTCTATAATTGAGAACCATTAACACAAAAATGGAGAAACCATTGTATTCATGAGGGAAAATATGTATACACAAATTTACAATAGCATTATCCAGTAGAGGCAGATAAAATAAGTTCCCAAAAAGATTGGTGAGAAGAGGAAGAAGAAGAAGAAATTTTACAGTTATAATTCTACATTTTATAGGCTCATTCTCTTAAAAGTATTTATAAAATTGTCTTTTAAACTAACCCATTTCTAGCCTCAACTTGGGTTTTGTAAATTATGATATTTAATTGATTTGATAAAAAATATTAATTAAATACATTTTAAATTATAACTTGCACAAACTTGAAATTTAGTAATTCAAAACTAAATTAATTAATTACATTTTTTGACCTTTTTCTCATTCACATATCTTGAAAAAGTCCTCCAAACTTTACAAAAAATCATAGTTTAAAGTTATAAAAAAATCACCTCATTCCTTTAGTTATTTTTCTGGAAACATCCATCTGAATTTTTCTTTGCTATGGGCTTGTGTCAGATGGGTTGGATTTTCGGTGAAATTTAGGAAATTTGGAACATGTTCCTCTAGTTCCAGTTAGGAGTGCACTTTCTGATGAAGGGGCGAGATATTGGCCTAGCACCCACCAGGGTTCAGGTGAAGTAGAGAATTAAAGAACTTGAGGTAAATTGAAATGTTCCTTGAGAAACCAATTTTATCAATTTAGTTATTTGTTCTAGCCTAGCAGCCGCAAAGGATGAATTGAGTGAGCCGATCAGTTGGAGTATAAGGAGAACATGGGCACAATTCCCTATGTTCCATGTAATTACAAATTTGCTAATTTAATGTTGTGTTTTATCCTAGCGGTTGCTAGTGTTGGGAAAGTCAGATGTTCGAAGAACTGGTGTCACCTGGGTATTGTTCCATAAGTTCTATAAAACGACACATTTTCCAATAGAGTGTAAAACTGTAGCCTAGCAACCATAATGAAAAAATGAGGAACCAATATACTCAAAAATATTCCAAAGGAGCAAAGCCACTATATTTTCAAGCATTTTCACTTGAGAGTTTTCTCAAAACATCAATCAACTAGGTCAAAATGCAAACAATTCTGGAATTTAAATTGGATGGAGCCAAGGTAAAAAAATATAGAGAGTCCAACATTTTCATGATAACACGTGAAGAATACGAAATCAAAATGACCTTCACCACCAAGTGGGGTAAATTCACATATCAGATAATTCCATCTAGTCTAATCAAACCAAGTGCAGCCTTTAAACATGTCATAGTGTAGACATTAGAAAATAAACCTTACACATAAGGTATCCTATTCAAAAAATACCAAAAAACATTATAAAACATAATAATTAAAAATAAAATAATCCCAAAAGGTAACTAAATATATAAAACCCCTCTAAAAGGTGATAAAATACAGTTCATCACTCATTTACTAACCCTCACCCACTAACATTTAATTTTTTCCATCCCACCTACCCATTTGGATCCGCAATGCACATTGGAGTCATACCCATCCTAATCCTCTATGCACTTTAAATATATAAAATCACACTCACCCCCTCTATTCATGCCCCATCAATATCTTGAATCTTGATGCACTAGATCCCATACTTGAGGTTTTGCTTCTTTTCCTACATATTTTGGTATTATATGTTGTAGAGAGGTGAAAGAAAATTAAAAAGGAATGTTACAACTCATGAAATCATTGGTTTGGTGATATTTCAATGTAGGTCCCAGTCATTCCTATTAATTTCCTACAACCTTCATGTGACTTTTTATGAGTCGAAATGGTGACTAGTTTTTGAATGAGTTAGGTTTTAAATTTATATAAGGAAGTTTATCCTTTTTTTTTAATTATTGGTAAATAGTTTTTTAAAAGGGACTATACCCTTGTGAACAAAAGAGGGCCTAGAAGCCAGAATAGGAATGAGAATCATTACAAAAAGGATCAAGATCCATATGAGACATAGAAACCCAATGTAATCAAAGAGCAGTTACCCCAAAACAACAAACCAGTTCGAATACTACAGAAGAGCAGCCAAAAAACAGCAAACACAACAAAAATTACGAAGGAGTATAGCAAGAACATCAACAATTACTTCTTGGTGGCTTTTTCTATTTTGGATTTGATATTCTGCAAAGAGGTGAACATAGCCAATGTCGTCATATGAGTAGAGTCAATAACATCCAGTTGTTCAATGGTTTGTTTGCTTTCCTTTTCCGTGCCCCAAAGAGTTGCTGGAATTCCGCTGAGATTAGAGATGTTGCAGACATGCTACTCAAAACATTCTTCAATTAAACTAAAAATAGCCATATTATGGTCATGGCAAGTCTTGGCTTTCCCTAGACGGTTGTCCAAGGAGTTCAATTTTTATAGATGTCTTCAACATGTTTATTATCAATATCAATCTCCTCTTCCTTCTTCCTCTTACCTTTTTTTATTTTGCCAAGTTTTTAACCTCTTCTTTCAACAGCAACATGTCAGCTTCTAAGGCTTCTAGCCTTTTTGTGGAGTTCTCAGTGTGTGCCTCCTGAGAACCAATACTTCTAATATGCAGGAGGTTATGAGCAATTTCCAAGTCCTGAGGTGCATTCCCTGAAACATGGGTATCAAGGTTCAGTCTTTTAGAATACCTAGTAATAGGTCTGGTCGAAGTGGAAGCTAAGTGGGTGGGAGCAGAGGTGGGGGGTGATTGAGGGAACTAAGAAGGAGGGCAGAGGGGTGACAGTAGCGGTGATAGGGATAGAAGGAGAAGATATGGGGGTAGTGGCAGTGGTGTTGGGTAGAGGAGGAACAGATACGGGGGAGGAGGGGATGCTAGGAGACCTAAGATAAAAAATCTTATGCAACAAGAAGATGAGACCCTGATGCAAAGGGACCACACGTGCATGATTTTGAAACTCCAAAATGGAGCGCTCAAGAGAATTAAGCAGATAATGAGGGAAGCATACTATGAAACTCTTGCGGAAGTGATTGAGGAACACAAGATGCTTTGAGGGCATAGTGATGAATCTCCCCTCCAAAGAGATATAACGCACCATCATACGGGTGACCTCATCAAAAGGCGGAGGGATGGAGCTGACCTGCAGACCCACCATGATGAAGACCAGTTTCTCATTACCCTCAACAAATTTCCTCTCCTCCGCACCTTTGTCAATCCTTTTATTAAAGAAGCGGTACCCATCCATGTCAAGGCCAATTGCTTTTGCAATTAACTCTTCATTGATCGAGATCTTCTATCCTCCATATTCCACTATGAGATCCTTCCAATCCTTCATAAAATGCATGGAAATACTTTGGTCATGACCCTGAATCTTCTCCATAAAATTAGTGATACCTCCCTGGCTGAGAAGCTTCCAAAGCTCTTCATTATTTATCCATTTTATTCATTGAAAGAACCCATGATTTTCCTCATTTTCAATGGAAATATAATCTCATTTATTTAGTAGTATATATTTGGAAATTTTTTATATCGACAACACATCTTACAGGTGATCCAAATCTAGGCAAAAAAATTTCCAGCCACAGTGGGACCATTTTAGTTTTGGGAAAATCACTTTTTTTCCTTGAATCTAATAGTTTTTTATTTAGGGTTTTATAGTCCTTTCAATTTGGTTTTATTTTTCCTAACATTTTTAATCCATATTTAACAATTGGTTTTTCATATCTTCCTCCCCAAAAAACTTGGTTGCAGGCCAATTGCACCATGACTATCATGGGATTTTTTATGAAAAGAAATAAAAAATATAAAAATCTAGTTATAGGGTGGACACAAATGTAACTATTTTCTAAAAAACTTCTGAATGTGTGTGTGTGTGTGTGATAATAATTGCAGGATATTTAACACATATTTTAACTAAATCAATGAAATCAAACACACAATATATTATTTCACGTTGTATATATTTACAACACAATATAATGGCTATTATATAGCCATAAAGGTATCCAAACAACTTCTTAGGAAATAGGAAGCCAATTTAATAAATAACCTGGTAATAGTCACGGGTATAACAAATAACCCCTAATGAATAATTACTAACATGATTATTCATTTAACAATAGTTACTCATCTAAAATTAATAATGTGAACACTAATATTATTCCTAACATTCACCCCCTTAGTGTGAACATTATTAATAGCTAATCTTCACCCCCTTAATGTGAACACGACGAAGAACCATATTTCGAAGAAGTTTAACCACCTCATGAAAGCATTACCTAGACTAAGTACAAATTCCATCCCTCGTAAAGGCTTAGTGATGATCCAAATTATGAAGGAATGTTCCCTTCCTCTTTGGGTTCCTATGGGACTTTCCCTTCCTCTTTGGGTGCCCAAATTATGAATTTCCAAGATCCAAAAAATTGACACTAATTGGATAACCATCCCTTGAGTCTACCTCAAAATATTTTCCTACTCCCCAAAAGAAAGTTTTCTAAAAATAAGAATATTCCCAAAAATTCTGGAAAGGGATTTATTCATAAAATCAACACATTGCAAACAGGGACTATGAAATGAACATATATCACACACTTCTAAAAAAATGCCACCAACCCAACTGTGTGGCACCATCGTTGGCAAATGAAGAGAGGTCATTGATTGCCCTCCAACCTCTGATTCCTATGTCCTCCAATGTGAAGATGCTAACTTAGCCGAATTTGATCATGGAGCTCAATTATAACTTGGTCGTCGGATTTCACCAAAAATGCACCCGTGAGGCAATTTTTATTTTTACAGTTTTGAAAACTTGACTCTTTTGACTAAACAATAAAAAAATGTCCTAAAATAACCTATTTGATTAATTTAACAATACAATGACACTTTTTAAAATTGAAGGATACTTTGATAATGTGGTAACGACAAAGACTCTGTGAAATAATATTTACAATAATGACTTATATAGCTTACAAGAAAAAAAATTACAATGACAATATAAACTTTGACAACACGAGAAATTTTTCCATAACTCTAACAAAATAATAATTGACTTTACCTTTAACAATACTTAAAAAAAAATTGACTATAAAAAATTTCAACACACTAAATGTTATACAAATGAGTTTGAAACAATAGATTGACATATAATAAACCTATAAACAATGAAATAAAAGCAACTCTTAATTCCTTGTCTTAATAATAACAAAGTAATGATATTAACTTGAGATTGACATAAAAAAATATTCACAAATGACATTATTGACTTTCCTTATCAAACCAGTGAAGTTAAAATTTTGGAGATTTGAAAGGTGAGACTTGGGACACGTGTTGAGGTAGAAGAAGATTCAACATAAGTTTGAGACATTATATTAGTCTTGATATTTCACCTAACTACTATGTGCACTGGTACCTCATTTAGATATATCTGAATTCTCACATGGAGTGCACAAAGTTACTAGGTCACTCCTTTGTATTATTTTTCAAGATGTTAGCGTGAAGATGCACAATGATACATAACCAAGTGTTCATTCAATCATACTTAACCATTGCATACATTCAATTGGAAGAACACATAATAAGGAAACATATAGACCAAATAAAAATCAAGATCACTTGCACCATGTAGTCACTGTTATCGCCAAATCACCGCACCCCCTAAATGACTTGAGTGAAAATGGAACATTCAGTGTGATTGGGTAACATGGTGTCACCTCTAAAGATGTGGAACTTGTGGGTTTGAGGTGAACCTCTTGAGAAAGGCAACATCCTCTTCCTAAACTAAACACAACACTACTCCTAATGCAATATAAATAGCTACCTCGACCTATACTAATATTTCAAGGGGATTACGGAGAGAGATTTGCAAGAAATAAAACCTAAATTAGAAGTGGTGATGCACCAAGAAAGGGGTTGCCTAGACAAATTCCTAGTTTTCCAATGAAAAAAATGGACATGGGAAGAATGAACTTACATTAAAAACCCAACCACATACAATACTCCATTCCTTGATAAGAACATTTGTTGCATAGTTCAACTACAAAATGAGAAAGGCAAAAAAGAATCAACCAAATTGATGCAAGGAAAAATAATTATCCACAAAAAATAATTTCATTATTCCAAGCACTTTCACAATGTGTCATTACAGAAGGGAAAGGCATAAGATGTCATTACAATTTTGAGAAGAAAGGCTTGAAATCATGAAAATTCACAACAACTCAGCTTATTAAGAGAGGTTAAACTTGGAAAATGTCTAACTTTTTTTTTTGGAATAAGCACCACTTTACGTTTTATAACATTTCTTGAGCTGGTGAGAGAAAGAAGGAGAAATTCCTAAAAACTACACAAGATTGTAGCATAACAGGTCAACCATGTTTTCCTCATTATTTACAATTCCACTTTTCGAGGCACCATTCACAAAATGAGGAAATATTGTAATTTCAGAACACCAAAACCCCAATAATCCATTTTCTAATAATTACTTTTCTTAGCTCTCGCTTTCCTGATTCTAATGACTACAATGTTTTTGAAAAATTGACAATCTGGGAGGAAGTTATGTTTGGCTGAGCAAGAGTTTCTTTTTGGGTATCCTGAGTGATAGTACCCAAATTTACTCTCCATTTGAAGTCAAGCAACATCAACAGGTTGAGAAAGATGTTTAGAGATAGATAAATTATATTTCAATTCATTTCATAGCCGGGGAGGGATTTGACTGACTCTTTTTTACTCGAGCTTGGAGAAATTAGGTATCACCGTGCAAAGGGTTTGACCTACCCTCACTACTTTTAGTTGTGCCATCAACTAGGATGAGAGGACCCATTTTGTAACCTGTATTTGTGAGAGATGTAACTTGATTGTCTATATTGGCCTTTCCTTCTATGATATTCAAAATAAAACCTTAAGAAGACATGGTCAATGCAACATAATCTAACTCTCATGAGTTTTCACTCTAGAGAATGGAGATGTCTTCTAAACAAGTTTCATGTCACTAAAGACAACAATAAGACCCGATTTCTCTTGCATGTTTTGAGTAAAAGATGGATAAATTCAACAAATCTCCTTAGCATTTATGAAAAATAGTGCAAACAAGGGTAATTCATGTACGATTTATTATTTATAGATGAATTTTGTTGGGGAATTAAGGAGGATAAATTTGATTATACCAAATTCTTAAGAAATTTCAACGTAGGTTGGAAAGTCTACCAATCAAGATGATAAAAACACTTCAAATAGTCAACAATGAACCTTAAACCAGAAGATGCACACCCATGGAATCCTAAAGATGCAAGGTTTCACACATTCTTTGAGAAATTGGCATAAAAGCTCATCTGAAAGACTCAACTAAACATCAGATATCCCCAGTTCATTACGCCTAAGATGCACTCATAAGATAACAAACAATCTGTATTGACAAAATGGAAGTAAAGTGAATTTAAATTGTTTACTTCATAGTAAAATGAAAGCTCTTCTCACAGTACAATTGCAAATGCCACAATACTACCACAAAGACAAGATCTTGTGTGATTATCCTAACATAAAATTGCAATAGGAACATGAATAACTACTTGAAAACATCTCAAAATGAAATCATACATAATGATTCTCATTATTAACACAATTAACTAAAGGTTAATCAAATTTATTAGCAAGGGAAAACTTTATTTACATTCTTAAAGATTTTCAATGGATGGACACTTGCAACCATCTTGACATGATTAAATTTGAAAACACAAAGGAAATAACAGGTTTCTTAGATAAGCTATTGGAAAAATAGTTTTTTACTTAGCTCTCTCATTTCTTCAAACAATTTTCAGAAAATTTTAACCCCCCTTCTTTCGCGTGATTATATATCATGCCTTTATACCATTCAACTCATTCACTAACCTTCAAAGTTTTCCCCCCAAAAGTAAAAAAAATATTCCAAGAAATATTCCCCTTTACAATTTCAATTTTAAAACATCCCATGCTTTTGAAAATGTTTCACTTCATACTTCCAGGTGTAAAAAATGTGAGTGTTTTCAATTGGTTTTGTTTGTACTAGACTAGGATACCGGGTCATCACTTTTGGCATATTATTTTAATCATTCTTTCCATATATTGATTGGATAATCAATTTTGATGACCTCTGAGCATTTCCAGATGATTTATAATATGACATATATCCTCATCTACTTCCCAAGAATCCATCTTGGGTGCTACGCACTCCATTTCATCTCTTATTGGCTTAATTAACACACATGGTTCTTGTCAAATTGTATTGATTCATGAGTTCTACTCATTCCTAATCCCTTCCAACTCTTAAATATTCTGTGTGTGAGCTGAGTGAAATATTTTTTCATCTCATGGGAAAGACCTCTCTTAATCAGAATAGTATGCACCCCTTTCACTATAAAACTTGGTTCTACCCTTTCACCATTATGTGTTTATTTTCTTATTCTGAAGATAAAGAACCTTTTTCATATTTCTTATCAAAAAATGGTGAAGGTACTTGTAGCACACAACCTGAAAGAAATTTCTTTAGAGGATTTGAATCATATTTTCGACCTGAGTGGTCCTAACGATGTTTTTGTTAGGGGCTTGTTTGACATAGAATGTGCAAGAGACACTAGAGGACCCTTGACTTATCGTCAAGTCCGGCTAGCACTTCTTACAAGGCTGATTAGGATCAATCATGTATTTACAGCCTTTCAAGTCATGTACTTTCATCTCTTTCAATGGGAACATCTAAAAATTCCTAAATTCCTGAAGAAATTTTAGATTGAAAGGAGGCCCCAAGTATCTTGGAAAACTAACTTTCAGTGTCCATTATTATGTGATGAATATTTTTCATTAAAGGAGATTCCTAAGGAATCGTATTTGTTATACGAAAAATCCTCCATTGACACCGTGCCTTCCATTTCTCACAAGGTGGATGAATTAAAGTGGAGGGTCATTTCTCTAGAGAAAGGATGAACATAAATTATACCCTCATAACCAAGTTCAATGTCAGCATCATCTTCGGGCAAGAGAAAGGGCAAAGCAAGTTCTCATCCACCAATCATTTTCTCAGATGGAGAAGAGGAGCTGCCCATATCTTCTCATAATTCAAGAGAAAAAATATCCTCTTCTTGGGATAACAAGGGTATATTTTCTATTCACTTATCTTCTTGTTTAGTGCATCATTTTCCTTAGTCAGAGCATGAATTTTTGAGACCTCAGCCAGTTCCTTCTCCCAGAGAGCATCCACCCCACACAAGGAAATGGGAAGCTAGGTCGAGCTTAGGACCTCATAATCTTCCTGATTTTCAAGGTGTAGTACTTTCCCTTCCAATTACCCCAAACGTCCTCTCTCAATCAGATCCTAGTAAGTCAATCCTTCACAAGGGGAAGGGGAAAACAACCTTCTTCACATGTGGTTTGGATCTTTTGGACTGGGTATCCTCTCATCAAAATAAAATTGAGCCGGTAAAGATTATTGATAGCCCTGTAATAACTCTTGAGTCATTCATGGAGATGGGGATGTCTCGAGATCTAGCAGGGTCTATCATATTTGTTTAGACAACACATGGCTCAAGTGAATTCATGCTGAGGAAAAATAATTTGTTGAACAAACTTACTCCATTAGGGGGAGGTTTTGAAGAGGGAATAAAATAAGTTTAAACATTGTTTTTCCATTGTTGTCTTTATTCTCGACATGTATACAACCCTATTTTTCCATGGGAAGGGACCCCTATAGAACCCCAATTTGTTCCTTTTTCAACATGCAAGAAGCAAAAATATCACAATAGTTTATATGCTTGTACAAATGTGTATTGAATTTTATCTAAGTCATATAAAACTAATGTATTGTACCATTTTACAATTGATATAAGACAAAAATGAATTTCAGAGTAATAATTATCCTAAATGAAATATAAATATCAATTAAAACATCAACTTAGAAAGGAATAATGGAAATAAAGTATAGCTTTAAAAACAACAAACCTAAGCTTGTTTATCATTTCTTATGTCTACATCTTTTTATTTTTCAATTTCCACTCATGCATCCTGTTCTTCTAGCAATCTTGCCACGTATGCATCATATCTCTGGAAAAGATCATTTATTTCATCCTCATCTAGCCCAGTGTGGTGTTGAAAAATTAATGTCTATCTAGCTATTGCATCCATACAATGACCCATCTTCTTCTTGTATTCCAGTGGCATAGCTTTCAACTCTGTAATTCTGTTTTCAATTTTTCTCATTGTTTTAATGACTTCATAAGAGAAATCATCTTTCTGAATATTCTTCTCAAAATATTTGAACTAGAAATCAATCTTCAAATCACCATAAATATTTTTGAATTTATCAAACACCATGTCTTCCAGTTTCAAATCGATGGCATCAAGATTATCATCAATCCGATTTCTTTTAACTTTGAGATTTTCTTTGATCTCATTTAAGTTTTCCACTCCGATTTTTGCTAGTTCCTCCATGGAATGTTGAATTCCTCTTAATTCTGTTGGCACAATATTTTCCTGTTCAACCAATTCATCACTAAGCTGAGTAATGCAGTCTAATTTGGGAAAAAATCCCTCAAAGTAAAAGATTTCATTGTCACATTGCTCAGTTATCTCATCAATCTCATTAAGCTTGCTTTTGAGTTCTTCATATTTTTCCCTTGATTTCTCAATTGTTGTTTTTTCCTTCCTTGTAAGCTTCTCAATCCATGTGTCTACATCTTGAACCTTCTTGACAACTTTATCAATCTTTTCCAACCCTTCAGGGGTACTTACAGAGGTATCTTCTTGAGTATGGCCGGGTTGCCCAATTATCTGTTACATACTAGAACTCAAATATTTGACCTATTCTTTCAATTGATTTTTTATTATCGTGTTTTCATCCACCTTTTGCAATAGGTCATTTACCATTTGTAATACTCCCTATTTTAGTTGATCTCTTGAGGGTTTTCCTAAAGGAATGAGTTGAACATTGTAGTCACTAGTTGTTACTTTGTCTCTAGTTTTACCTTCATAAGGGATTGATATTTCTAGTGTTTTTGACCCCAATGGATCAGTATGAGCCTTGGTAATAACCATAGCCCTTTTGGATGTTCTTATTTTCTTTGGAAAGGAAAATGTAGTAAGAAAAATATCCTAGGTAGGAACAATTTCTTTCTCTTCACTTGAAATCAATTCACCGCTCCACCCTTTTCCAAGACTTGTCCTAATTTTTTCTTCTTGCAATTATTTTTGGGGTTTCTCTGGAACAACCACAAATTTATTAGATATTCCTTATTCATCTTGGGCTGATGGTTTTACCTATTTCTCACCATCTATTTCAATAGACATCTCCCTACTCTCATCATGGACTAGTAATTCCTTCACTTTTCTTTCTCCTTGGTCTAGATCTTGGGATTGATCAACCTCCTTCTAATTTATACTAGTAGTTGGAATATATTCTTTCCTTATCTCTCCAATCGATGCCACATTAGATTAATTTTTTGCCCTCAGATTTTCTTGAACCAATAGCTGGCTTGCAAATTCCTCCTTCCCATCACATAGCTCTATCTTCTTTGAAGAATTCTTGGTTGGAATCTTACTATCCTCATGTTCTAATGATACCTCAGGTCATTATATAGTGGATTTCTCACCTGATTCCAACTCCCTATTCCCATCTAGATATTATATATCTATATCAGCAATACTTTTCTCTCTAGCACTTGAATTTTGTGCAACTTCTATTGTCTTTTCAAAGATAGATTTCCCTACTTGACAATTCTCATCATCCTTAGTGGTTTTGACTCAAAGGGAAGTATCTTCTTCAACTAATATCTCTGGCCCCTTTGAATCTAAAGTCACTTGACCTTTAGGATAACCTTATGTTGTTTTGATCCTAACTTTATTGGTTGGCACATGAGTAACTTCTTCCATTTCTACATTTCTTTCAGGATTATCTATAGGTTTGGCTATTTGTTCATTAATAGATACATAAAGTGCATCTAATGTGGAAAATTCTTCACCAATTTCAAAATCTATCACATTTTCCTGAGCCTTTGCAGACTCCTACAATGTTTCAAACAAAGGTATATTCACATTCTCAGTAGGTAGGGGTTCAGATGTTCTCATACTTGGACTTATAATTTTTTATGTACTAGATTAGATGAAACATTGCCTTGCATCATTTTTTCCCGAGTGCTTCCCATTGTCACTTTTTCCAAAGCCAAAGATGAGGAGAAAGGCACTGATTTTTCCACTTGTGGTATTGGTGTAGTAGGTTGTGTCTGAGAAACATCATTTCTCTCATGTTCAGGGGGATTAATCACCACATCTCTATGCTTATGTTTATTTGGTGTATGGGCACCCTTTCTTACCATAATTGGCTCATAGACAAACTTGTGTCTCTTGTGTGCCCTTTCAAACTTTTTGAGCTCTGGTGATGCCTTGTGTTCCTCTTTACGTGGCCTAGATTGAGAATGGCCACTTGCTATATATCCTCTCAATAAATTTTTAGCACTATGAGGTTTTGGAAAAATATCTTAAGGAACCAAATGAGATGGCAAACCTTTCCCTTTTTTTGAAGTGGTGTTAAAAAATTAATAGGAGCATTCTCCGTAGATTTCACGAGCATTTCCTTAGTCTTTTTCCTCAAAGTGTATATAGAAGTACCGGTCCCACTAGTGGTTGAAGTCCATTAATCTATAAGTTTAGAAGTGGGCCTCTTTGAAGGAAATTGGGGAGATTTTCCTATCAAAGGATCAATTTTGTTAGCCCCTTCCATCAAGGGAGGGATATCATCACTTAAATTTTCTTGATCCGTGAATTTATTTAGGATTCTTGTATTTTGGATTGATAGATAAATATTCTTCTGAGCTAACCAATTTATAGTTCTCCTCATCACATCAGTTATCTAAATATAAGAATCATCTTATTCTATTTCATTCTAGTTTAGAGGGGCTATATGATTTCCTTCTATCTTTTGATCATGATAGTACTTACTCATTGTGTGTGGCTCATCCACAATTCCCTCA
Source organism: Taxus chinensis (assembly GCA_019776745.2). Lineage (NCBI taxonomy): Eukaryota > Viridiplantae > Streptophyta > Pinopsida > Cupressales > Taxaceae > Taxus > Taxus chinensis. Next base: position 238,314,048 of record CM034149.1, on the reverse strand, counting down.
TGGATAATTGTAATCCTTAAGTCTATGATTTGTGGAAGGGTCATTCTAGATAAATATCTTAGTCTTACTTCTTCCTCATCCCTACAATTCATCCAATAGTCTTCAAAATGAGGCTCATGTTCAAAAGTGCTTGCAATATTATTGAACACCCACCTGATATCATAGTTAGCTCTTGCCTCAAACTTTTCCAACTCAAACCTTTCCAATTCATCCTCAATTAATCTGACCTTTAAAATTTAATGGCATGAGTACCTTCAAATTCTTATGAGGAACTTAATATTTGTATTATGTTTCCCAAAAATAAATTTGTGAACTGGTGTTAATTGCCTTGCTAGTTCACACAAATCCATTTTATCATCTAAGTATATGGGAAACTTATATGGCTTACCTTCAAAACCACTAACCCTTATATATGTGAACTTCCTGTACTGAATAAAATAACACCCATATTCCATAATCACTTGCCTAGCCTGCTTAGAAATCCTATACTGCCCCCATTCTTATTTGAAAAGACATATAATTGGTGCAAAGAAGTTGTCATTGACCAATCTTACATTCCCACAGGAAAAATCTCATACATTTGGCATTGTTTAAAATCAACAAGTGGAAAAAGCCAAGGAAACGTCTATGTCCTGCAAAATTGTAAATCAGGTAGGTCATCATGTAAAATTCCCACTCTAAGGTATCACCCATCTCTATTTTTGATGCCAAGGTAACCATGTGGCCATGAAATGTTTTTGAAATAAAATTAGCCCATCAGATACTCCCCTTTCTTTCCAAAATTATCCACATGTAGGTACACATCCATTCCTTGAACTCATTTGTAGTCTCCAATCCAGCCATTCAACTTAATAATATAATAACATCCTCAACTTCTTCAGCAAATTGTGCCCTAACCAGTCTTTTAGGGATTCAAGTTGTTGCCTTTTTCTCTACTAGGAGCCATTTTGTATTTATGAGTCTAGCATAATTTTTTTTGCTTTTCCTCATAATCATGTAAGGATAACCTAATACCCAAGGTTATTGGATTAGTTATCACATGTAACTTGAGCATTATCCTAATAGCTATAGGTGTCAATGTCAACACTACGTCACCACTTCCGTCTAGCACTTCCCTTTTTTTGGGTCATAGTTCATAACACAATGTCATACCAATTCTAGGGAATGAACTGATGATGGAATAATACCAACTAAAGCGATATGGCTATCTTGAATTGCTTCTATAGAATCACTCTTATTAGGGCTACTCAATCTCTGAAGAAAATATTTTAAGTCGACATTAATTAAATATGTGTCTATAATTTTATCTAAATCACTCATGATTCTAAATGCAACCGAGAACAAGGTTGGCATGGTTTTCATCTTTAAAAACCTAGCTTTACTTCAGATTTCTTATCATTAAAAAAAAGCACAGGATTTCCTTAGTTCTTATTGGATTTCCCATGACTGACTGAGCAATTCAAAGTCAATTTGAAAGCTTTTCAAACTTTTGGTTCCCAATTCAAGCTCCACGATCAAATTCACAATAATCCTCAAAGAAAAATACTAACGATGACAACCAGATCTCGACAATTGATAATAAAAGGATCAATGCATTTGAAAAATTTAAAATCATCCTTGATTTGTGCAAAATGCATTGATGGTGAAGAATTAATGCATTACATTGTGGCCACTCATTCCACTTTTCCCAATTTTAAAAATGAGTCGTCCACATGGAAAATTCTTGTGTTGATGTGGGCTTAGGGAGATTCTTTGCATTTTTTCCGTGTTTTAAAACATATACAATTTTTTTCATTTCACCCGACTGCCTACTTTTGAATTTCAATCTGAGCTTAACATGTGGTCGTACCTAAAATACAATAGAGCTACGGGCCATTTCTGAAACTTTGTTCCTTTTTCACTTTAAAGCAAAAGTATAAATTGTCTCCAATGACCCGCTTCCCCACTCCTTGCATAACAAAAATCCATGTGTCTTTTGTGGGTCTCGAGAGCTTATTTTCACTTTTATACCTTATTACCTTGGTGCATGAAAATACAACTATGCCCCGATCCCCTGCATCCATCCCACTTGTGACAAGTGTACACCTTCAGAGGGTGGAATAATTTTCTGTTTGTGCATTTTCTGATTGTGAATATTTGGAGGAATATTCATCGGGCCATGGAGCCTACTTTGCATTTTGTGAAGGAAATAGAAATTTATAAGTTTACAACTTAAACCCGCCATACTGTATCCAACTAGGAAGTTCCACATACCAACGGGCGGCGAAAAAAATATGAAATTATTGACATGATCAAGGAACACTTCTCACAGGTAATTTTCCATATTTTCAGACCCAATTCATGATCATTTTTCTTGCAAGGGTTTTAAAAAATAATACATATCTAAACATGAACCTTGACCAAAAAGAGGAAAAACAACCAACAAATAGGAGAATCAAAAGAATTTAAATCAATGACTGTAACCTTTCAAACTCGTACTCCTCACAGGAAAATAGAAAAAACAACAAACGTCAAAGGAAAATTTCAAACAAAAAGGGGTGAGATTAATTCAAGCACCAACACCGGCTCCAAATTGGGTATGGGAACTCCCCACGAATGCAACAAGAAATAGCCATAATATAAATATAACATACCACGTGTCAAAATCCATTGGACCACGGAGTCAAAAACCATCGTACCAGGTCAATTATAATAACCCATCCACCAAAAATTAACCAAGAAACCAAAACAACCATTTACCACAAACCAAAAGAACAAAAACAAAAAACCCAAAAAACACACACACCAAACACAAAACAAAATACATTGATGCGTACCTTGATTTGAAAATCAGTCAAGGAAATGTTTCAAGTGCTTGTCGTTAACATGAAACTCAAGTAATTCTCCATCTAGATCCTTCAAAAAGAAAGTATGTTCACCAATCCTAATATCAATGGAATAAGCACCCATCTATAATGCATCAAATTTTCCATACTTTCCCTTTTATTCATATCTGCTATCCCATAGTAACACAAGATCTCCCACACTGAAAATTCTAGGAGTCACTTTTTTGTCAAATAACCTTTTCATCTTTTCCCTAAACTTCAAATGTTTGTAGTGGGACTCTCTTCTTTCTTCATCGAATACAACAATTTGATTTACTCTTACATCATAAGGGATGACTTCTTGATCCTCAAGTTGCTGAATAAATTAGTAAGAAGATAACTGCATGTGTAGGGGAAGAAGGGATTGAGTTCCATATACTAATTCAAATGGGATTTTTCTAGTAGCTCTTTTAGTAGTGATCCTATCTACCCTAACAACAAACTTCAACTGCTCACCCATCTTCATTTCTTATCTCCAATGTCTGCCTGATTATATTCAACATTTTTTTGTTGCTTGATTCAGCCTTTCCATTACCCTGATGATTGTAATTAGATGCATATGTTAGGTTTATACATACTCTTGACACACGACCTCTAACTATTTAGCTCAAAAAATCATAGCATTATCAACAACTATTTTGGCAGGCACTCCAAACCTATAAATTATATGATTTAAGATAAAATCCATAACAATCTGATGGGTTTCTTTCTTAGTAGGGATTACCTCAACCCATTTGGTGAAGTAATCAGTAGCCACCAATATCCATCTATGGCCTACACTTGAAGAATCTGAAATTTCCCCAACAAAGTCCATGCCCCACTATTTAAAAGGAGCTTCAATTGATACTTGTTGTAAAGGGAGAGCACCTGAAGCTTTCATTCTTCCTAAAAAATGTTGACAACTTTCACATTTTCTTACTAAAAAATTTGTATCATTAAAAAGTGTGGGCCACCAATAACCATCCCTTAAGATCTTTTGGGCAATTACTCCTCTAGAAAAATTCCCCCCACAAACTCCTTCATGAATATATACAATTAATTTAGGAGCTTCATCTTCAATAATACATCTTAGGAGGACCCCTTTAGGATTCTTCCATGCCAATCCATAATCAATGATGATGTATTTTTGGGAAGCTATCCTGAGTGCCCTCTTTTGGTTTTTACTTAAATGACCAGGACATTCCAAATGTTTAAGATAAAATATGATGTCCTTGTACCATGCAAAATTGACTAATCTTTCATGAACATTCATATCTCCTTCCTCAACTTCATTTATCTCCATCACTTGCAGATTGTTTTCTGCCATTAGCTTTTCCAAGCCCAGACCTCTAACTAACTTAGTAGTCTAGATATCCATGTCATATTCTTGCAATTTTTTCACCCATCGACATATTTTACTTGAGATCTCCATTTCTGACAAGATGTCCTTGACCATGGTATGGGGAACATAAGTTGTGATCTTGGAACTCAAGATATATGGTCTAAATTTTTTTGTTTCTCTAACCAAGGAAAAAACCTTCTTTTCCATGATAGTGTATTTCAACTCAGCCCCATGTAATGCTTTACTAAAGAAATAAATTGGCCTTTCACTTCCTTCCTCATCTTTTTGCAATAGTACAGATGCAATGGTGTTTTCAGAGGCAAAAGAAAACATTTGAAAATCCTTTTTGTAATCCGGAGCTGCCAAAATAGGAGCATTCTTTTGTGCTTCCTTAATTCCAGTAAAATCTTGGATAGCTTCATCCTCCCATTTGATGATTTGATCCCTTTTTAGCATACTTTTGATAGGGATAGTCATTTCAGGAAAAGTTATAAATGAATCTCTTGATGAAGTTTATCTGTCCAAAGAAGGATTGAATTCCTTTCTTAGTTTTGGGAATAGGAATTTTTCTAATAGCTTCCACTCTTTCAAGGTCAATCATGACCCCTTCCTTAGATACAATATGTCCCAACAAATTTTCTTTTTGAACCCCAAAATGACACTTTTTAGGGTTCAATGAAATACCATACTCTTTGCATCTTAAGATCATCTTTTCTAAATGTTACAAGTGATCATTTCTCTTTCTTGAAAATATTGTTACATCATCCTAATATACAACAATAAAATCATTTATGTATCCTAAGAATGCTACATCCATTGCTCTTTGAAAGGTAGCTCCAGCATTCATCAAGCCAAATGGCATTCTCACATACACATAGGTACCCCATGGAGTAGTGAAAGTGGTTTTAATTCTTTCTGATTGTTTCACTACCACTTGATTATATCCCAAGAATCCATCCAGAGTAGACAACAATTCAAAGCCAGTAACCAACTACAACATGTTATCCATATTGGGAAAGGGATAATTATCTTTGATTGATGCCTTATTCAAATTCCTAAAATCCACACATAACCTTATATCTCCATTTTTCTTTTGAACTGGTACTAGATTTTCCACCCATGAAGAATACCTTGTGGGTTGTATGATGCCTCCATCCCTTAATTTCTTTAATTCTTCTTGCATTTTGAGGGAAATAAGTGGATTGATTGGCCTTTACTTTTTCCTAAATGGTTTGGCATTAGTTTCTAATGGTATCTCATGTTGGAAAAGATCTTCCCTATATGCCTTCAATTCTGAATATGACCATGCCAAGAAATCCTGGTACTTTTTTAACAACTGGACATATGATTTCTTTTCTTCTTTACTCAGGTTACTACCTAACCATATTTTTCTAGGTTTACCATCAGTCCCCAAGTTGTGTTCCTCTACATCTCTTGAAGATGACATGTGTCTATTAACAATGTGGTCAACATTATCAAAGTTTGACTCTAATGCAACCAAACCTCTTAGAATAGTATTGGTTTTTAATTGAATAATATCCTTGCTAAATAGAGTCTCTTTCCCTTCATAAAAATAGACCATTGGTTCCCATTCCATATTCTGATTTGTAAATTTTCCTTCATTTTTTACAAACCTCTAATCTTGGGCATCATCTTCAAAACCCTGCCAATGTTGACATTATCTGAGACATATGATCTTGTCAACACATCTATATCATATTCATAGTAAGGAGACATTACACAGTTTTAAAATCTAGATCACAATACTACCAACCTGTCCACAACAGTATTCTAAATTCTGTCATGGTATATTATGTTGAAAGAATCAAACATTTCAATAAAATCCCAAACTGCATGCTTATATTGTTTCATTATTTGGTTTTTGGTTGCATACAATTTCCTAACTTGTTTGACTACCAGTTCTAAATCTCCCTTAACAATAATATCCCTAATACCATACCTCCAAGAAATCCTTAAACCCAAAAGAAATGCTTCATATTCTGTAATATTATTAGTGCACTCAAATTTGATTTTAAAAGAAAAATTGAATTCTTCCTGATTTGGAGATATTAAGACAACACCAACACCATTCCCAAATTTAGAACAAGCTCCATCAAACATCAAAATCCAAGGGGAACCAACTTGTTCAGGAAATTTACATTTGTTGATATTACGCTCTTTAAAATCTGCATAGCCCATAAAATTATCGACATCTACATCTGTATATAATACTTCATAAGAAGCATTGTTAGGGTCTTCAATCAGATGTAACATCTTTTTCTCACCATAAAATTTCACAAGGATTCCTTCTACTAGTATGGTTGCATATGACATATCCATCTGTACACTTCCTCCCACACTAGCAACCCACTTTCTTGACAATAGCATTCCCCATTTGGTTGGGAAATCCACAATGACTACATTTATGGTTAAGCACTTGCCCAGGTAAGCTACCAATTGCACTATCAATCCCTTAACATATCCAATCACCAAAACTTCCCTTGAATCCATAGTAGTGCACTTTCCAAAATTTGTTGTCACTTTGATATTTAATTCATTCATTACCTCAAGAGGCATCACATTACATGAGGCTCTTGAGAAAGACATGTAGTTGTGCACTAGCCTATCTTTGATGATTAAAGTAGTATAAAAAGGATCAACATCAAGATGAGACTCAACAAGAGAAGTACCCAAATATACCTTAGGTGATTCTCCCAATTCTTCCAGTGTTTGTGGTATTTCCAGCTATGTAATGATAGGGGGAACATCCACACTATTCACATTTTTTCCTTGGGTTATCACCTCCTCTTTAAATCCTAAATATTCAAATGCCTTTTTTCTATGCTTAGGGATTCTGAGAAATTCAACAATAGGCACAATAACTTTGATCTAACTCAAAATTTGGGCTATATCACAGGGAACATATTTGGTCAGGACTGTGTTGGGAGGGAGATTTATGGCTCCTTCTGGTGGTATGAGAGTCTTTACAATTTGGGTATGAGTTGGGGCACAAGTTTTACTTGGAGTGACTGGGCCTTTGCTAAGTGTATCCTTTTTAGGAGGTTATTTTGGGATATTAGTGAGAAGTGGAGTTTTTGGCTTGGCTTGTGGCCCTCCCCCTTTGACAACTCTACTTCTGGTATTATATTCCTTTTCCTGAGAAACTACTGCATTCATCAAAAGTTGTTTGTCTTCCTCAGAAGGAATTCCCCCATCATATTTATTAATCATTAAAGCCCTCAAATATTCAAATTCATGATTAGGTAAATCAAATGCCTGCACCATATCAATTTCAACATCATCATTAGGAGGAAGAGGTAATACCCTATGAATGTAATCCCATAAAATTTCTATAGTTCTGGCACTTATCAACTCAGTTGAAGTGGCTCCATGTTGTGGATTTTTCAGGCATTCCATCATACATACATCACCATAAGCTTCATCATCATTTTTTCTTCAACTTCCTTACTTAGATCACAAGGGGAATGTGGTAAGAAACACTTGTCACACTAATCAATAACATGGGATTCTTCCAATGTAGAAACCCTAGCAGTCAAAGGATCAGGAACCGATCTATTTTCTCTAGGTTATGGCTATTTATTTCCTGATCCCATGGGCCCCTTTCCTCTGTCATCTAATCTGTGATCACCCCTAGGATGATTTCCAAATCTATCTTGACCTAGTGGTTTATGCTAACTTTGAGAACTCTTTCCTATTCCCTTTTCTATTTTGGCCAACCTATAAGATATTTCTTTAACTTCTCTGGCCAAAAATTTCACAACCTCCTCCAGATCCACTACCTTGTTTGACTGAGGTCTATCAAGATTAATCAATTTGACACCCTCCCTCTTATGGGGTTTCCCAACTGTCTTGACATTGTTTTCAATTTTCAAGGCCATTTTGAAAGCCTACCTTAAAGTTATGGGGTTCTTATCTCTCAAATAATAAGCATATTTCTTGTCAAAAGCATCATAATATTTAATTAGGCAAGACTCATCACTAGGCCTCAAAATTATGGGTAATCTATTTAAAGTCTTGTTGAATCTGGTATTGAAATCCTAGACAGACTCATTGGGATTCTTTTTTATATTCTCAAACTCAAATAAGAGGAACCTCATGTCAGTCTTATCACCATATTGTAATCTGAAAGCATTTTTCATCTCATTCCATGATTCTATTGAGTTATCTGGTAAATATTTGTACCAATCACATGCATCTTCTTCGAGAGTATGAATGAATAGTTTTATATATACATCTTCATATTCAATTTCAAAATCCTCCATCATATTAACGAAGAGCCTCAAATGTTGGTCACCAGTGATGGCATTGTTTCCCTAAAATTTGGGCAACCTATTTCTCACATCTTGTGGTATAGGATTAGGATGCCCAACCATGCCTCTAAAATTTATTGGTCCAAACGTATTAACAAAAAAAGGAGGTCTAGGTGGAGGGTGATGAATGTTACTTTGAGGGGGTGATCCTAATGGATGATGAAAATAGTGTGGGACCAAGGGTCCTTGGGATACAGGCATATTATCTTTCAAAATAAATATCCTCTAGTGACTTAATTTCACAAACAACCCTATCAGTCTTGAGTGATAAAGGAAATAAGTGAGGAACACTTATCCCAGATACAAATGATGGCCCTTCACCTATTGGAGTACATAAATTTATATGAGGACTATTTGATTCTGAATTATTTGAAGATGTTGGATAATCCTCAACTATAGGTTGGTCACTTTCCACAACTGGTATTACCTTTTCACTTGACTCTTGATCCCCCAATGCCTTCCAGAATTGTCTTCCTTTTGGATTTGTTTTCCCAAACTCTGGAAACAATTTTCTAGTAGGATCCTTGTTAAAGAAATACCTTCTTCCTTCCATCTTTGCAAATATTGACAAAAAAATCTCACTTGACAAATATTAAGACACTAGTATTTTACCAAAAATTTCAAATCAACACGGAGTCGCCACCAAGGATTTTCACCTTAGATGTGCTAAAGCACTGTAATTAACTTTTCAAGTGCCTATCAATACTCAATTTCTACAAAGCTCAGTAGATTTGATCATCCTTTGTCAATATTTATCACTAGCAATACAAATCTAGTGTAACTTTCCCTTAAACCAGGAAATATTACACAATAAACTTCTGATCTCGCACAATATTTATAAATCTTAACAAAGGATAACATTTAATGAAATTATTTACATCTAAATATGTAAGAATCATTACTAGAGGTCAATATGCATACGTATTTGCACAAATTTCCCCGTCCATGGCATCAGATAGGTGTTGCTACCCAAATTGATTCTCCCTTTGAAGTTGAGAAGCATCAATAGGTTGAGAAAGATGATTAGAGACAGATAAATCAGATTTTGAGTCATTTTTTAGCCAAGGAGGGATTTGACTACTCTTTGTCACTCGAGCTTCGAGAAATTAGGTAGCACCATACAAAGGGTTTGACCTACCCTCACTACTTTTGGTTGTGCCTTCAACTAGGGTGAGAGGACCCATTTTGTAACCTGTATTTGTGAGAGATGTAAATGGATTGGCTATATTGGACTTTCCTTCTATGATATTTGAAAGAAAACCTTAAGAAGACATGGTCAATGCAACATAATCTAACTCTCATGAGTTTTCACTCTAGAGAATGGAGATGTCTTCTAAACAAGGTTCAGGTTACTAAAGACAACAATAAGACCTGATTTCTCCTGCATGTTTTGAGTAAAGGATGGGTAAATTCAACAAATATCCTTGGCATTTATGGACAAACAATGCAAACAGGGGTAATTCTTGTAGGATTTATCATTTATAGATGAATTTTGTTGGGGAATTAAGCAGGATAAAGTTTATTATACCAAATTCTTAAGAACTTTCAACAAAGGTTGGAAAATCTACCAAGCAAGATGATAAAAACACTTCAAATAGTCAACAATGAACCTTCAACCAGAAGATGCACACCCATGGAAGCCCAAAGATGCACGATTTCACACATTCTTTGAGAAATTGACATAAAAGATCATGTCAAAGACTCAACTAAACATCAGAGATTCCTAGTTCATCATGCCTAAGATACACTCATAAGCTAACAAACAATCTATATCGACAGAATGGAAGTAAAGTGAATTTATATTGTTTATTGCAAAGTAAAATGAAAGCTCTTCTCACTACAAAATTGTGAATGCAACAATAGTACCACAAGGATAATATATTGTGTGATTTAGAGGAATTCCTAACATAAGATTGCAACAGAAACATGAATAACTACTTGAAAACATCTCAAAATGAAATCAGACACAACGATGCTCATGATTAACACAATTAACTCAAGGTTCATCAAATTTATTAGCAAGGGAAAAATTTATTTATAGTCTCAAAGCTTGTCAATGGTTGGACACTTGCAACCATCTTGACATGATTAAATTTGAAAACACAAAGGAAATAACAGGTTTCTCAGATAAGCTCTTGGAAAATGGTTTTTTACTCAGCTCTCTCTTTTCTTCGAACAATTCTTAGAAAATTTTAACCCCCCTTTTCACATGATTATCTTTCACACCTTTATACCATTCAACTCATTCACTAACCTTCAATTCCCCCAAAAATGAGAATATTCCAAGGAATATTCCCTTTTACAATATGCATTTTAAAACATGCCACTCTTTTGAAAATGCTTCACTTCATACTACCAGGTGTACAAAATGCGAGTCTTTTCAATTGGTTCCATTTGTGCTTGACTGGGATACTGGGTCATCACTTTTTACATATTATTTTAATCATTCTTTCCACATATTGATTGGATAATCACTTTTGATGACCTTTGAGCATTTCCAGATGATTTCTAATATGACATATATCCTCATCTACTTCCCAAGAATCCATCTTGGGTGTTTCGCACTCCATTTCATGTCTTATTGGCTTAATTACCACACATGATTCTTGTAAAATTGTTTGATTCATCAGTTCTGCTCATTCCTAATCCCTTCCAAATATTAAATCTTCTTTGTGTGAGATAAGTGAAATCTTATTTCATCTCATGGGAAATATATCTCTTAATCAAACCAATGTGCACCCCTTTCACTATAATACTTGGTTCTATCCTTTCACCATTATGTGTTTCTTTTATTATTTTGAAGATAAAGAACCCTTTTCATATTTCTTATCAAAAATGGTGAAGTTACTTGTAGCACAAAACCTGAAAGAAATTTCTTCAGAGGATTTGAATTAGATTTTCAACCTGAGTGGTCCTAATGAGGCTTTTCTTAGGGCCTTGTTTGACATAGAATGTAGAAGAGACACCAGAGGACCCTTGACTTATCAAAAAGCATGGCTAGTGCTTCTTACAAGGATGATTAGGATCAATCATGTATTCACAACCTTTCAAGTCATGTAATTTAATCTCTTTTGATGGGAACATCTAAAAACTCCTGAAGTCCTAAAGAAATTCTGGATTGAAAGGAAACCCCCAAGTATCTAGGAAAACCAACTTTCAGTGTCCATTCTTATGTGATGAAGAGTTTGTATTAAAGGAGATTCCCAAGGAATCATATGTGTTATACGACAAATCCTCCATTGACATCCGTGCCTGCCATCTCTCACAAGGTGGATGAATTAGAGCGGAGGATCATCTCTCTGGAGAAAGGACAAATAGAAATTGTACCCTCACAACCAAGTTCAATGTCCGCATCATCTTCTGGCAAGAGAAGGGGTGAAGCAAGTTCTCATCCCCCAATCATTTTCTTAGATGGAGAAGAGGATATATCTTCTTGTCATTCAAAAGCATAAATATCCTATGATTAGGACAATAGAGGTAGATTTGTCATTCAGTCATCTTCTCATTCAGTGCAGCGTGCTCCTCAGTATGAGCATGAATTTTTGGGACCTCATCTAATTCTTTCTCCCAGAGAGTTTCCACCCCACACAAGTAAATGGGAAGCTAGTTTAAGCTCATGACCTTGTAATCTTCCTGGTTTACAAGGTGCATTACTTTCCCTTCCAATTACCCTGGACATCCCCTCTCAATCCACTCCTAGTAAGTCAATCCTTCACAAGGGGAAGGGGAAAACAACATGAATTTGAGAAGAAAATTGACCTGGTAAATATTATGCAAGTCCTAGGACCTTAAGTCATTGATGGAGATTCCTTCTATTTGTTTAGACACCATAGGGCTCAAGAATTCATGTTGAGGAAAAATAAGTTGTTGAACAAACTCCATTAGGGGGAAGTTTTGAAGAGGGAATAAAAGATGTTTGAACACACAAGGAAATATTTTTCCATTAAGGGGCCCCTCCCCATTTTGTCCTTTTTCAAGCATCAAGAAGCATCGTAATAATCAAAGTCAGTAATAATCCATGGTCTACAAGGTATTGAATTTTATCTAAATCAAAACTATAAAAATGTCCATCATTAGCCCTTCAAAATTAACCCAAACTGAATTAGTACACAATTATCCTCTCAATCCGCTCCTAGTAAGTTAATCCCTCATAAGGGGAAGGGGAAAACAACCTTCTTCACATGTGGTTTGGATCTTCTAGACTAGGTATCCTCTCATCAGAATAAATTTGATCTAGTAAAGATTATCGATAGTCCTATAATGACTCTCGAGTCATTAATGGAGATGGGGATGTCCCGAGATCTAGTAGGTTCTGTCATATTTTTTCAGACAACATAGGGCTCAAGTGAATTCATGCTGAGGAAAAATAAGTTGTTGAACAAAATTACTCCATTAGGGGGAAGTTTTGAAGAGGGAATAAAATAAATTTGAACATTGTTTTTCCATTGTTGTCTTTATTATTGACATGTATACAACCCTATTTTTCCATGGGTAGGGGCCCCTATAGAACCCCATTTTGTTCCTTTTTCAACATGCAAGAAGCAAAAATATCACAATAGTTTATATGCTTGTACAAATGTATATTGAATTTTATCTAAGTCATATAAAGGTAATGTATTGTACCATTTTACAATTGATATAAGACAAAAATGAATTTCAGAGTAATAATTATCCTAAATGAAATAGAAATATAAATTAAAACATCAACTTAGAAAGGAGTTATGGAAATAAAGTATAGCTTTAAAAACAACAAGCCTAAGCTTTTTCATCATTTCGTATGTCTACATCTTTTTCTTTTTCAGTTTCCACTCATGCATCCTATTCTTCTAGCAATCTTGCCACGTATACATCATATCTCTGGAAAAGCTCATTTATTTCATCCTCATCTAGCCTAGTGCGGTGTTGAAAAATTAATGTATGTCTAGTTATCACATCCATACAATGACCCATCTCCTTCTTCTATTCCAGTGGCCTAGCTTTCAAATATGTAATTCTATTTTCAATTATTCTCATTGTTTTAATGACTTCATAAGAGAAATCAGCTTTATGAATATTCATCTCAAAAGATTTGAACAAGAAACCAATCTTCAAATCACCATAACTCTTTTTTAATTTATCAAACACCATGTCTTCCAGTTTCAAATCGATAACACCAAGGCTATCATCAACCAAATTTCTTTTCACTTCGATATTTTCTTTGATCCCATTCAAAGTTTCCACTCTGATTTTTTCTAGTTCCTCCAAGGCATGTTGACTTCCTCTTAATTTTTTTGGCACAATATTTTCATGTTCAACTAATTCATCACTAAGCTGAGTAATGTGGTCTAATTTGGGAAAAATTCCCTCAAATTAAAATATTTCATTGTCACATTGCTCAATTATCTCATCAATCTCATTAAGCTAGTTTTTGAGTTCTTCATATTTTTCCCTAGCTTTCTCAATTTCTACTTTTCCCTTGTTATCTTCTCAATCCATGTGTCTACAGCTTGAAACTTCTTGACATCTTTGTCAATATTTTCCAACCCTTCAGTGTTACTTACAGAGGTATCTTATTGAGTATGGTTGGGTTTCTCAATTAGCTATTTAATACTAGAACTCATAGATTTTACCTATTCTTTCAATTGATTTTTGTTATCCTGTCTTCATCCACCTTTTGCAACAGGTCCTTTACCACCTTTGATACTCCCCGTTTTAGTTGATCTCTTGAGGGTTTTCCTAAGGGGATGAGCTGAACATTGTAGTCACTAGTTTTACATTCATAAGGGATTGATATTTCTAAAGTTTTTTACCCCAATGGATCAGTATGAGTCTTGGTAATAACTGTATCCCTTTCGGAGGTTCTTACTGTCTTTGGAAAGGAAAATGCAGTAAGAACAATATCGTGAGTAGGAAAAATTTCTTTCTCTTCACTTGAAATCAATTCACCAATCCACCCTTTAGCGAGACTCGTCCCAATTTTTTCTTCTTGCAATTCTTGTTGGGGTTTCTCTAGAACAACCACCAATTGCTTAGATAGTCCTTGTTCATCTTGGACTGATGGTTTTACCTGTTTATCAGCATCTATTTCAATAGACATCTCCCTAATCTCATCATGGACTGGTAATTCCTTCAATTTTATTTCTTCTTGGTCTAGTTGTTGGGATTGATCAGCCTCCTTTTGATTTATACCAGAAGTTGGAATATATTCTTTCCTTATCTCTCCATTTGATGCCACATTAGATTTAGTTTCTTCCTTGAGGTTTTCTTGAACCATTAGCTGGCTCACAGATTCCTCCTTCCCGTCACATAGCTCTACCTTCTTTAAGATTTTTGGGTTGGCATATTACTATCCTCATGTTCTAATGATACCTCAAGTCGTGCTATAGTGGATTACTCACCTGATGCCAACTCCTTATTCCCATCTAGAGATTGCATATCTATATCAACAATAATTTCCTCTCTAGCACTTGCATCTTGTAACTTCTATTGTCTTTTCAAAGATAGATTTCCCTGCTTGAAAATTCTCATCGTATTTAGTGGTTTTGACATGATGGGAAACATATTCTTCCACTAATAGATTTGGACCCTTTGAATCTAAAGTCACTTGACATGTAGGAGAAACTTCTGTTATTTGGATCCCGACTTTATCGTGGCATGTGAGTAATTTCTTCCATTTATGTATTTATTTCAAGATTATCTACTCATCTGGCTATTAGTTCATTAATAGATACATCAAGTGCATCTAATGTGGAAAATTCTTCACCAATGTCAAAATCTATCACATTTTCCTGAGCCTTTACAAACTCCTACAATTTTTCAAACAAAGGTATATTCACATCCTCAGCATGTAGGGTTTTAGATGTTCTCATATCTTTACTTCAAATTTAGTTGTCTATTGGATTAGATGAAACATTTCCTTGGGTCATTTGTTCCCCAGTGCAGGTTATGTTTGAGAAACATCATTCCTCTCATGTTTAGTGGGATCAATCAACACATCTCTATGCTTATGTTTCATGGGTGTATGGGCACCCTCTCTTACAAGAATTGGCTCATAGAAAACCTTCCTTCTCTTATGTTCCCTTTCAAACTTTTTGAGGTCTGGTGCTACCTTTCATTCCTCTTTTTTGTGGCCTATATTGAGAATGGCCATTTTCTATAGCCACACTCATTAATTTTTTAGTAATATGAGGTTTTGGAAAAATTCCTAAAGGAACCAAATGAGATGCCAAACCTTTCCCTTTTTCTTGAAGTGGTTTTGCAAAAGTAATAGGAGTATCCATAGATTTAAAGAGCATTCCTCATTCTTTTTCCTTAGAGCGGATATAGAATTACCTGTCCCACTAGTGGTTGAAGTCCATTCACCTATAAGTTCAAAAGTGGATCTCTTTGAAGGAAAATAAGGAGATATTCCTCCCAAAGGATCAATTTTGTCAGCAAATTCCCTCAGGGGAGGGATATCATCACTTAAATTTCCTAGATCCTTGAAGTTATTTAGGATTATTATATTTTGGATTGATAGATCAATATTCTTGACTCGACCAATTTATAGTTCTCCTCATCACATATGTTATCTGAATATAAGAATCATTTAATTCTATTTCATTCCAGTTTAGAGGGGCTATAGGTTTTCCTTATATCTTTTGATCAAGATATTACTTACGTACCATGTGTGAATCATCCACAATTTTCTCATGGATAACTATAATCCTTAAGTCTATGATTTGTGGAAGGGTCATTCTAGAGAAATATCTCAGTCTTACTTCCTCCTCATCCCTACAATTCATCCAATGGTCTTCAAAATGAGGCTCATGTTTAAAAGTGTTTGCAATATTATTAAACACCCACCTAATATCATAGTTATCTCTTACCTCAAACTTTTCCAACTCAAACCTTTTCAATTCATCCTCAATTAATCTAACCTTTAAAATTTAAGGGGATGAGTACCTTCCAATTTTGATGGGGAACTTAATATTTGTCTTTTGTTTCTCAACAATAAATTTGTGAAATGGTATTAATTACATTGCTAGTTCACACAAAGCCATTTTATCATCTAAACATCTAGGAAACTTATATGGCTTACGTTCAAAACCACTAACCCTTTTATATGTGAACTTCCTATACTTAATAAAATAACACCCATATTCCATAATCACTTGCCTAGCCTACTCAGAAATCCTATATTGCCCCCATTATGGTTTGAAAAGAAATATAATTGGTGTAAATAAGTTTTCATTCACCAATCTTACATTCCCACTCCAATCAACCAACTACAACTGAGGAAAAATCTCATGCATTTAGCATTGTTTAAAATTAGCACATGGAAAAAGGCCAAGGAAACATCCATGTCCCGTAACATTGATGCAACCTAGAATTCAGTGATACAAACCCGATAAAACCCTAGACGCACTGGCACATCACTCAGACTAAATTAAGCACTCACCTGAAGTGCGAAAAGGTATCAGGTCCCTCTTTAGGGTTGTTATATTAGGATGTTAACATGATGGAGACTTAACATATATAGTTCTATTACTATCTCATCATTCTACAAAGCATACCAGTTCTATACCTAAAGGAGAACATAATTAAGTACTAGCCATGATGAGATCAAAAACATACTAGATTCAGATACACACAAAAACTAACACTTAGATTCAACCAATGTCCTTCATTATATTAAATGCAGTGAGTATACAGAAGCTTCATTACAATAACAGTAGCATGCACACAACAACATAACTCTGTATATACCTCCTCTCCGTATGTCTCGATATCTCTATTACATAGTTTACTACATATTT
This sequence comes from Taxus chinensis, assembly GCA_019776745.2. Taxonomy (NCBI): domain Eukaryota; kingdom Viridiplantae; phylum Streptophyta; class Pinopsida; order Cupressales; family Taxaceae; genus Taxus; species Taxus chinensis. Next base: position 238,296,755 of record CM034149.1, on the reverse strand, counting down.
ATAAGGATGGGGACTTTCCCTTCACCACTTATCTACTCCAAAAATAGTTCGCATGATATTCTTAGCCACGCACCTTTACAAAACTAGCCACACATGCAAGTGTACTAACAATAGACTACTACTAGCTAACTGATAGTAGTAGATATATTTCCATCCTGTGTCTTTGCAAAGTGCTTCATATCCAATCCTCCAAAAATAGCTGATGCATTGTGTGCACGTATCTTCCTTGTTTGTGTGCTCTACACGCCATCTCTAAAAATAGACCTTTATGAGCGAAAATGGCTAAGTTATGAAAATATAAACTTGTGTTCCATGCACGTGTTCTCCCTATTCATTTGTGCCTTTAAATATGACTCACTTCCCCACACGGACTTCTTGTGTGATTTTTTTTTCAAGTGTTATTTCATCAACATTACCCCACACTAATTTAATTTTGACCCCGATAATGGTCATCTCCAAAAACTAAAGTAAAGAATAGAAGAATGGAAAGAATGAAATAATGTATGAAAGAATGTTTTTACTCTGTAGTCTCTTCTTCAGTCTGAACAACTAATTTATGATATTCTTTTTTTATTTCATCCTCCAAGGTCTGCCACTCAGTGAGTGCTTCCTCTACTTTTTCTGGAATTTCCACAGCAATGGACTCCAATTCATCCCTCGCAATCTCCCCTTTTTCATTTTGCAAGACCAACACAATGTTGGACATTGTAGTCATCCTTCCCTCTAATAAATCCATCTTCTACACAATGAGCTTCCCAAGATCTTCCAATCGAGTCTTGTGTGGTTCTTATGTTGCTGCTGAGGCCTCGCGCTTATGTTTGACCATTGATAATATTTATGTGTGGCCCAATTTTTTTTCCTTCATCACTTCTGGACCTCATTATTCTCCTCCACGGTTTTTATGTTGATGAGCACCTCTGGAGCACTGCAAATGTTTAAGGTTTGGTCTACTTTCTTCAGTTCTTCTTACAGCAGCCCTTCATAGGATGGAATCTTCCACATCACTGAAGCTTTCTCTCGTTCTGCCCCTTGTGTTGGATCCTTTGGCGCTGGCATGCATGGACGCTCATCTTCAAGTACTGGGTCCACCAACTTTCCTACATAATGTATTGCTAAAGGAAATGTCTGTGGTACCTTTGGCTCCAAATGTGGCCTAGCTCTTATGACATTATCACTAATTTCCTCTGTAATGTTGATAAATACAACATTTTTTTTCTACGCCAAGTCTCTCTCCTGCATTAGGCATGTTATTTCCCCATCCTTAGTTTTTATCTCTTCCCTGAGTGCCCTAACTGTGGCATCCTTTTCCATATTCTGCCTCGCCACCTCTATTGAGACTTTCACCAATGCATTAATCACCTATTCATCTGACATGATAATAGGCTTTATTGTCATATGTCTAGCCTAAGGTGTCTTTTTAAACCTCCACAATATGCATGAATCCTCACATACATCAAAATCTGGATCATTCATGTGTGTGTGCATGGACCATGATAACTGCTTCCTTGTGTGCACTTTGGCCATATCTTCATCCATTAATTCCCAGCCATATAATTCTTGCATCCTCTACATAACCCATGGCTGGTGGAATGTGCTCTCCACTTGTTCTTCTAGACCAAGGCTGCTTAGGAACTTGAGCTTCCATATTTGGAGCGTTTATTTCCATGTCTAGCGCAATCTCTGTAGTTGTCTCATCTATTCCATTTTCCTCCTCTTCTCCTTGCTTCATATCTTCATCTTTATGTTCTACATTCTCTAGAGGTGTAGGAGAATTAGGTGCACTTTCCTCTTATCCTTCCACCTCCTAATTCAACTTCAGTTTCCTTCTCCTTTTCATGGTTGTCTATTTTTGTGGAGAGAGTCTGGGTGATTTTTGTATTGTTTACAGAGTATCACCTTGATTCCTTGTTCTCTTGAACACCCACTTAAATTTTTGATCTCCTTGGACTTCATCCAATTCATCATCATCCCCCTCTTGTGGTTGAGGTGGTTTAGTGGCACATCAGCTTCATCCTTGGTCGTAGGATGTCTTCTAAATTTATGTTCCAAACCACCACTATCCTCGCACTCATCCTCCTCATCCTCCACTTCAATTGGCTCTCTAGGCTTAGGCACTGGGATGTTCTCCATCATGTGCTTACCCTTTGATAGTGCTGGAAGTGCAAACTCATCTTCCACATACTTGTTATTCTCCAACTTTGGCTTTACTTAGAGGTACACCAGTGCTGCTCCAATATCTCCCACAACAAAACTCATTGGTTTAATTATCAATACATATGAAATGAGTCTTTTAATATATGCACCCCACCCTGGATACACATATTTCTTCCTTAGTGTGTGGTAGTCGCAATCTACCTTATCTGCATCGAATGTGTGTTGCCGCACGTCTAAGAACCTGTGTACTGGCACCTATAAGTACCTTATTGTGAAGGCATATGCCAACTTACACCAAGGGCTCCATGCTCCATCCTTCATCCTTCATGGAAAACCGTGCTATATAGAAATGTTGGTATACAGTGAACTGAACTACCTTTCCAACCACCGAAGGCAAGTCTTTGGGGATGCACCATTCTTCTTCAAAGTTTGCACGGAGCCTATCATACCATTTCTCATCCATTTGCTTGACCTGTTATATCATGGATCCCTCACACAAGTAATTTTTGAAGTGTTCTGAACGTGACTTATGTTCCATGGGATACTCCCATATCTTATCCTTTGGTCCATTAGGTACTCTGATCTCCAAGAACACCATTGATAATAGAATAGCTCCAAAGCTGATCTTTCCTCCTGTGCACGCTTCCTCAATAATAGTTTCTGTAATATACCATGAAATGTTGTAGACTACCCCTTCAGACATCTTTATGGAAATGTATAGCCACATGGTGTTCACTTGTGACCACCTTTCCTAGTCATTTAGCTTTGTAACAAGATGTGCGGCTACTTGCACCACTAGATACTTCTTTAGTTTATCGATGTACATGCCACGTGGACCCTTTATGTACCCCAACTCCTTTCTAGTCTCCAATATTATGGCCTTGTCTGTTAGATCATCTCAAAAATCTTCTCCTATGCCTTTCAACCCCATTACCATGGAGATGAGCACGGCTGAAATTCTGGCTATGCATCCTGTAAAGTAGAAAAAATCTTTTTGCACTCTACTCATGAGCTATTGGTACAAGGGCTCATATTTCCAAAAGTAAAGGAGTTCATATAGTTGGTAAACTCTTATCTTTTGCAAGATCTTCTCGCCAACATCGTCATACACTGGCATGTCTTCCGTTGTACATTTATTTGTCTTCATGTTTAGCAAGGCATCAAATATTTCTTATTCTCTATGGTATGGTGATTATACTAGCTCACTTTGCTTCTTCTTATGTGAGAATCCCACTCCTGGCCTAGGATAACCCCCTCTGGATATTATATCTCTTAAAAATTACTTTTGGGAGCCATCTCCTCTTCCTCTTCGACCACCTTCTTCTTTCCCTTTACTCTTGCTGCAACTACTTTCTTGGGTGTCATTTCTACCTTGTAATCCTTTATAGATCCTCACCTCTTTAATTATGCAATATGTGAATCAAACCCTAGCTCGATTCAACATGCCCTAGGTGAAATTACTTTCCCTTACTCCTCTCTTTCACCTTTCTTTGCTCAAACCCTTTACCATTGCCGATACAAGCTCTTTCTGTGCATATATCTCTTCATCACGATTGGTTTCCCACCTCTCACACCTTAATTCAATCACTCAGATCTTTGCACGTAACTCTTTTTCAAATAATCTTAATCGAAATGGTAAAAATGAATTCACATCCCTTCCTTATATAGATTTCAATTTTTTGATGCATTCATTGGTCCTTTACCTACCAAATATCCTCTCATTAATTGACCGATTCCATATTTTCTACATGTTACATCTTCGTGCCTTAGTTATAACCTTCTAGCATGCCTTCCTACCCTTTGGTCACAAAATTATCCTCAGCATGCTTCCTTGCACCCAAGTACCTCGTCATTGCACCTTCTACATGTAGTTGTTATGGCCTCTTCTTACCTCAAGTTATATTGTCCCTTCATTCATCTCTATCTTTGGTCACTTTTTAGAGGCAACCCTTTGAGTTAGTTGAAGAGCACCCGTAGCAACTTATTCCTTTCACCTTTCAATTCCAACAATATTTTACCTGGATATTGAAAACCACCCCACACTAAAAGTATGTGCAGTCCTCTACACATAAACATGCTTCATGTAGTAATTAGCTTCATGCATGAAAGTGCGTTTATATCACAACACACCAACTAAATTGAAAAATCATAACGAAAAAGAAGGAAACACATTAAGGAAATACAAAATTTAAAATCTAATCTAAATGGAAACACTGCCTTATTACAAACGTTAAGAAGAATTATTTATAGTAGGGCTTCAAGCTACTCTCGTTGAAGTAACCGGGTAGTTGTGCTCCATCAAGTGCTTCTAACTAGAAAAAACATGTTTCAAGGATGTAAGTGATAACATACGACCCCAACCAATGTACCTTAAGTTTTCCTAGATGGTGCAAGAACTTAGAGTCATAAAGAAGTACCATTTTTCCAATATCAAACTTCTTATCCCTTATTTTTCTATCATGCCATGCTTTCTGCCTAGCCGTTTCTTTCTTCTGACTCCAGTGTGTTATGTCTCATCATTGATCCAGCTGAATTATCTTTTCAATCCATTCTTCTAAAGCTTGCTCATCAGCTAGACCTCTAGCACACACAAACGCAAAGATGGTAACATAAACTCCATAGCAAGAATGGCTTTTAGGCCAAACACTAACTGAAATGGTTTGGCTTTGTTCAACCTTTTATATGTTGTTATATATGCCCAAAGTACTACAGATACTTTATCATCCCAATCCTTTCTTCCAATATCACATATTTTTGTCAATGTGTGGCTCAAAATTTTGTTGAAAGCCTCAACAGTTCCATTTTCTTGAGGATGATAGGGTGTAGTCTTATGGTGTGCAATCATGAACTCATCTAATAAAATTTTGATTGTCTCATTAAGAAAATGTGTGCCCCTATCATTGGTCAAACTCAAAGGACATCCATACCTTGTAATAATATGTTCCCATAGAAATCAAGTGGATGTACCCGTTGTACAGTCCTTGGTAGGTGCTACTTCTACCCACCTTGTCAAATAATCTATACAAGTTATAATGCAGCGTGATCCAGTTCTGCTCACAGCTAGTGAAATAGGACCCACAAAATCTATAGCCCATTTCTCAAACGGTTCTGCGCTAGCAATAGGTCTCAGAGGCATTTCATCTCGCTGACCTGGTCTTCCAAGATGTTGACAATGATCACATGCCTTACAAAATTCCTTACAATCTTTATAGAGGGTCTCCCACCATAATCCAACGAGTAGAATCTTGTGCGCTGTGGCATCACCTGTATAGTGGCTCCTACAATTCCACCATGAGCTTCTTCCATAACTTCCATGTGCTCATATTCCAATACAAAATGGCATAATATTTCATCTCAGACCATTTTGTACAAGTCACTACTAATTAACATATAAGGTGCAACGTGTATAGCAAGTTGTTTCTTCTCCTAGGATTTCATTCCTTTTGGTGCCATCCCTATGCGTAAAAAGACATCAATATCCTCTAGTTCTGATGGTGCACATTGTAACCTGTATAACTGCGTATCTGGCATGGTATCTTCAATTTCCTGTGCTTCTTCTCCTAACTGTATTCTTGATAAATGGTCTGGTCCATAATTACTTTTTCCTATTTTTACCACAACTGTGAAATCAAACTCTTGAAATAGGAGCACCCATTAACATATGCACCCTTGTAAAATAGGATTATTTACCAAATACTTCAATGCCATGTGATCTTTATAAAAGACGAATGGTGTAGCTAGTAGGTACTGGCAAAATTTATGCAACGCATAGATCATTGACAAAGCTTCGCGCTCTGTAGTTGTGTAATTTTGTTCTACAGGAGTCATCTTTCTACTAGCAAAATAGATAGGATGATCTACAATACCTTCTCCAGGTTGAGCCAACACCGCGCCAATGGCCATGCCGGAGGCTTCAACATGTACATGAAATGGTTTTTGCCATGAAGGAAAATGTAGAATAGGCACGGTAGTAAGTTTCTCCTTTAATGTCTCGAATGTAAGTTGTTGTTGTTCTCCCCAGTAGAACATGCCTTTCCCTTTCAATAACTCTTCTAAGGGTGCGGCAACTTTGGCATAGCCTTTGATAAATTTTCTGTAATATCATGTATGTCCCAAAAATCCATGCACCTCACTTTGATTGGTAGGCTCCCCTAGGCCTATAATGACTGCAACCTTTGCTGGATCAACCAAAAAACCCTCCTTACAGATTATGTGTCCTAAAAGTATCCCAAATGGTGTAGCAAATATACACTTCTTGATGTTCAAAGAGATACTCAACTGCCTACACCGTTCAAACATTAAGTGCAAATTGTCACAGTGGTCCTTAACTAACCCATACACCGTCTAATCGTCTAAATATACCTGTAAGAAGTTGTGAATAAATTCCTTGAATGCTTGGACAACTATGCATGAAAATACAACAGGCACATTTTTCAGAATGAAGGGCATTACAGTATAGGTGAAGCTACCCCATTCAGTAGTAAATGTAGACTTCTCCTGATCCTCATGGGAAATCCTAACCTAATGATACCCAGAGAACCCATCTGTAAATGAATAGATTTCGCACCCTGTAACTCCTTCTAGTATTTCCTCAGTAAATGGCATAGGGAATGGATCTGTTACACATGCAACATTCATCTCCCTATAGTCCACACATATTCTAATCCATCCATCCTTCTTGATACTGATCACCATTGGACTAACCCATTCTGACTCATCAAGGGGCTTGATAATTCCAAACTTCAACATGTTATCAATCTCTTCTTTGACCTTTTCACGCAAATTGGGGTTCATTTTGTAAGGCCTCTTTCTAACTGGGTGCACACCCTCTTTAAGATTTATCTTCATCTCCCCTAATGATTCATGCACATGCCTTTAAGTTCATGGTACCCCCTAGGAAATAGGTCCTGGTAGTCCCTTAGTAACTCTATGATTTTTTCCACTTCAGAGTTTGACCAATAATCTCCAATTATGGCTTCCTTAGGCTCTGTATCTATTCCAATATTCACCCGCTTTGTCTTCATAGGTTCATGATAGGCACATGTGGTCCTATCCACACTATCCAATACCTCATGCCTTCCTATTGAATGGTTTACATCCAGATTATCTACTTCTTTGTCATCCACTAGGTAGACCATTTTTCCTTTCTCTTTCTCAAGGTAAGCGCGTTGAAGTAATCTTGCATCATCCCTTGGTTATTTATCAAGACGTGCTCCTGAGTCCTCTTTATCTAATAATTCATAGAGGATTTTTTCATCCTTAGCGTGCTATCCCCCATAGTTAAGTGCTTGATAAATTTCAATGCTTCTTCTACCAGAGGTTTTGTAGAGAAGAAGTCAAACGTCTGGGCCATTCCTGTAATTAAATTCTGCCAATTTCTAGTTTCTCTATGGAGTTCTGCATATACATACCAAGCACATGCACAACCTTGTAAAGTGGAATAAAACTGGTGCACCCATAGTGAAGGTGGTAAAGCTTCCTACCCTTCTGTCCAGAGTCTCTCACACTTCTGAACATGGTGCTGAACAGGTTGATCACCATGATAATTGCATATTTGTGTAGGTGCATTACTCCTAAAGAACCTAGTAGTAAGAGCAACCCCAATTTCATCCCATTCAACCAGATTATCCTTGTGGACCACCCACCAGCATGTTGTTATCCCACATAGTGTATATGCTAGCATATTTCTCCTCTCTAGTGGGTCTATCCATTTTTCTTCCATGGATGCAGGAATACCATGGGATCCCCTTCTCCTGTGTAACAAGGTACCGAGTTGTTACCTATCCTCCTGACATAACATGGTTTTGTGCCTCGAGGGAATATGCTCTTCACTTTTCACCCTACCAACTCATAAGTGTTGTGAGCCCAATTATCACAAGAAACACTTGTAGTATCGCTAATAGACTGTGCATCCTCCCACTGAATTAGTCCTTCTTTGGTTGGTTCAATCATCTCTAGATCTCGGATGGTGCGTACATAAATCCTATTCAGATCTTCTTCACTTAAGGGCTCAACATAGGGCATGGAATTTCCATCTGTCAAAGGGATAATGACCCTTTCCTCTTTATTTTCAAAACTGATATACCCTTTGTTGAACCAAAGATCAACATTATTTGCATAGCACCAAGGATGCCCTAATAGAGCTGGGAAGCTATCTGATTCTACCAGTGCTAAAACTTCAAAGTCTCTAGTGAACTTGGCTCCTTGTATGGTAATGGATGCATCTTTTAAAACTCCTATGGGAGTGGCCTTAGTCCAATTAGCCATGAATAATACATTAGAGGATGGCTTCAATGGGGGTCTCCCCATTTGTACCCATGCATCCAAGGTAAGAACATTGACTTCTGCACCTGTATCAATCAATATATTACTCAACAGCCACCCATCCACAACAACATTCAAAGTGATTTCCTTGTCATAATCCAGGCTATGAGGAGGGATATTTGCATGCAGGATCTGTCGTTCGGTCTCAGTACTTGCGCGCGGAGTGTTCCCTTTTAACCAACTCCCCAATAGTGGAATGATGTTCTCCTGGAGCAACATTTTGCACACTTCTCTCAAGTCATCTATATCAGTTTGGACCATCTCTGATGCTTTCTTCTACTCCTTTAAATATTGTATCTCACCCTGAAGATTCCTTAGAACTTCCATGGTATCCTGATAAACCTCCTTCTAATAGGCAGGATCTGGGTACCATGCATGAAGAACCTCATCTTTAGTGATGGTAGGTTTTTGTTGTAATGCCTCCCTGACACGTGTTGCCTCAGCACGGGTCGTGATCCTCACTTATAGTGCCTCAGAATCTACTTCTATTTTGGGCATCCATTGATTGTCCACAGCTCATTGTATCCTAACCATCCTGACACCTTTGTTTTCTTGTTTATGTTGCTTACTCAGATGCTCATATAAGTCTGGGCACTCTTCATAGCTATGGTTCATTCCGCAGAAAGAACATGCAATATTCTGAGGGCACTCGTGCCTATAGTGGTCAGGAGATCCACATGTATAACATGTTCTGCAAGGGAACTCACTTCTTCCACCACCACGGCCTCGTCCTCCAAATCCACCATGGTATCCTCGACCTCTGCCACAGTTTCCTTCAAAACACCCCTCATTCCGATCATAGCATGCTTGATTGTGCTCCTAGTCCTGATGCTCATTCTTTCCCTTAGAGTTATCTGAAACTCATATTTTTCATACACCAATATCTATAGCATCATGGATCTATCCAATCAGCTGGCAGTCCTCCGTGTCATGAGTTGTGGACCTACAGATTTTACAGTAGCTTGAAATATTCTTCCTTATCACACATTGTAATAATGGGTAGCGGCTAGAATCATGGTTTAAATGGCATATCTCATAATCCATCAGTCAATGAGCATACTATTTAGTGAGGACAACTATCCTTTATGTGACCCTCTACTTCACAATCTGTACACCAAATTCCTAAGCACATTTCATGGGCTGAATTCACCGATAATTTCTCTAGCTATTTTTCCATAGCTGCAATATGTGCCTCTAAGAATGGGCTAATGCCAGTGTTAATACTCCCAATGACCTCAGCACGTAGGGCTGATTCCAATGCCTCGCGTGGATTAGTATATGTCTTATGTGACAGCGCCCTCCTAAATGGTGTAATCAATCCCCCAACAAACCATTGTGCATGTTGGCTTGTGTGAATATCATAGGAAAGTTTAGACAGAAGCATTTTAAAATGGGCATCATACTCACGCACACTCTCAGTAGTGCCTTGCTTAATATCCTTGAGTGCACTTATACTCTTCTTCTCAAATTCAAGGATATAAAACTAAGAACGCATCCTTTAATGCTGCATAATCCATGCAAGTTTGATCAGGGTCAAACTTTATGTACCAGCTATGTGCACACGCCCTTGTAACATAGTAGCAAATTGGCTTGCCTTACGCTCAGAAGTTGTGATTCCTTTTGCGCACCACAATATTTCACACATATGCACATGTTCAGCAACATCTTCTATGCCCCTATACTCTAGAAGAAAAAGAGACATTTCCATATAAATATTTTGGGGTTGGTGCGGACCTTGCCCACCTGATCCAGAACCTCCAGTGTTTCCCCTACCTCCAGAACCTCTAGATCCACCTGAACCAGAACTTCCCATGCCTCCTGATCCCAAACCTGTAGCTAGAATAGGTCCTATAGATGTACTCCCCTTTGCTCTGACAGTAGTACTATACTGAACCCCTACAGTCTGTGAAGTAGTTCCACTTCCAGAAGTGAATCCAACATTCAGTGCGCTCATATTCTGTGTGGATGATGTGCCTAAAAACACATCCTCCAAATAACAATGAAGTCATACTAATCCCTACCATTGATGTGCATTACTCTCTTACTTCCCACACTTGTGTGCTTATTGATTACTTATCATACTAGATACTGAGAAAACCAAGAGCAAGGGCTAGGTTACTAAGTGGATTCAGATGCACACGAATCATGGCCTAGGCCCAGTAGTCTCTGCTGGTGTGCTTCGTTATGAGGCTGAGGGAGGATCCTTGTCATGCTTTTCAAGATGGGGAGTTCTGATGCTCTGGCTCCACATCTTCTATGTGAGCTTCAAATCCTTCACGAGCCATCTCTCTCCTCAATGCCATACTTTCTACAATGGTATGTTGCTTCTCTATCTCCCTCTCACATGCCTCATTATACTTAAGCCGCCTTTCCTCTCTTTTCCTTTATGCCACTAGGTCTTCCATCTTTCACCAATCCTGTTCCTTCCCTTGTGCATGGTGGGGTTTAGTTAGCCATCAGTTTACTCTCTAGATTCAAATTTACCATCAAGATCTTGATCGCCAGTGGAATTCCTTGTAGGTAAGCTCCCCGTGGATGTCGTAAGAACTAGAATTCAGCTACCTCTGGACACGAGTAAGTGGAAATTGAGTATTCCAAGATATAATTGTTCAAGACACACAAAACCATGTATCCATAGCTTGAGTCCAAATAAGATCAGCATCATAAAGGGCCTAGAATTCTTCATACATCCAGACAAGTGCGTGATACCTCCAATTCCATTAGATGCATAAGTAATCAACCACTTGTACAATTCTACTAGAAAGATAGCAAAAAATGATCTCATATAAACTGTCATACATATTTTGTTCCACCCAAGTGCATGCATTAAACTCAGATCCAGTGTTGAACTGCCATGTGTATTCTTCTTCCAGATCACATATCCATTCTTCAATACTTGCTAAGGTCAACCGGTATGTCTTCATTGCAAACCATCCTAAAAACAACTGAAAAAAGGTCCCAGCAACAGAGCTAATGATGCAGCCTAGAATTCAGTGATACAAACCCAATAAAACCCTATATGTGTTGTTACATCACTCAAGCTAAACTGAGCGCTCACCCAAAGCGTGCAAAGGTACCAGGTCCCTCTTTAGGGTTGTTGTAGTAGGATGTTAGCATGATGGAGACTTAACATATATAGTTCTATTACTAGCTCATCATTCTACAGAGCATACTAGTTCTGTACCTAAGGGATAACATAATTAAGTACTAACCATGATGAGATAAAAAACATACTAGATTCAGATACACACAAAAACTAACACTTAGATTCAGCCAATGTCCTTCATTATATTCAATGCAGTGAGTATACAGAAGCTTCATTACAATAACAGTAGCATGTGCGTAACAACATAACTCTATATATACCTCCTCTATGTATGTCTCTATATCTCTATTACATAGTTTACTACATATTTATAAGGGTGGGGACTTTCCCTTCACTGCTTATCCACTCCAAAAATAGGTTGCATGCTATTCTTAGCCACGCACCTTTACAAAACTAGCCACACATGCAAGTGTGCTAACAATAGACTACTACTAGCTAACTGACAGTAACAGATCTATTTCCAGCCTGTGTCCATGCAAAGTGATTTGTATCTAATCCTCCAAAAATAGACAATGTGTGGCACACATCATCTCTACGTCGTTTGTGTGCTCTACATGCATTCTCTAAAAATAGACCTTCATGGGCAAAAACGGCTAAGTCCTGAAAAGCTAAACTTTTGTTCCACGTGCATGTTCTCCCTATTCATTCCTGCCTTTGAATATGACTCACTTATGATCCTAGCATAATATTTTTTATTTTCCTCATAATCTCGTAAGGCTAAGCTAATACCCAAGGTTATTGAATTACTTATCATAGGTAACTTGAGAATTATTCTAATAGATACAAGCGTCAATGTCAACAATGCATCATCACTTCCATCTAGCATTTCCCTTTTTCTGAGTCATAGTTCATAGTACAATGCCATACCAATTCTGGGTAATGAACTGATGGTGGAATAACACCAGCTAAAGTGATGCAACTATCTTAAATTGCTTCTATATACTCACTCTTATTAGGGCTACTCAATCTTTGAAGAAAATATTTTAAGTCAACATTCATTAATTCTGTGTCTATAATTTTATCTAAATCACCCATGATTCTTGACGCAACTGAGAAAAAGGATGGCATGTTTTCATCTTTAAAATCCTTAGTTTTACTTCAAATTTCTTGTCAATAAAAGAAAAAGCAGAAGAGTTCCTTAGTTCTTACCATTTTTCTGTGACTGACTGAGTAATTCAATGTCAATTCGAAAGATTTTCAAACTTTGGTTTCCCAATTTTAGCTCCACGGTCAAATTCACAATACTCCTAAATGAAACTTACTAATGATGGCAACCAGATTGCAACAATTGATAATAAAAGGATCAAAACATTTGAAAACTTTAAACTCATTCTTGATTTGTGCAAAATGCATTGCATCGTGTCCACTCATTCCACTTTTCCCAATTTTAAAAGTGAGTTTTCCACGTGGAAAAGTCTTCCGTCGATGCAGGCTTAGGGAGATTCTTTGCATTTTTCCGTGTTTTAAAACATATACACTTTTATTCATTTCACCCGACTACCTGCTTTTGAATTTCAATCTGATCTTGACACATGGTTACACCTAAAAGACAACAAAGCTACAGGCCCTTTCTAAAACTTTGTTCCTTTTTCACTTTAAACCAAAAGAATAAATTTTCTTTGATGACCCACTTCCCTGATTCTTACATAAGAAAGAGCCACATATCTTTTATGGGCCTCAAGATCTTATTTGCACTTTTATACCTTATTACCTTGGTGCGTAAAAATATAACTATGCCCCGATCCCCCGATATATCCCACTTGTGACAAGTGTACACCTTCAGAGGGAGGAATAATTTTTCTGTTTGTGCATTTTATGATCACAAATATTTAGAGGAATATTCGTTAGGCCACGGAGCCAACTTTGCATTTTGTGAAGGAAATAGAAAGTTATAAGTTCACAACTTAAACCCACCATACCACATCCAACTAGGAAGTGCCATATACCAACAGGTGGCGGAAAAAAATATGAAATTATTGACACAATCAAGGAACACTTCTCACAAGTAATTTTCCTGATTTTTCAGACCGGATTCATGATCATTTTTCTCACAAGGGTTTTCAAAAATAATAAATATCCAAACCTGATCCTTGACCAAAAAGAGGAAAAACAACCAACACATAGGAGAATTAAAAGAATTTAAATCAATGACTATAACCTTTCAAACTTGTACTCCTCATAGGAAACCAGAAAACACAAAAAATGTCGAAGGAAAATTTCAAACAAAAAGGGGTGAGATTAATTCGAGCACCAACACAGGGCATTTTCCTCCATCAGATCATTGAGTTACCTTCTCACTCAATGAAATTTGTGTTTTATGTTTGCATCGTGAGATTTTACAAGACTTATCACCTTGTTTCTACACCTGTCGATGAAATTTTTCCATGGCATATGAATCAACTCGCATTACTCCGTGCTTGTCATGTACCCCGCCACATCTCTGTATTGGATGATGCTTTGACCCCACCTCTGAAGTTTGGTCAGAGTTACAAGAAATAAGAACACAATAATCTTTTGTTATTCACATAATTGAGCTAACTCTCACAATAATAATGTGAGCACTATAGTATTTCCCAACATTCCCCCCTTAGTACAAACACGGGAGAAAAAATCACACTTCCTTTGCATCTTGATGCTCGTGTGTGCTCATGATCTGGATGGTTTTTCAGGACAGCCAAAAACCTCAACAAGGATAGTTTTATAGGATAGCCAACAACCTTAACAAGGATGATTTTACAGGATAACCAACAACCTCAACAAAGGATGGTTTTACAGGACAACCAACAACCTAAATATCATGATGTTTCTTTTCCTTGTGCTTTCTTCTTTCCACTATGTTTTTACTTTAGGGAATTATGTAGGAAACACTGCTCATTGAAGAAAAAATTGAAAAGAGTGGAAAATGAAAATGGAACATTGAGACCATGTTCCCTCATCAATGTGAAAATTTCACTTATTCAATACAAAAAGAACTCTGAAATAGAATCACATAGCTGAAACAAATTGCAATTCTAAAATAAAAAAACAAACTCACACACAATGTCACCACAGCTTCGTGTGGCCATGTCATTGTTAACTGATGAGATGTCATTGATTGACCTCCATCCTCTTGTTCCTCCATCCTCCAGTAGACTCTTTACTTAATACAAGAATTCTTAATCACATTGCTGAGCATTTGTTTCATCATTATACGAGTGGGTAGACTTCATATCCCACTCACTTTATTCGTCTCTTTTTTCAAAAATGAAGGCTTTATCCTTCAATTTAATATCAAGTAGATCTTGTGCTCTTTTATTACAATAAATAATACCATGTCCAAGAGCATTACAATAGTAAAAAAGAATTTTTTTGGATCTTGGGAGGTTGAATCTTGTTTAAAAGAATGCTTGAATCTTCCTTTATTTATGATTTGTTTCTACCATACATTGCAATTTCTTCTAGATCAATCTTCCTGGTTCTATTTTCTTCTTCTATCAAAGAAGAAATTAAATCCTCTAGACTTGGATTTGTTTTTCTCAAAGTGAAGACCATATTAGAGTAGCAAGGAGGCATGTTATTAAGTAATACATCTTTTTCATCATCATCAGTAACATCTAATTTTATTCTAGCTGATTTATTTAATATACAACGAAAATTACTTATGTGTTCCACCATGATGTCACCTTCCTCCATTTTGAGTCTGAATAGCTTATGCTTGAGTGCCACTACTGCACTCTCTTCGTGTGACCCAAACAACTTGCTCAATTTCATCCAGATGGCATGTGATGTTTTTGATAGAATTATGTGATGCAGGTAAGCATCAGATAATCCTAGACCTATGATTGTTGTTTTTTTCGATCCTTACTTTCCCATTTTGCTGCTTCATTTACATCATTTGGTTTCTTGACTTTTCCTTCCACAATCTCACATAGATCTTTGTTTATCAATAGCAATTGATTTCTCACCTGCCATGTATGGAAATATTTGCCTTCAAATTTTTTAATTCAATTCAACTTATCTATATCGATTTGAGAAAATAAAATGGACATTGATTTCAACCGAAAATGCATTTGTAAGGCAATTTTTAAAAAAAATTTACAACTCTTTTTTCAGTGACAATATAAGAAGATGACTATACAAAGACAAAAATAAATAGCTCAGACTTAATTGATACACATGAAATACTATTGGGATTTGTTAATACACTATGAAAAACACTTATGCGACCTCAAAAACAACTTTGTATAGATACGCAAGTACATGGACAAACTAAAAAATACATGGTTTTGGAAGAGAATACATGCCTCTTATACAATGATTAGGAATTTTTGTTTGAAATAATGAATAAGTCAAAAAAACAGCACATAGTTGTAGAAATATGATAGGGAATAATGATATACAAACTGCACAGAATGGAGGAAGTGGAATAGACTCAACAGGTCGATAAGAGAGAAAACGGAGATAATGATTAAATTAAGTGGAAAACCAAGTCGAGATTTAATAAAATATAGAGATGGATGGAAAATATAAATTACTCACCACCAAATTTGAAAAATAATGCTCTATAGATGCATGCATAGGTCGTGGTCAATAATGGACTGTGCTTCAATGCACCAATTTTGAAAACTCATCCAAATGTGTCATACGATGTAGTTGTTAGAAGAATATCCACAACACATTAAATATGTAGCAGGTGTTAAATTGTTAGCCAATGCATAGAGATCGGTGTGGAGTAAATCTTTTATGGAAGAGATTGAGTAATTTTGGAAATGAATCAAATCAAACTTCTTGTCCTTCCAATGCACACAGATTCATAGCTTTAGAGACCACTAGGAGGGGAAAGTTACAACAACGATATAACAAAGATGCTTGGGTGATAGGAAATCAAGAGTAGCAAAACAACTTCCTACGCTAATCTTTGAGGAGAGATATTATGCAAAACTTTCAACATAGTAAAATAGTTACAGAAATATTAGCAACATATTCATAACAAAACACAAACACCAGACATACGTGGAGAAAATCCTTTCGGATAAAAAACCCCACACTCCAAAATCCCACTCAATGTATTTCAAATCTAATAACAAGATTACATACACTTGCAGAGAAAGTTTCTTACAAGAGTTTCACCAGAAATAATTCTAGGAGAATTAAAACTCACTACTTCAATTGCTTCTCCAAGCCTTCAATTTATAGACCTCCGGTTATACAAGAAACCATCTATGGTTTACAAAACCATGTGTCAAACCTCTCATGAGATGGATAGCATTAAAGAGCAAGATTTTGGTCTAAAATTAGGCTCCCACGTCCACAATATTCTCCCCTATTTTTGACCCTTATAGATGTCATAAAATCTATCGTAATATCTCTAAAAATAGTCCTTCCATGATATACTATCATATGGGAATATTTTGACAACTCCTATTTCTATTTTTAGAGCCTAGACAATGTGAAACGATTGTAGGAAAATATTAAATGAATAAACCAAACAAGGTTGAGACACCTCATTTCCAACAATCTCCCACTTGTTGAATACCTTGCAAGGGCCAAGGGAAAGATACCATCATGGATCAACTTCTAGGGGCCGAGAGGCCCATAGACTTGGAACACCACCTGAATATCGCTATGCTCATGGGCTTAGTTAATGCATCTGCAACATTCACAACTGTCTCTACCTTTTCCAACTTCACCCTTCCATCCTCGACCATATCTCTCACAAAGTGATACTATACATCAATGTGTTTGGTCCTGGCATGAAAAGTCAGGTTCTTCGCAAGGCAGATTGTGCTCTGACTATCACAGTATATTGTAACTGCACCCTATTTTAATCCAATATCTGAACACAAATGATTCAGCCAAATGGATTATTTATAGGCATGAGTAGCTACCATGTACTCTACCTCAGTAGTGGACAAAGCAACCATAGCCTATCGCTTGCTCATCCAACTAATTGCACCACCATTAAGAGTAAACACATATGCACCGGTGGATCTTCTACTATCGACATCACCGGCCCAATCTGAATCCACAAAACCATGAATACGTAGGGAATGTTGATCTCCTCTTCCATGAAAACATATAGAGTACTCTGATGTACCTCGCAAATATCTGAAGACCCTCTTAACTACATCCCAATGCACTCTTCCAGGATAAGACATAAAAACGAGAAAGAACTCCCACTACTTGGGAAATGTCTGGTCTTGTACAGACCATAGCATACATTAAGCTTCCAACTGCACTTTGGTAAGGAACTCTGCTCATTTCTTCCATCTCCAATGGGGATGATGGACATTTTGAAATGGAGAGCTTCGTTCCCAAAGTAACAGGAACACAAAGTGGTTTACAGTCCTGCATGTTGAACCTTTGCAAAACAAAAAAAAACATAATTACTCTGGCCAAGCCTTAGCTTTATGTTCTCATGATCTCTTCTAATCTCCATCCCAAGTATGTGTTTTTCTGCACCAAGATCTTTCATTTCAAATTTTACAGAGAGCTGAGATTTCAATTCTGCAATCAAACCTTTTCCTTTCCCAATAAACAACGTGTCATCAACATATAAAGTAATTACTAGGAAACAATCACCATCAAATTTAAAATATACACAATGATCAGATTTAGACCGCACAAACCCCAAACTCAACACATATGAATCAAACTTCTGGTACCACATCCTAGGACTTTTTTTAAGGCCATACAGGGATTTCTTTAACTTAAAAACCATATTGCTTTTACCTTTCTCCATGTAGTGCTCTGGTTGTGTCATATAGATTTCTTCCTCCAAATCACCATGAAGGAAAGTAGTTTTCACATCCATTTCTTCAACCTCTAGGTCATAAGCTGCTGCAATAGATAATAAAAACTGAATGGATGTCATTTTAGGAATAGGAGAGAATATCTCACCATAATCAATACCATCAACTTGAGAGTAACCTTTTGCAACCAACCGTGCTTTATACTTTTCAACATTTCCATCTGAACCAATCTTTTTCTTAAACACCCATTTACATCCAACAGGTTTCCAACCTTCAGGAAATGGTACAAGGTCCCATGTATCATTCTTTTTAATGGCTGCCATCTCTTCATCCATGGCTATTTACTAGGACTTTGCATCATTCATACCCAAAGCCTCTTGTACAGATCTCGGTTCATCAATGTTAGTAGTCAAAGCAAATATACACTTCCAATCATCAAGAGAATGCCCATACCTTTCAGGTGGTTTCCTTTTCCTTGTAGACTTTTGAACAAGTTGAGGTGGAGATTCTTCCACTTCTTCCTCTTCTTCTTCCTCTTCTAAAGATTCAAAGCTTGGTGAGCTCTCCTCAACTTCTTGTCTATTTTGGGGTCTCGATTCAACTTTCTCAGGTGTAGAAGGAAGTTGAACCACATCCTTTTTTTGTTCATTTTCTTTATGTTGTTCTGGCTGAAAATTAACAGGGAAAGATTTAATCTCTCTAAAAATAACACTTCTAGAGTATATTAACTTTTGTGCAACAGGATCCCAAAACTTGTATCCTTTCACACCATAGCCATATCCGATGAAGATACATTTGACAGCCTTAGAATCCAACTTTGTTCTCTTCTCCTTAGGCACATGTGGATATGCCTCATAGTAAAAAACTCTCAGATGTCTAATTAAAGGCTTTTTCCCCGACCACGCCTCCATTGGAATTTTATCAACAAGCGCTAATGTAGGAGATCTATTTATCAAATAGCAAGCAGTGGTAACAGCTTCAGCCCAAAACCTCTTTTCTAGACCAGCTCCAATAAGCATGCTCCTAGCCTTCTCCATCAACGTTCTATTCATTCTTTCTGCAAATCCATTCTGCTCCGGAGAATATGAAGTTGTCTTTTGTCTTTTAATCCTGTAATCTATACAAAATCTATCAAAGTCTACAGAACAGTACTCACCACCATTATCAGATCTCAAACACTTAATTTTCTTCCCAGTTTGCGTTTCAACCATAGCCTTAAATTCCTTGAAACAACTAAAAACTTCATTTTTACTTTTTAAAAAATATACCCATGTTCTCCTACTAAAATCATCAATGAAAGTAACATAGTAAACTGATTTAGAAATAGAAGCAACCTTAACAGGACCAAATGCAACCAAATGGATTAGATCCAAGATACATGAAGACTTATGAGTAGACGAGTAAAACTGAACGTGGTTCTGTTTGCCATAAATACAATGTTCACAGAAATCAAACTCCATATTGTAATCATTCAACCCCTCAATGAGGTTCTTATTTTTCAGGGCTTTTAAACCCTTCTCTCTAATGTGGCCAAGCCTTTGGTTCCATAACATGGTCTTCTCTATAGGTAATTTTGATTCGGTAGACAGAGCACCCTTGGGTACCCAGAAGCCATGACCATCCGTAGAGGAGGAAACCCTCTCCTTTTTCAGTGAAGTAGTTACTAGCTTAGTTTTATCTGAAGTGATATTGCACTCAACCGTGTATGCATCAAGTTGGTACAATGTACCCAATCTACTTCCTCTTGCTATCACCATAGCACCTCTCACCATTTTCAAACCTGCTTCAGAAAACTGTACATGCACACCTGCATCTATTAGCTTGCTAACAGATAATAAATTTCTTGCTAGTCCTAGGATATGCAAGACACCATCAAATCTTCTAATTCTACCATCATAAAATTTCATCTGAATACTACCACGACCAAAAATTTCAAGGAAAGATTTATCACCCAAATACACCTTACCACCATCATAGTTTTCATACTTACTAAACCAACTTTTTTTATGATTCATGTGGAAAAATGCACTTGAGTTATCAGCCATGCATTATCACTTGCATGAGTGACCAAAGCTGCAATAAAGGCATCTCCATCTTCTTTTTTGGACTCAAAATCATAATCATGCTTCTTCTTTTTCTTTTTCTTTTCTTCTTTGCATTCCCTTCAGAAGTGTCCAGATTTGCCACAGTTCCAGCATATCACCTTGGACTTACCAGGGGATTTTTATCTCCCCTTATTCTTGGAATGGCCACGCTTCTTCTCATCTTTGCCTCATTCTTTTGTTCTTCCTCAAACACTCAAAGCCTCTTTGGCATTCAGAGAGACCTTCCTTCTCATCTCTTCAGAGAGTAGAGAACCAACAACATCCTCCATCTTCAGAGTGACTGAAGTGCTCCCAATGGCCATTACTAGGTTGTCCCATGAGTCTAGCAGCGAAACCAACAACATTTGGCACCTTTCTTCTTCATCCATTTTAACCCCAACCGAGCTTAACTGAGTCACCAACATATTGAATGTTTCCAGATGCTCAGATATTTGTCCACCTTCTTCCATTCTCAAAGAAAAAAACTTCTTCCTCAAGAAAATCTTATTTACTAGAGACTTAGCTTGGTATATCTCACCCAACTTTTTCTAAAGCTTCTCCGAAGTGGATTCTTCATAGACATTTATCAGGATAGAATCTGCAAGACATAGTCTAATAAGACCTTTAGCTTTTCTATCCATTACATCATATTGTGCAGCCAAAACTAGATCCGTAGGCCTATAGACCTTCTCATCCACCGCATCCCATAGATCTTGATCAACCAACAGATCTTCCATCTTCAACTTCCACATTTCAAAGTTTGTGCCATAAAACTTCTCTATGTCAATCCTCCCAGATGTGCTTGCCATATGAAAAAATATCTGCAACCAGATAACAAAGTATTCTTTGCACAAGCTCCCACTCAAACCCGGATTAGCACAAAAAAGCCAACAACCCACAACTGAAACCAAAGGTGATCAGGCTCTGATACCACTTGATAGGAAATTAAGAGTAGCGGAACAACTTCCTACACTAATCTTTGAAGAGAGATATTATGCAAAACTTTCAACATAGTAAAATAGTTATAGAAATATCAGCAACATATTCATAACAAAACACAAACACCAGATATACGTGGGGAAAATCCTTTCGAATAAAAAACCCCACACTCCAAAAGCCCACTCAATGTATTTCAAATCTAATAACAAGATTACATACACTTGCAGAGGAATTTTCTTACAAGATTTTCACCAGAAACAATTCTAGGAGAATTAAAACTCACTACTTCAATTGCTTCTCCAAGCCTTCAATTTATAGACCTCCAGTTATACAAGAAACAATCTATGGTTTACAAAACCATGTGCCAAATCTCTCATGAGGTGGATAGCATTAAAGAGCAATATTTCGGTCTAAAATTAGGCTCCCACGTCCACAATATTCTCCCCTATTTTTGACCCTTACAGATGTCATAAAATCTGTCATAATATCTCTAAAAATAGTCCTTCCATGATATACTATTATATGGGAATCTCTTGACAACTCCTATTTCTATTTTTAGAGCCTAGACAATGTGAAACGGTTGTAGAAAAATATTAAATGAATAAACCAAACAAGGTTGAGACAACTCATTTCCAACATTGGGAAGATCGCGATAGGAGAAGAACAAAATGTTGCCTTGAAAAAACTCAGATATTCAAATGCATATAGCAATGAATTACATAGGATTCTGTCAAATCCCACAAATTCTTCCTTCACGTTTTACAGGTGAACTATTCTAAACACAAAATATACCAAAACTTCTATGAAAATAATCTAAATGCTTTGTGAAAGAACTACTCTCTCATAATGGGCTGATGAAAAAATGGACTGCCCCTTCGACAATTTAAAATTCTATTTTTTACAGAATTTCTCATAGATTTCCTACTCTGATACCAAATCTGAAATTTGGTCAGAGTTACAAGAAAGAAGAACACAATAATTTTATGTTATTCACATAATTAATCTTACTCTCACAATAATAATGTGAGCATTATAGTATTTCCCAAACCCACAATGCTAACGACTTGGCATGTAGACCCGACTCCCATGTTGAAGTTAGTGAATCACCATGTAACTTTGAAAATCCACCATTTCGACCCTCGAACCCATGCACTTCTGAATCTTGAAAATTCGAAACTCTGGATTTTCAAAGTTTCAGGATTTTAGGCGTTAGAATTTTATTCAAATTTTCACCAACTCGATGGGGTGAGTTCTACATCGTTAACCCTTGAAAGCCTAAAATATGTTACTTCTGAAATGATCTCCTCCCAAACTCCCAAGTGCCAGCACCGAGCCAACCCTTGAAATGTCTTTGACCTCATTGGAGGACAACCTCTTCTTTTAAAGTGAGCTACACGTGTTCACAGTCATCCACTTCTAATACAATGAGTTCCTTGAAATTACCTACCCAAATTGACTCAGCCCACTTCATGGATTGAACTCCAAAACAACTCGGCTCAATCATTTTCATTAACCTCGAAAACATGAAATCCCCGAAATCCAAAAAGCATAAGCTCTAAACTCCAAACTTTAGATTTTGGCCTTTAGGCTCGATGCACATTTTTTCCATTAACTCATCAGGTGAGCTTCAAACTAAATACCTCTGAAAGTCTGAATTCGGGTTATTCCCGAAATACGAAACGCCATGAACTCAACATGTTTGCATTACCTTTTGAGTGAAACATCAAGACATTTTCCTGTGAATAATACAATACCTATGAATCCTTTCCTTCTTATCTGCCGAGTTCCTCAATACATCAACCTCCCTCCTGTTTCATTCATGCCAACCGAGCATACGACTTACTCCAATGATGGCTCACTCGAGAACTCCCTCCTGGATTGCATCTGAGCATGTGAAGTGCATCCTCCAGCTTGATTCAGGATTTCCTTCCAATCCAGGATTGATATTAATGGAAACACTTACTACTCAAACCCTTGGCTCATACTCCTTATTCGTCGAGCCAATAAATTGCCAAAGTTGCTCAATACAAATCACTCCCCCATGTAGTCGGTTAGCTTGCAGACTTTATCAGCTCAGCCGAGCTAACTGTGCAATCCATCAACTTGAGCTATTACACCTGAGCTCTATAAGCCTTCCAACTATGTGACTTAGCTCTACCTTGGCCAACTGAGCTATTTGGAAATTTTTGATCCTGTTATTCCATTAGTGCCCTAACTCACCCAAGTTGTTTTACCTTCCCTTAGGCAAGTGAATCACCCGGCTAACTGGTGTGTTCTTTTGAACTCACAAGCTCGAACCCTCTGTGTACATCCTTCATCGTCTGATGTATGCCCGATTCATTAAACGTCTGCCTCAGCAAAAATCACTCTAATTGCTAGCTCCTTCAACCATGGAATTCGAGCCATTCGCATTCTTCCTGGATTCATCATCCATCTAAACACGAGTTCACATCTGTTCCGAAAGAAATGACTCCCCTCATTTGTGAACTCGTCGATTAGATCTCCGTTGTGCTTTCACACACCTAAACTCGACATCTTCACAATAAAATGACTCGTCCTTCATGCATGTTTCTTCCATAAGTTATCTCCCACTCAAAAATTTAAAATTATAAGCACTCTTAAAAACAGAACACAGAAATGCAACTGCAGTAATTGATCTATATCTTATTCTTATTTGCTTGTGCTCTGCTAAATCAGAGAATACAATCTTTATAGAATAACAACAAACAGAGTCTTATTCAAAATCAAACTCAAACTAACCTATCTCTACTCTTTATCCTACAGATGGACAACATTTTCCAGCACATACACATATCATCTAGTGTGCTGTCAATTACAAAATAACTTCCCTAAATGCTAGCTACATAATCCTAAATGGTAGCTACATAATCCTGAATGCCAACTACAGAATCCCTACATATTAGGCTAGAATTTCTGCATGTCTAACACTCTCACTTAGCCAAATATTTTTCAACTAGCTTGTATCACATCGAATCCTTCTTTGCAAAACTCAAACTTATTTCTTGGTAATGCCTTTGTCAATGCATCCGCCACCATCATCTCAGTTGCACAGTACTCCATTTTGATAGTGTTGTTCTCAATTTGTTCACGGATGAAATGATATTGTATCCCTATATGTTTAAATCTCCCATGATACTTCGAATTCTTCATCATGGCTATGCAACTTTGGCTATCACACTTTAATATTGTTGGTTGGGACTAAGTAACCTCGATGTCCTGTAACAATCTTCTCAACCGAATCAATTCTTTTGCAGCTTGACATGCTGTTATATATTCTCCTTCTACACTGGAGAGAGAAACAGTTTGTTGTTTCTTACTTGCTCATAGAACTGCACCTCCACCAAGGATAAAATAGAACCCTAAAGTTGATCTTTTACTATCAACGTCCCCTACCCAATCTGCATCACAATATCCAGTAAGTTGCAGAGATTTTTCTGAATGCCCACTGAATCTTATTCCATGTTTAGTTGTTCCTTGTAGATATCTAAAAATTCTTTTAACTATTGCCCAATGTTGTGGTCTAGGATTGCTGGAATATTGGCTCACAATAGTTACAACATGTGCAATATCAGGTTTGCTAGAAACCATTGCATACATTAGGCTCCCAACAACATTCTGATATGGAATCATGCTCATATAACTTTCTTCTTCTTGTGTTTTGGGACACATGTCCAGTGAAAGTTTGTTTCCTACTTCCATTGGAGAACTTACTGGCTTGCAATTTTCCATCCCAAATTTCTTGAGAATGTTCCTAATGTACCTTTCTTGACTAAGATGGATTTTCCTCTTCTCCCTATCTCTTAAAATTTGAATGCCCAAGCAATAATGAATCTCACCATGATCAGTCATCTCAAATTCTGCAGCTAATTGAGACTTAAACATGCCTAACATCTTAAAATCATTACTCATAATGATGGTGTCATCAACATATAAGGCTAAGATGACTAGAGACTCACCAATATGCTTTATGTAGACATTTGAATCAGCATTGCAACTTACATATCCTTCATTTTGGAGAAACCCATAAATACACTCATACCATGCTCTTGAAGACTGTTTCAGTCCATACAATGTTTTCTAAAGCTTGCATACTAACTGCTCTTTTCCTTCTTGTATGTAGCCTTTTGGTTTTTCCATATAAATTTCTTCTTTTAAGAATCCATTTAAAAATGTAGTTTTTATATCTAGTTGATGTACATGAAGATCCAAGGTTGTTGCCACTGCTAACAGAATTCTAATAGATGTTATCTTGACTACAAGAGAAAAGGTGTCATGATAATCCAAACCTGTAATTTGGGTGTATCCTTTTGCCACCAATCGAGCCTTGTAGCGGTCTATCGACCCATCAGTCTTGTACTTTTGTTTGAATAGCCACTTGCATCTACCCGCTCTTCTTCCAGGTGGAAGAATCGTGAGTTCCCATGTCTAATTTTTTATGAGCGATTCATATTCAACATCCATTGCTTGCCTCCAATCTGCTGCATAAATACTTTTAAGTGCTTCTTGAACACTGAGTGGTTCATCAACTTCTACACTTAGTGCATATGATTCTGATGCCTTTTGAGTGGGTTTCCGTAGTCTTGTTGATCTACAAAACTACTGCTCTCCTTGTACATCTCCTATGGGATGTGTGGCTACAACTTGTAATGGTCTTGCTAGAGTAGAATTCTCATGCTCAGATTCTTCATCAGATCCGAGATCATAAGGCCTTGTTTCTGAATCCTTAGCATTTTCCATCTCTACTGATTTGTGCAAAACTGAATTTTCGTCAAAAATGGCGTCTCTTCTAACTAGAATCTCATGTTTTATAGGATCATAAATTTGATATCCCTTCAAATTCAAACTGTATCCAACCATTATACACTTCTTGCTTTTTTCATCTAGCTTCTTTCTTTCTTCATCTGGTATATGTGTATATGCTATGCAACCAAAAATTCTTAATTCATTGACACTTGGCTTGCTTCGATGCCATGCCTCATAAGGTGTCTTCTTATGCAATGCAGCAGTTGGCAACCTGTTTTGTATATATGTTGCACTAGAGACTGCTTCATCCCAAAAAACATTAGATAATCCACTACTCTTAAGCATGCATCTAGCACTTTCAACAAGAGTCCTATTCCTTCTTTTAGCGACACCATTCTGTTGTGGTGAATAAGGAACAGTATACTCAAATTTGATACCTTCTTTTACACATACACTTTTGAAAGCATTTGAGGTATATTCACCCCCATTATCACATCTGAGTCGTTTCAAAGGTTTTCCTAACTGCTTCTCACCAAAGTCTTTAAAAACCTTAAACATCTCTAATCCACATGATTTATTTTTGATAAAATAAACAAAGGTCATTCTAGAGGAATCGTCAATGAAGGTAATAAAATACCTTGCCCCATTGTGTGACATTGTTTGCATTGCACCGCAGATATCTGAATGCACAAGTTCCATTTTCTCCTTAGCTCGTGTTGTGCCTTTCTTTGGGAAGGGGAATCTATGTTGCTTTCCTAAACAACAACCTTCACACACATCCAACTCAACTGGTAGATGCAAATTAAAATCTTCCACAAGATGCTCTGATTTTAACATTTGAAGCGAATGAGGATTTGCATGTCTAAATCTATGATGTCAAAGAACTGAATCAGATATTTCATTATTTGTTGCTGTTAACACCACATCAGGTACTGCTGCACATAACTTGTACAGATTGCCATCTCTAATTCCGGTAGCAACAATTACTCCTTCAACATCCTTTAGGACACATTCCTTGCTGTCAAACAATGCAATAATGCCAGCATCGGTAATTTTTCTCACTGATAACAAACTTTTGGCAAGAGCAAGTACATACCATACGTTCTATATTTTCTTGTATCAACCATCCAGCATTTGCAATGGAATATCTCCAGTTCCGATCATCTCACATTTGCTATCATCTCCAAGATTGACAGTCTTAATTTTGGGTTCTTCTGTATATGCCATAAACCAACTTCTCTCAGGTGTCATATGCTGAGTTGCTCCTGAATCTAAATACTAGCAATTTGAAACATTAGAACTTGGGGTTGTGACAACCGAAAATAAATTATCTTGGTCATTGCTTACGGTCATGTTAGCTTCAGTAACCTTCTTTTTCTTTACCTCTTCTACCCATGCTAACCACTTACGACATTGTTTCTTAAAATGCCCAGGAGCTCCACAATGAAAGAAATTTCCCTTATTTTTCTCCTCCTCTGTGTCTTTACCATTCTTTGAGACATTAGACTGGGAGGGATGTGATTTTTTGTCACTCTTCCTTTTCGCTTTGCCCTTATATCTTGCTGAAAAACAGTGCTGTAGGATTCTCATCACTCGGGCCCCCATCCTTCCTTTTGATTTCTTCTTGAAGTAGTGTTGCTATTACTTTTTTCAAATCCAAGTTAGATTGGGTGCTTAGTGCTACTACTAGTCCATAATAGGATTCTGGAAAACTCCCAAGAAGTGACATGACATCATCTTCTTCTGCAATTACTAATCCACATGTTTCCAATTGATTTTTGAGAGACTTAAACTGATTTTTAAAATCTGATATCTTTTGTGTTTCCTGCATCTTTAACTGAAAAAATCTTCTTCTAAGATATAATCTTGTGCTAACATCATTTGATTCATATAACTTGATCAATTGATCCCAAGCTTCCTTTGCTGATTTTTCCTCACTTACATGTAAAAGCACATTATCACTTAAACTTAAAAGTATACAGGAACGAGCTCTACCTTCCTTTGACTCCCACTTACTGATCAGATCTACATTCTGGGTGGGTTTAATCTCAGTCCCTTTAACTATATTGAGTAGATCCTTGTTCAGTAGAAACATATTCATTCTAAGCTTCCAGAGATTAAATCCAACGCCATCAAATCGTTCTACCATCCTGTGAGGATCTCCTACAACAAATGTGGCCATATCTCTATCTTTAATCTTTTGATACTTCTCTACAGTAGCACTTCACCAATGCTGCTCTGATATCATGAAAATTATAAGAACTCTTAAAAATAGAACATAGAAATACAACTGCAGTAATTGATCTATATCTTATTCTTATTTTCTTGTGCTCTGCTAAATCAGAGAATACAATCTTTATAGAATAACAACAAACAGAGTCTTATTCAAACTCAAACTCAAACTAACCTATCTCTACTCTTCATCCTACAGATGGACAACATTTTTCAACACATACACATATCATCTAGTGTGCTGTCAATTACAAAATAACTTCCCTAAATGCTAGCTACAAAATCCTAAATGTGAGCTATAGAATCTTGAATGCTAACTACAAAATTCCTAAATATTAGGCTAGAATTTCTGCATGTCTAACAAAAATCACAACCTTGTCAATCTATTTCCATTACGGGGCTATAACTTCTGACTTTAAATTGGCTTCTCAATACCAAGACAACTTAGCTTAGTGCGTTGAATGAGCTGGACCCTGCATCAAGAGACCTTGCTCGTTCATCTTGCATCGCTGGCTCAAAACTGAGATAACATGTCTAACCAACTCACTATTTGTAAATACTTCATCTCGGGATCCGAGCTCATCTGCTCCCATTTTTGAATCATTAAACCTTCATCTAATCTCGACCACTTTGATTTAGATGTTATAGTTTAATTTCAATCTGCCGAGCTTTGTTACCGAGCTGTGGGCCATCCAACATGATAACTTCCGAGATCACTTCTCCCGGAACTTATCAATCTCTCACAATCTGATCTCACGATGCTACAAACCTAAACTCTGGTTACCTCGCCATGCATAAATGCTAACTCGGACAATATTTCCCATGTCGAGATATCTGAGTTATTACCTAGTACCTACGTTTCGATCTTGCATATTCACATGTTAATTGCTAGGTGAATTAGTCATGACTCAGCCAACTGAGCTATGCATTCAATAGCTGGTCAACTGTATCTTGCCGAGAACCCACAATTCAAACCATTTGCATCAATGCTCCCACCAAACTCTGACAAGTGCCATGTTGGCTTCTCAAATGAGCTCATATCGATTTATCAAAACAATTTGACCAAGTTGCATTGGCCTTGCCATATTTTCCCAATGACATAGCTCGTCAATGCCTTCCTACCAACTCGCCGAGTATTTCGGCGAGGTGCTCAGAAAGCTATTTTGCTTAATGGCTCATTTAGACATTTCCCACAATTTTCCCTAAATTTTTGGATTTTCTCATATTTTCCTTACAGCCAGAGAATCATAGAGATATAGTAAAAATTCTTAATCATGATTTATCAATTTTGATTAATTTATACCATGATGACCCTCTAAGCTTACATGGAGCATCCGGGATCTGAAAAAAGGAGAAAATAGTTTGATATGATCTTGAAACTCCTGGACCACCATAAACGTTCACAAAGCATGAAAATTTTTCCCTGCAAGCCCAAAACTCTCCTATGAAACCCTTTCTGGTCCCAGGGTCCTATAGGCTCATGTTGTCCAATTTTTCCCCAAGGGGGAAAATTGGACAACATTTTTGGTGACCTCTCAAGGATACTTTCATGTTAAACATGAGTTCAGTAGCCTATAACATCCATTGGGCATTGATTCATAACTATTATTCTCAAAATAGATCCTGGACTTGAAGAAGACCATTTGAACTTGTCCCGGAATATGATGTTTTCCATTATGAAGCACATTTAAACCCATGACTTCCTGGAATGCACAACACACTGCAGATATTGAAGTAAAAATTTACCAAGTTTGGGACATCATGAAACCGTATTAAATCCAGATTCCCTTTCTTCTTCTGAAAATTCCACTTCTGACATGTTGTGCAAGAAAAAACAACGAAACACAACACACACAAAACTGAAAATCATACATTCCTCAAATGAAACATATACAGTTTTTAACGAACTTATGCTATTGAAATCAAACCTATCCCTATTCTACACTAACCAGAAGCACAGGTGAACTAAAAAAATCATGCAACTAGTTGTGCAAAATATCTTCCCTTCCTCACAATGGGCAGCCATGCAAATAATTTGAAGATGGACATGGCTGGAAGTGAGAGTGGAAAACTTAAACAAGCCCAATTCTCCACCTGATTCACCAAGGCATAAACTATAAAGGTAAAGTATGCCTCTTTTAGTTTCTCTACATTTGTTTTGTAGAGGCATTACAACTGATCCTTGGGGATGTGAAACTCGTCCTCACATTCTGAATTGAATGTGATTGGTTTTGGCTCCTCTTTTGGCTCCAAAGAATCCAAATACCTTATGAGGCATGGTCTAACCCGTTGAATATGTCTATTACTCTGAGCTTCAACTTGAACAAGAAATTCCACCTGAAGACATTCTTGGAAAATATGATTTCCCATGAGCTTATTTTTCTCCTATTCCCCATTTACAAACAACTCTTCTTCCACATGAATAAATGGTATTGAAGTGATGTCCTCATCATTTCCTTTTCCTTCCTTGATAACAAGGAGTTCTTCCACAACATGAAACTCTCTTGGATTTATGGCAACCTCAAATGAAGTCACTTGAAAATCACTACAAGTGTTTGAAGCATACTGCTCATATAGGAGTTCCACTTCCATTTGAAGACAAAGTTGTTCTACATTATTAACCTTCTCATCCCCACATGTTGCTTTTGAGGATTATTAGAGGCAGTGAGATCTTCAAAAATATTCTCCTCCAAAAATGGTTCATTAACCAAAACAGGTTCCACAATTGAGAGCAAGAAACTCCCAATGATGTCCATCTTCACTCTAGGTTCCTGAACCTGAATTTTCCTCTTCTATGTGCTCATTCTCCTCTTCGTTAGGATATCCTCTAGAATATGCATATCCTTGCATAACACCAGGTAATTTGTATTGAAGGCTAGATAATGGAGGAGTAGAAATGACTATTTCCATAGGTTCCTTTTCATCCAAACATTCCTCCAAATTTGACAGATAACCTGTTTCTTCATTACCTATTTGTGCCAAAGGTTCAACTTATTCTCCCATGGTTTTCTCCAGATTGGCAAGTTGTTCACCACAGTCCTCTTCATCTTCAAACATAAAATTTTCAAGATCAAATTCATCTAAGAAATCAAATGTTTGAAAGAATGAAGGAGGGGACAAATTTGAAACCTCTCGTGCTTCTTGTTCTATACTCAAAACCACTGAGTCTGCATTATTTTCCTTCACAACATGGAACTCGTTGTGGCTGGTTTTGACATCCAATGAAGCTCTTAGCAAACTATTGCAACGTTTCATAAATGTTGCAATTTCTTAACATGCAAGACAGTTAGGATCATTGTACTCACTTGAAGCATCTTGCACATTTGAGAATTTTTCTACATTTGTTTGCACATGATCTTCCTCTTCTTGTGGATTTGAAACCAACTCTTGTACTTCTACATGTGGTATTTCCCCCTATGGTGATCCAACCTCCTATGATGATATGGAACCAATGTGGATGTTGCATTCTAAAAAGGTAGACTAATGGTCATTATTTACTTATGTTTTTCTGTGTGTACATTCAGTATTCGCCACCTATTCATCTTTACTAAGTTCCTTAACATTATCCTCTTCTTCTTCACTATAATCATATTCTTGGCCTTCCCAAAATGGGCTCAAAATAATAAGAGAGGTGGGTTAGATATGAATTGTTTCCTCCATTGTTTGAAGTGGTGGAAGAGGTGCAACTTCTTGTCTTAATGGCCTTAATAGAGAACAAGGAATTTTAGAAGAAAGAGGAGAAGAAGACTCATGATGGGATGGAAGAATAGAAGAAGAAGAAGTGAGATTCAAAACATGGGAAGCAAGTGAAAGATTAGGACTATGGGGCTCAAATTGGAATCGTATGGATGGAGACATGAGAAGAGGGTTGTAAGGTGATAATGTAGGGACCTCCCATTGACAAGATTCTTCAACATTACATTCATAATCTTCTCACATCATAATCCATTATCTAATCTCAAACAGTGTTGTAACTATCCAATCGAGTTTTTTATTAGGGTTGAATTCGCCTGGTATAGGGCTAGTCCAGGGGTATGGAATCCTAAAATCAATCTGGGTTGCCTTTCACACATCTTTAATCCTCATTTGCACCATGTTATGCTCCAACTCTCAAACCTTTCTTTGCAATTGGTCCTCTTCAGATGTAGGATAGCCTCCAGAATTTTCATATCTTTTCTCTCTAACAGTTCCAAATATTTGTGGATGGCCAAACTGATTTGCATCTTGCTCATGTGGACATGCATGCTCAAACTGATATTCATCATAGAATTGGTCTGGAGGTGGGTTAAAATACCTTGAAGATAGAAGGTACTGTTGTTGCTGCAAGTGATAATTCCACGGTGAGAGTGAAGCCATGATTGCACAACTTCATGAATGTGAGACAAATGGAAAGATGTGGAAGAAAAAGGATGGAAATGGGTGTAAAAAGATAGTCTATAACTCAGAGAGTGGGTTACTTAGACCAATGTCATCGGTTGTACTTGGGTATTCATCCTAACTTCAATTTCACTAAGAGCACAACAACTTAATGAAAATAAAGTGAACACAAATACACACACCTGTGAAATATATGACGTTAGTGGTCCCACTAGGTGTGCCAAAAACTATTATCGCCAAATCACCACACCCCCCCGAATAGCCTAAGTGCAGATGGGATATTCGGCGTGATTGGGTAACATGGGATCACCTCTCAAACTGTGGAACTTGCAGGATTGAGGTGAACCTCTGGAGAAGGTCGGCTTCCTTTTCCTAAACTAAACACAACACTACTCCTAATGTAATAAAAAAACTACTTAGACCTATACTAACATTTCAAGGGGATTAGGGAGAGATATTTACAAGAAATAAAACCTAAATTAGAAGTGGTGATGCACCAAGAAAGGGGTTTTTATATACAAAGTTCCAGCTTTCCAATGAAGAAATATGGACATGGGAAGAATGGACTTGCATTACAAACCCAACCGCATAAAATACACCATTCCTTGATAAGCACAATGACCTCCAAAACTTGCAAAAGAAACATTGGTTGCATGGTTCACCTGCAAACATGAGAAAGGAAAAAAGGAAACAACAAAATTGATGCAAGGAAAAATAATTAGCCACAAAACATAATTTCATTATTCCAATAACTTGCACAATGCGTCATTACAATAGGGAAAGGCATAAGATGCCATTACAATTTTGAGAAGAAACCCTTGAAAGCCTGCAAATTCACAACATCTCAGCTTGTGAAGAGAGGGGAATCTTGGAAAATGTTTGACTTTTTTTTTTTGGAATAAGCACCCTTTTACATTTTATAGCATTGCTTGAGCTGGTGAGAGAAAGAAGGAGAAAGTCCTAAAAACTACACAAGATTGTAGCAGAACAGGTCAACCATGTTTGCCTCATTAATTGCAACACCAATTTTTGAGGCACCATTCACAGAATGAGGAAATTTTGTAATTTCAAAACACCAAAACCCCAAAAATCCATTTTTACATAGTAATGTTATGTAGCTTTCACTTTGCTAATTCCAATGACTACAATTTTGAGGAAAACTGACAATCCAGGAGGAATTTATGGCTGGTTGTGGAAGACTCACTCTTTGGGTATCCCGAGCATTATCCTCCATCAGCTCGCTGAGTCACAAAATGGCTTGGCGAGTTACCTTCTTACTTGGAAAATTTCATGTTTTATGTTTGCATCATGGGATTTTACAACACTTATCGCCTTGTTTCTAAACCTGTCGACTAAATTACACCACGGCATATGATTCAACTCGCATTACCCCCTGCTTGTCGAATACCCCGCCACGTCTCCATATTAGATGGCACTTTGACTCCACCAACACCACTGACTCGACATGTAGACCTGACTCACATGTTGAAGTTAGCGAATCACCACCTAACTCTGAAAAGCCCCCATTCCGACCCTCGAACCCATGCACTTCCGAATCCCAAAAACATGAAACTCTAAATTTTCTTCAACAGAATTTTCTTCAAGTTTTCGCTAACCTGGTGGGGTGAGTTCTGAATCGTTAACCCACGAGAGCCCGAAACGGGTTACTTTTGAAATGATCTCCTCCCAAACTCTAAAATTCCAACACCGAGCCAACTCTCGAAATGTCTTTGACCTCATGGGACAGCGAGCTTCTCTTTTAAAGCGATCTACACATGACTTCAGAGTCATCCACTTCTAATACAACGAGTTCCCCAAAATTACCGACCCATAGTGACTCGGCTCAATCATTTTCACGAACCTCGAAGACATGAAATCCCTGAAATTTAAAAATCATAAGCTCCGAATTCCAAACTTTGAAGTTCGGGCTTCGAGCTTGGTGCACATGTTTTCGGAAGGCCGTATCTTGCCGGCACGTCGAGACCTTTTTCAACGGTCGGTGCATAACTACCCCGCACCTTAACATTTTTTGGTCGGAACATTTTTTGGTCGGCGCGTAACTACCGGACAGTCAACGCCGACGTGCCGGCAAGTTACATTCAGTGTGCACGGAGGGTTTGAGATTGTGAGTTCTAAAGGACACACCAGTTAGCCGGGCGAGTCACTCGTCTAAGGGAAGGTAAAATGACTTGGGTCGTTCAGGGTGGTAATGGAATAACAGGATCACGAATTTCCAGGTAGCTCAATCGGCCAAGCTAGAGCCGAGTCACATGGTGGGAGAGCTCATAGAGATCAGGTGCAATAGCTCAGGTTGATGGATTGCACAGTCATCTCCGCTCGGTGTGAGGAATTGAGCCCACAAAGTCTGCAAGCTAACCAAATGCATGGGAGAGTGATATGTATTGAGCAATTCAGGTCATTTATTGGATCGATGAGTAAGGAGGATGAGCCACGTGTTTGGGTGGCAAGTGTTTCCATTGAGCTCAGGTATGGATCGGAAGGAAATCCTGAATCGAGTTGGAGGATACACTTCGTGGGTTCAGATGCGAGTGGGGAAGGAGTTTTCGAGTGAGCCAGTTGGAGAAAGCCGTGTGCTCGGTTGGCATGAAAGAAACAAGAGGGAGGTCGATGTATTGAGGATCTCGGCAGATGAGAAGGAAAGGATTCGTAGGTAGTGTATTATTCGCAGGAAAATGTCTCGAAGTTTCACTCAGAAGGTAAAGCAAAGATGGTGAGTTCATGGCATTTCGGATTTCGGGAATATCCCAAATTCAGACTTTCGGAGGTATTTAGTTCAGAGCTTTCCCGACGAGTTAATGGAAAACATGCGCTGAACGTAACTTGCCGGCACATCCTTCCCAGCTTGATGTATGTCCAAGTTATTCAACCTCTGCCTCAGCAAACATCACTCTAACTGCTAGCTCCTTGAACCATAAAATTCGAGCCTTTCACGTTCTACCTGAATTCATCATCCATCTAAATATGATTTTTCCTCGGTTCCAAAAGAAATGACTCATCTGTGAGCTCATCAATTACATCTTCGATGTTCTTTCATACGCCTGAACTCGACATATTCATGGTAAAATGACTCGGCCTTCATGCACGTTTCTTCCATGAGCTATCTCCCACCCAAAAGTCACAACCCTGCTGAGCTATTTCCATTATGGGGATACAACTTCTGACTGTGCATTGGCTTCTCAATGCTGAGCCAAATTAGCTTAGTGCGTTGAATGAGCTAGACCCCGCATCAAGCTACCCTACTCGTTCATCTTGCATCGTTGGCTCAAGGTCGAGCTGACATGTCTAACCGGCTCGGTATTTTTAAATACTTCATCCCGGGATCCGAGCTCATCTGTACCCATTTCCAAATCATTCAACCTTCATCTAAGCTCGACCACTTTAATTTAGACGTTATAGTTCAATTTCAATCTGCTGAGCTCTGTTACCGAATTGTGGGCCGTCCAACATGATCCCCGTCGATCTTGCTCCGCCCGACACTTCTCAATCTCTCACAATCTGACCTCACAAGCCCCACAAACTTGAACTCTTGTTAACTCGCCATGTAGAAATGATGACTCGGCCAATATTTCCCACGTCGAGCTATCTGAGTTCTTACATGTGTGCCGAGCTTGCACATTCACATGTTAGTTGTCAGGTGAATTGGCCATGACTCGGCCAACTGAGCTATCAATAAGCGAGCTGGTCAATAGTATCTTGCTGAGAACCCACAATTCAAACCGTTCACATCAATGTTCCCACTGAACTCTTACAAGTGCCTTGATGGTTTCTCAAATGAGCTCATATCAAGCTATCTAAACAATTTGACCGAGTTGCATTGGTCTTGCCAGATTTTCCCAATGACATAGCTCATCAATGCCTTCCTACCAACTCGCCGAGTAGCTCAGTGAGCTGCTCAACGAGCTATTTTTCTCAATGGCTCATTTAGACATTTCCCACAATTTTGCCCTAAAATTTTGGATTTTCTCATATTTTCCTCAAAACCATAGAATCATAGAGATACAATAAGACTTCTTAATCATGATGTATCAAGTTTGATTAATTTATACCATGATGACTAATAGTAAGCCTATTGGGGCCCATTCCTTGCCCTGAGCTTATATGGAGCATCCAAGATCCAGAAAAAAAAGAAAATACTCTGATATGATCCTGAAACCTCCTAGATCACCATAAATGTTCACAAAGCATGAAAAAAATTCCTAGCATGCCCAAAGTTTTCCTGTGAAACCCTTTCTAGTCCCATCGTTCTATAGGCTCTTGTTTTCCAATTTATCCATATTCAGACACATCAATTACCAGAATCCATTCTCCATAATCCATTATAGAAAATTATTACATAACTGAAGATGAATACATAACCATAACTACGTGCTGGAACAAGTGCAACATCAAACCCTAAGCTATAAATATTCCCAGTACTCAGTCATGAACAATAGTATGGCATCATTGTTGTACATAGTACCTAAAGTAAGGACACAATAAATATATATAAAGGTGGGGACTTTCCCTTCACCACCTATGCACACTCAAAATAGACTACATGCCCATAATAGCCATGCGTACATCAATAAAGCAATGCATGATTTTCTATCGATCCTAATAATAAATTATTCTATAAATAAACTCTTACTTAATTCTATTACTATATCGATCCTTGCGTGACCTTTCATCTTCACTTTACATGTGCTTTATTCCAAACATAGACTTTTCTTGGTCCTCAAGTCATCCTACTTTTATCCTTTGCGTGATCTACACTCCAACATGCTTTCCCTATTTTTAGCCCATAGCTGCAAAATCATATAAGTCCTGAGTCCTATCTTCCTAGGCGCACGCCACTTCAATTACAACTTTACGTACTCATATGAACCCCTCTTGCACACCCAATTCCTCTGTGTGCTCTTGATACTTATTCATTTTTTCCAATCCAACACTAGAAATAGAAACCATACCATTTTACCATGAATATGTGATAACCATGGTTTTGATTTTAATTTCCAATGAAGAAAAATTGTAGGAGGTGGTTTCAATGTGACTTTGGAGATTGATTCGAAAACAGACAGTGAGGATTAGTGAACTAAGACATTTTATTACAAATATTTCGACCAAGACGTGGAAGACACGTGTCTGGAGCCTTGGTGGTAGCGCCTCTTTGAATGGCATGGAGTCGTGGGTGACATTGGGAGTGGATCAAGACGTGGGGGCACTGTCGATGCATTTTACAAGAAATTTAACATGAGTAGAGATCAATGATACATGTTGAATTATAATGCCAAGGTAACTCGATGACAAACACATTGAACCAATTATTCGATGTAACTCATGAAAATTGATATGATAGTTGAGTGAATTAATAATTATATTCAACTCATAAAAGCATGCACAAACTTTTCAAATCAAATCCTTGTAAAGATGTTGATCTAGATAAAGATAAGAGTCCAATGTTTGAAATCAAACCATGGCCAATACATAGATCAAAATCACTATTTTTCTCCTATGATTTCTCAGATTTAGAACTGTATAAATTTATTTGCACACTTAGACTATGTAGAAAGCACAATAGTGGTGAACTAGGCTATAGAGTATAAAGCCATCTCAATTTTGATTGAAAGATTTGTCACATTTAAGATCAGAATGCATAGATATTCAACAAGTTAATATGAACACTAATTCTCCTTTCTCCTTATTTGTTGACTACATTCCTTGAATTACAACAAACAACTTTGTATCTTGCACCTCCAATTTAAAAATATCATGAATGAAATAATCCCATGCCAGGATCAAGATAGTTATATGAACACATATTGATCTATCACAATCAAAAGAGAGATTTTGAGACTCTAATTAACCCCTAACCTAATCTGATACCAATGTTAATAATTGCAAGAGAAATACAAATTTTTAATAAGTCAATGGAGTCAAACACACAATATATTATTTCACTTTATATATATTTGCAGCACAATAGAACAACTATTATATAGCCATAAAGGTAGCCAAACAACTTCCTAGGAAATAAGAATCCAATATAACAATTAACCCAATAATAGTCACATGTATAATAACTAACCACTAATGAATAATTACTAACGTAATTATTCATTTAACAATAGTTACTCATCTAACATTAATAATGTGAACACTGATATTATTCCTAACAATATGTATGCATGTATGCATGCATGCATGTATGTATATATGTATGTATGTATGTATGTATGTATGTATGCACACACACACACACACACACACACACACACACACACACACACATCTATTTTAAGGGAAACAACTAGGAAAGAACTTTATTTCTATTAATCACATACACCATTTTTTTGTGTATTATCTTCCCTCACAACCTTGGGTGATCTTGGGAATCATAAATAACTTCGACATTTTACTTTTATATTGTGCACAACATGAGGCTATTTCTTGTCGCAGTGTTCGGTATTTATGGTGCCTATAGGTCATGCTTATGGGTGAAGTTGTCATGATTGACATGTTGCATCTACCTCCTAACACAACTGTGATAATAAATTCTATAGAATCAACCTTATAAATCATTGGGGAGTTATAAAGACATGGTATACATATATGTTCCCCCATTTCCAACCATAATTGGTTGTTAGGAATAAACCTCGAAGGTTTGGGACACCATCAACTTACATAGGATGGGTCCCATTCGAATATTCTTCCATTGAGATGATGATTCCCTTTCATATACCATTTATGATATATCAAAAGGTGCATATTAATTTGAGTGATAAGAGATTATTTCATCAGTATCACAACATATTGCATTTGCATTTAAAAATTTCCAAAAAGTAATCCACCTTCCAAAAACATACTTTTTAGCCACATTTACTCACTTCTCAATCACATCCATGATTATCTCTGACATCTGACACTGTTTCCCCAAAATTCTACATTATTTATACATTTTTGCATTTCAAATTTTCCTAGACCTACTTGCAAGTGCACTACGTGGTTATTTTTCCATCAATCATATTTCTATATTCTTTCATTACTCAGATCAATCTCCATCACATTTTTGGCACTTTGTCATTTTTTAGATTTTCCCCCATCTTAGTCATAGGTGTGACTTCCCTATGACTTTTCAACCCCATTTTTTCCCCTAGATAGTCACAGGAACGACTTCCATACATATTATTTTTTTGAATATTTTCACATTCCTTCCATATTATTCATTTTACATCTATCTGACATCATTTTATAGCTTATATCCTCCATTTTCTCTCCACTCTACCCCTTTTGATCTGTGGGCCCTTCCGTGCTCCAATTTGGTCCCTTACATGCTTAAATCTAACCTTGTGCACTCTGGTCCCTTACATGCTCCAATATGTATCTTTTGTTCTTTAACCCCTTGCACACTTTGGTCTTCCCCTTGTGCCCTTCGGTCCCTTGTACACTTGATATTTCCCATTACATGATATCCCTTTCACACTCTTGTATTCCACTTGTGTAATTTTATCCACCCCGTGTATTCTTCGGTCTATTGCATGCTCCAATCCATCCTTTTCTCCACCTCCTTACTTCATTCTGGTCATAAACGGAACCATCTTGCAATCACCCTGTAACCTCTTTATGAATTTTCTTTAACCTTCTACAACTGGTGTGCAACCTCTTCCCTTATCTTTTCCATCCTTATATTTCCCTGAACTAGTTTCACTAATGATCAGTTAAGCCTTCTTCCTGCACTTCCCTTGTTAGCTCACACATTTAAACAAAAAAATTAAAGACAAAAACATAAAAAACTCAAAGCTAATTGTTCCCACAACTATATTTTCTCTCTTCTCACCCCTTTGTCTCCTCCTCCACACATTGTTTCCGGATCATGCCCATAACTAATCCCAACATCCCTCTCTCTGAAACTCCCTTAGCCAAAGCTCCACTCCCCTCTATTTCAACCTTACCTAGTCCATATCTTCCTTCGAATTCATGTTGTGTCCTGCTCCCTACATCTCATTCCTTCCTATGACTGAGCCCTACCTGTGGACCCCTAACACTCCACTTCTTATATTGTTCATGCCTGTGACTCACTTACCCCACTTCCCCATCGTCACCACTTACCCTTCTCCATTGGTCACACCTGTGAGTGAATTGTCCCCACTCACCTACATAAAACAAAATTAAAAAACCAAAAATAAAAGTATATCTCATCCTAATAACGGTCACAACCAAGCCAGTACGAGCCTCTCCCTAACTTATCATAGGCGTAACTTTCCATTCCTTATAAAAAAATAAAATAAAAAAATCATGACATTGGCTAATTACACCTGCAACTGAGTCGGTCCCATTCCCCTTTGATCTAGTTACACTCGTAACCGGTCAACCTTACTAAAAAAATAAAAAAATCTTGCACCCCTAGTCACATCCACAACTGATCTAGGGATCTTGTACTTCTTACTAGTCGCAGGCATGACCAAATTAGTAATACAAACACATAAAAAAACAAAAAAAAGGCTCCGAGCCATTTGCACCTATGACTAGTTTGGCACATCCCCCGTGAGTTGGTCATTCCTGTTGGAAACTTTAGACACTGAGAGGGGGTGAATCAGTGTTTGATCAAACTTTTCAAACTATTTCCAATTCTTCAATCATCCAAAAATACAAAAATCTTAACCATGATAAGGCATGAGCACTCAAACATAAGAGAGAGAGAGAGAGAGAGAGAGGAGAGAGAGAAGAGAGAGAGATGAGAGGAGAGAGAGAGAGAGAGAGAGAGAGAGAGAGAGAGAGAAAGATAGGAAAACATATATGAACACATTATGTAATGTCAGAAACCCTTCAAGGGAGAAAAACTAACTAAAACCAGAGAACTAAATTGAAAAAAAATTCCTATCAGAGTTACAATGATTTCACAGGTTAGCAACAACTCAACATAGAGCTACAACTCCAAAATGTAACTAAGCTACTACCTGATCTTTAGTAATATTCAACTTACATGGAAGCTTCAACTCCCAAATTCAATCACACCGAACTTTTGTAAGCTTCAAATTACAAGGAAGATTCAACTCCCTTACTTCTGATAAACTACTCAGTTTTTTTCAAAATCATTTTGATCACTTTTTTTTTCTTGTCTCTCATAATAGATTGTGATCACTTCTTAGCTCATTCTTCTTCTTTTTTCACTCTGGTTCATCTCTCTTCACATCCTCTAATCAGCTTCCCATCTCCATCATACTCTCCTTATTTCACACATGCACTCTGATCATGTTTTTATCACTTGCAAACTTCTTCCCTCTCAAGTATACATATTGTTGCACCGATTTCAGTCAATGAGACATTCACTTACATCTAATTTTCTTTTCTTTTCATGGTTTCATCTTCCTATAGAAACATAGTTATTTGGAGTGAATTCTCATATCCTCTCATTCATGCCCTTCACTTAGTTTCACACATCTTCATATATGATAATTTATTCACATTATCAACAACATCTTTCTATGCCCTAAAATTACATTGGAAAAGCTCTCCAAATCTTCAACAACAACTTCATGTTTGGAGTCTTTTCATAAAATTTCAATCAACTTCTCATCTGACTCTTCAACTTCCAATTCTCATCTAACCAACTTATATATGCTTCCCAACTATTACAAGGAAACCTACATTCATCACAAGTTGTCACCTTGGAAATAATTACACTTACAAGATGTCAAACGCAATCTCCTACTTTTCATGATCTATCATAAACCCTTGTGTACTTATGGAGGATAAGAAACATGTATTAAAAGTATTACAGTCAGTTACTCTTACAGAGAATCCAAACCTGACCTCTTCACAACCTATTTGTAACAAATATTCTTATTTATCTTCTTTTCAAGTGAGTAATACTTTAATTTTAGCTCAGAGAATAATCCTCCAAATGTTGTCAACTTTATGGAACATTACAAGACCTTCTAGAACTACCTTATGACCTCCTTAACTCCCTTAGTATTTTCCATTTACCTTACATTCTTCATTTGAGCCAAAGTAAACAAGATACGTACAAGAACAAGTCATCACAGTTTTGCACATGAATAATAAATATGCATATGATCTCATATCAACCTAGCAGTCAAGGTATTAGAACTTCATGAAGCATTCACCAACTATAAATATTTGGAGATCACCAAAACAAGGATTATGGAGCAAATTTTTCATCTCTTCTTCTCAATCAATAGTTCACAGTTTTTCTATTACAAATATGCATTTTCAAGGATTCAACAATACTCACACCTTTCTTAGTCACAAAAAAATCAAGAACACCTTTCAAGAGAGAAAATAATGAATCAAAACTTCTCAGGTCAATGTTTAGTCTCACTAAATCATATTAGCATGATTTTTAATCTCTACATAGTTGG
Source organism: Taxus chinensis (assembly GCA_019776745.2). Classification (NCBI taxonomy): domain Eukaryota; kingdom Viridiplantae; phylum Streptophyta; class Pinopsida; order Cupressales; family Taxaceae; genus Taxus; species Taxus chinensis. The sequence goes on along the minus strand of CM034149.1, from coordinate 238,253,665 downwards.
GGTTTTAAAATACAAACCATAGTCCACCATTTAAAGAATTTAAACACCTTGTTCTTCAATTCCAAGTGCATAAAATTATAATATTACTTCATTAGAGAGTCTAAATTCATCCATCAAGCCTTATTTTCCATTTATTGATAGGATATGTTTAAGTTTTAAGGTCACAATTATAGTCTTTCATGATTGTCATAAGAAAACATGTGCATTCATCATAGATGAGATGATTTACTTGTGTAAACTCTATCATTAGCATCTAAACCACATTTTTGAGAAGTTCCCTTCCTTAAACAATCAACCATATCAAGTGAATTCATAAAATCAAGAAGTATGACCATGAGAAACAAACATTTATTGGACTTTGTAAATAGATTTTCAAAGCATCAAGGGACACTCTTGATTTGGAGACATTTCACTAACATAGCCTCACACATGTGACCCACCAAATCAAAAAATACCTCAAATGTGTTAGAAGAAAAATTGAATGAGAGGTGTGGTGGGGGGGGGGGGGGGGGGGTTGAATCAGTCCTTACAAAACTTTAAATTCAATTTCATATTTTCTTATTCAAATACTCACAAACATTCAACCATCCATATATGTGTGCATACAACAAATTATCACATGATCAAGAAACCATAAAAAATATAATCAACATAAGACACAAGATATAAGTGGGAAACCCTAAAGGGGAATAAAACCTAATGAAACACAAACTTATATTGATATGTTTTAGAATTTAGTGAGGCACCAACCCTTAGTTTAGTATGGCTACAACCCTACAAGGAGCACCAACCCCTAATTTTGTGAAGTACCAACTCCAAAAGGAGGCTACAACCCCCCAAGATGATCAAACACCCACTCAACCACCTTATTATGATCTGATATCTGATTTATTTCTGCCACATTTGATGAATACCAAGTATTCAGCTCTAACTTCTTCAAACCCTCATATAACTCCAAGGTGTTCAATCTCTCACATATAGTCACTTTCTTCACTTTTTAAGATTCAAAAACATGCACAAATACTTTCTGATCTTCCTTGAAATTTCACACACCTTATCATATATCAATTCATACTCCAACACTTGCAAAACTATCTCACCTAGGTTGCACTTCTTTCACACACACCATTAGCTTCAAAAAACACCCAAAACAATGCTTTTATAAGCTCCCTTACATTTCATATTAAAACACAAACATTTTACCTCCTTTGGCTCGACCCATACATCATAAAAACATCCCAAATTAAAATCATAATAGTCACAAGTGACCCAAGTAGGTTGGCTTAGCCAAAAACATCATTTCATGCTCCAAAAATATTTAAATCCCCATGGGTACAAAAAGAAAAATACCCTAATATCAAAACAATAATTAGTCATGAAATATTTCATGTGACCACTCAATTTAAATTATATTACCTTTATAACACTTCTAAAAAATTTATATCCCATGAAACAATCACTTGCTCAAACCTTAGTCACTTTTGTCTTTACCAAATCAACATGCCCAAAAAGTTGTTTTCAAAGATCAGCTAGTTAACACCTTTATAGGAACAATAAATACCTATAAATAGATTAATTATACTATAAATTAATCCCTCTTCACATTACAGGTGAAATAAATCATCACCTAATCCATCTCATGCTTCAAAACAATTCAAAACGTTCAGTAGATCATGTCTTATCCTGTACTGGAAAAACTCTTCTTGTCTAAAAACTGATCTGGAAACCTTAGAAAAATCATCATCATGGGAAAATAATTATATCACTAGAAATATCTTTGAATCCTATTTCCAAAACAACTTTATCATCTAATAATTCCACCTGTAACTCTAGTTATGCTCACTTTATTGAACACTGCTTTTTATGGCCTCATCACTGTCCTTTGACTAGTCAACCTGAATGGAGCTCATTTGACCATGTCCCTACATAAAAATGTTCTAAAACCTATTTGGAAATTATTATAAACTCTCATACATTCCAAAATGTCACTTTATCTTGTTACTTCTTTGGACAACCTTGTCTCAAAACACTCTTCTTCAGAAACTGAACTGTTTGAGTGGGCCCCACTCATCACCATGTCCTCTACCATAAATTTCTATAAATATGAATGATTCCCATACATTTTTAAAATCATCATTAATTTACAAGGAATAAAAAATGGCCACTTAAGAATCAGTTCTTCCATACTGCTTTCAAGGTAGGGTTTCAAACTCATAAAAAGATGTTTACTGTCTTAACATTTGATCATAAAAATGTGATGATGAAATGACCTCATTCATTTTTTGAAACCGTATAGAATCAATGTAGAAACATACCTAAAATCCAAAACATCCCATGAAAAGAACACAATTCATGGTGAGCATCAGAAGATCCAATTCGAGATGGAAATGCTCTAGTTCTTTACCCTCTCTCACCAAAACTGACATAACTTGCAAAATTCTCATCCTAACATCTTGAAATTTTTATAAAATCACCATGACATATCACAATAAAATTTCCAATAATTATAATTTCATCACCATACATCAAACACTCTAGACACTAATAATTTCATAGCTACCCCTTAGGGTTTTGCACTGTAGAAGTTAGGGTCAATTGAAAGAACACTATAATACATCATGAAATCACTCAAAATAACCCAAACATACCTGGTACACCATGATACACCTTAATACATGAATTCATGAGATCATATATCTCAAAATATCATCCTCATACCTCATAGCATCCATACCTACACAAAATGAGCACATGAAACATAGTGAATCACCTATATCTGCACCCTGCATCTGATGTGAGTGCCCAAGAACTCTCCAAACCTGCTATACATTATTCCAAAATAATTCTCAAGTAACCAAGAAGCTCTCACCACCATGAAACATCACCTAGGAACCTGAATGAGCTTGTAAGAGAAAGTAATCCTCACTTAATCTCCATGTAGCATCATCTACATATTTGAACCATCATGACAACATCATACACAACATCATCTAACCCTACTCCATCATAAAAAATTTCATTAATGTGGTTTTTCATCAATGAAAACACCTATACAACTACATGCCAATAAAATTGAATCTTTATACCCTATTTAAAAACATATAACTCCTTAGACATAATCTCCTACATCAACAAGTTCATACACACCAAAAACTAGTTCTTATCATGATTTGCTCTTCACAGATATGACTAAAATTGACTATCTCTTGTGAAGTTTTCCATATGACTCACTTATATTCCTTCATAGACAATAATATTATGACCCAAGTGTCCTTTCATATCAAAATTTTTATCTTGAAGTTATTCAAACTGGACTAGAAACATGAGAACTTAAAAAAAACATAGAAACTCCATACAATACAATCACATTATAAAACCAAATCTGCCACCATATTGAGCTAGAGAGAGTCCTATATAACTCTGATTGGTTGTTTCAGCTTGTAAACTTGATTTGGAGGCAAACAAGCTCATTTTATGCCTATCGCTTCAAGGAGGTTTGGAGAGAAGAACACTATTAGTAAAATGAATAGAAATTTTTGTCTTTTCTCCTTCTAACCTCAATTTTTTCCCAAATGTTCTATATCTAAGTGCTCTTGAAATTTTCCTTATGTCATTTATCTAAATGAGGCTTGATAAATTTTTTGAGTGATAATAACTTAAGGTGCTTAGTTTTAAGTTTTCAAAAACTCGGTTTTGGTAAAACTTGAATAACTTGCACAAAACAAATTCTTAGGTCATCAAATGTTTAGCACACCTTCACAACTACTTTCTCCATGATTTAATTTTACATTTTTTTGATATAATTCTCAAAAAATCTCTGTCCCATATCATTTTTTCAACATTTAACCTCTAGTTATGAGGAAGTGAGCTATAGAGGCCTATATGAATGCTCGCATCACCTCCTTAGGAACTTGTGAATCCCTTTAAACCTCACATATCATCATATTATGCTCATTCCATGCTTGATTTACATTATCATACCTTGGATAATCATCCTCTCTTACCTACTAGGCTTGTTTACACTGAAAATCCTTAGAATAACTATCTCGATGCCCTATAAGCCTAATTTTTGACGTAATACTCCAATGCATGATATGCCAACTCATACTTCTCTAACCATGATTTCTAAGTATTTCCTTAATCCATTTCTCATGTTTCCATTCCAACCTACTTGACCTAGGACTAGGATTAATCTTGGAGCTACCCGATTCTTCATGAATTTACCATGTGGGATTGTTACAAACTCAATACCACCTCACACACATCTCATGGAAAAACTTTGACCTTATGAAATCTTCATAAAACCTTGGGAGGACACCATCACATAAATTTCTTCCTTGACCATGCACCTAAAACATTCCTGAATCCATAACATCATGACTTGACACCTGGATAACTTGGGAAGACACCTGAACCCCTTGGAAATCCTACGACATCATTGAAAATTTAAAATCAATTAAAACACATTACTATGACATCCGAAAATTCCCTAGACTGACTACTCACCAAAAATTTAAAACTTAGAAAAAATCCTGGTCCAACACCATTCACACCAGTGACTAGGTTGGTCATCTCCTCCTTTAATCTAGTCGTGCCTACAACCGAAAAATTATTAAATGCAAAGAAAAAAGTTATCATGGAAGATTCAATAGAATTATGATGGCCTCAAATTAGTTTATTTTCCCCACCTCCTCACCTTACATCCTCTATCTTATACTTACATGCTCTATCCCCTTATGCTCTTTGGTCCACTGTGTATGCGCTCCACCCCCTTGCACACTCCAGTATTACCCTACACATTCTCTACTCACCCATTTTACATAATCATTCTACATGGAATTTATTCACCCCCATGATCACTCATACCCTGACTTACTCCAATGCCACCTCATATAACACATCGTCAAGATCAATTCCCAACACTTGGATGAATGTTTTATGCGCTTAATCATATATCTTACATTGGATGTATATAGTCGACTTGTGGCTATCATAATTTTTTATCATGATGTATCTATTTCATATATGTTATATCATAGTTAGTGGGTCGGCCTTAGTGATGTCCATAACATAGGAATAGTATATATAAGGGTTAATAGGCAGTAGTTGACCATCATATTGAGCATTTTAGTCCTATTGTATGGTTTGGAGGTTGCCCCCTTTAAGTGGCTAAGATATTATAATTTCATTTTGAGATCATTTATCTGAAATAGTGTATTCTTTGGTGTTCTATTACTGATAATAATCATATTTATACAACTAATTCCATTACAAGTGGTATCAAAGCCTGAACTTGGTCAATGCTATGTCAAACCCTAATTGTGAAGGTTTGGATATATCTCAAAATTGGTAGAATTTTTCTACAATTTTTTTGTGTGGCGACATCAGTCAAATAATAGCCTTTCCAAATTTCAAGCCTTTTGTACTTGTTTTGCAAAATTTATAGAGATTTTATGTTTTTTCATAATTCTTCTACCTAGGGTACAACTTGTGGATTTTTTCCAAGTTCTTTACATTTCTAGAAAGAGCATACAAAATTAGTTTGAGTTCGTTCTTTGATTTTTTCATATTTGGAAAAATTCCTATTGAAATCCAAAACCCTAAATTTTGACCTTGGTCCCTCAATCCTACCATTTTGGGGCATCACAACGGGGCCTTCCATAAGAGAAAAAATAATCCCATCACTCTGCATAAAACCCTTAACAAGGATGAGATAATAGTTGAGGAGTTAGAGTCAGAAGGGGTAACTATAAAGTCCTCAGAGTTAGGGTTTACTTCAATAGACCATAACGTAAGTAAAATTGAGTTTGAGCAGAAAAATCTCGAGGTTAGAGTGGGTAGCAAAGAATATGTAGAAAATATTGGAAAATGATTGGAGGATTGTTAGAGATTTAAGGCACTGAGATCGGGGGAGTGAATCATTGTTGATAAAACTTACAATAAATTTCTTTTTTATTGTATCTATTGTTGTTAACTATTATTGATTATCATAAGCATGCAATATTAAAAATGAGATTATAGAAATAAGAAGCATACTTACACATTCACATGAGGAGACTAGATTTAATGTGGGACAAAAAATCATTAAAACCATTTCTTATATTACTCAAAAAAAGGACTTGCAAGAATATTACACATCCTACAAGATTTGCTTAGTGAGGCTCCAACCCCATGAGGAGCACCAACTCCTTACACCTTTGTTGATATTATGCACAACAAATAACTCATGTGAATATAACGCATCACAAGAGATTTGTTTAGTGAGGAACCAACCCAAAAAAGAGCACTAACCCCTAATTTAATTAGATACAAGTGATATTTTACAAGCACCAACCCACAAGGAGGCGAAAACCCCACAACTTAGACTTTTTTTTACACAATTTTTGATCATATAAATTCCATGTTGTACATATAACAGATTATGATCACCTTGTTTTTTCATTCATGTACAATCACTCTTCACAAATAGATATGCAATGTTTTCTTTACCTCTTTCTGGTCTCTCTTCTCATTCAACTTATCAAACTTTCTACTTTTCTCTACATATCGGTTCTTCAACTAGTAATGTTGTCTCCTTATGCACATAAATCTCTTCTTACTCTTTGCACTAGATCTTTATTATTCTTCCGCATCTTCTTCCTTCCTCTCTGTAATGAATTTATTCTTATATTCTCCTTGCTCTTCTCTTTAGCATATCTGCATCATGTATCTGCCTCTAATTTCCTCTTTCACTCCTTAAGCTTGAATGCATCATTTTTCTCTTGAGCCTCTTCTCTGGTTTCTTCTTCAACTCAACTGCATTATTTCTCTATCTTGGAACCCTTTCTTTTGCCACTCTTCAACTATTTTTACTTATTTCATCCTTGAGCAACAACACTCAAATGGCATCGAGTTTCCACTATATAGCTAATCAACCCATTCACACTTCCTTTGTGTGTCGTGAAATATCTCCTATGTTGTTGCCTAAAAATCTGGTGCATTGAATGCATGCTGCCCACTCCAAATCTTCCCCTTACTATGTTTGACTTGATTCATCCTTTTTCTATGCATTTTCTAGACATTATTTATGAGCTAACTCCTAAAAATAGATTTCTTGTATTTTTAGGATTTCCTCATGATCAGGAATAAATGAGCCCCTTTCTTATCCAAGAAATAATTTCACCTTGAAATCAGGATTCTACCTTGAAAATGTAACTCGGCTTCATCAAGTCAAAGAACATTAAATGTTGGCAGATGGAATAGTATATTTCATCGCTCAATGTGGAGTTCCAGTGTACACACACCCGTAATCTTCAAATAATCAAATCACCATTGATTTTAGATACTGACTCTCATTTCTTCCATTTTAAAATCTATCTTATTGTTCTTGATCCATCTCCATTTCATATTTTCTCGATCAATAACTTCCCTTGTATTTTATGACCTTTTTCTTGTATCGCAACAATTCCAGTTCTTGGCGGCTTTTCTGCTTTTCCATGGAAGTAATCATGACTTCCTTTACTTTGTGGCTTCTCCTTAAAAATTTCTAGTTCCCATGGATTTTCCTTCAAGATACTCTTACTTCTATGGATCTTCCTTCACATTTGCGGCCTTACCTTTCTCTCTTGCGTCTCTATTTTTTTTTGTGTGTGGCTTCTCTATCTTCACGCATCTTTGTTGCTTCTTTCAACCCTTCTCCTTGGCCTCTTATAGACCTTTTCGGATATCCTTAGAGTTTCAGAGCTACTCTAGGATTTGGAGGTTGTCTTTAGCCTTCAGTGGTTTTCTCCAATACTTTGACGGTTATCTCCTCATCTCCATGGCTTACTTAAAAGCATACAACGTCCCTTAGAACTTTTCTTTGATCATCCTAAAGCCTTATCTACTTGAGCATGCAATTATAACTTTCCTGAGGCTAATATCTCCATGAAATCACTTGGTTAAACCTTCAATCTTCTCCACGTGATTTCCTGAGCTAATTTCTCTCTTAGCTGACACTACCTATCAACCTTCATCTCCATTACTTCCTCACTTTACCAATTAACCCTTTTTTCCATGAATGTTATCTTCCAACTTATGTAGCTTTAACATAAATGACAACACATACCATAATGACAAAGGTTCAATAATCTTCCCCTTTGTCGTTGATGGCAACGCACCCAAAAACCTATAACTATTGATAGCAAAAACATTGGAAATCATGGTTTTTGTTCTACCCCTTTGGCATAATATTAGTTTCTTTCTAGATTTAGTTTCTCTCCCCCTTTGACAATAACGAAAAAGGACCAACTATGTTGTGTAAGGCTGAATATACTGGTAAGCTAGATTCATTGTGTTCACCTTAAGAGGCTCTCTTTGGGCTCATGCTTCTAATCCACTAGATCTAATATGTCCTCGGAAATGTTCCATCTGAGCTGATGATACCAATTGTTAATCATAAGCTAGTAAACTATCCCCCTTGCATTTGGCACTTATTTAGAACTTGTAATTCCTGATAATTTTCCCCCTAGGGATGTGTTCCATATTTTCTATCTCCTATTGACATCAAAACTGATCTGTTTGATCACTAGTAGCTTCCCCTTGGACAATGTTGTTCTTTCAATTGTTATAAATTTTCTTTCCATTGTATGTTGTGCTTCACTCCAATTGTATTGAATTGGCACTAAGATATTTTTTTCCATATTCTCTTGTTGTGGCTATATTTCATCTTATATGTTGTGGATTTCTGTCTCAGACACTTTCCTCACATTATGAATCCCCTCTTCTAATTTCTTGATCTCCGGCTTCCTGACACTTATCCATTACTTAGTGTCTTGTTTCCACTTGTGGTGTGAATTAATATTCTCAATATTGTAACCTATCCACTTTCTCCAATATCATCCATTGATATTCATTAACTCAACTTAAATCTGCTCAAAAAAAATTTCCTGAGCATGCGGTGTGCATAGTTTGGAGATAACAATTGTTATGAGATACCTACTGTTATATCAATTGTTATACAAGGGCACTCATTGGAAGATATATTCACCATCAACTCATCTAATAATTTTTAACAACATATTTGAGAGCTTAATCTGTCTGTTTGGAATTCAAAAATAAAGACACCATCTTCCATACTTGTAGTCTGTAATCACTTGCTAATTACCGGTTACTCATACATATCCTATCACCTTTCCTCACACTAGCAGACTAAGAAAGTATTGTATTACTTTACTCATATCAGTAGTCTGTATAACAGAGACAATTACGGAATATGCACTTATATAATAAACATGCACATGTACTTCATGCATTTTGTATTTGAGGGATCATGACAACAAACCTGACGCATGACACTTATTATTGGAATTTTTAGGCATCAAGATTCACCTATGACAAAAGCACACTAAAGGAAGATTTGACACTTGAATAGGCTCTTCTTTCAACACTCAAAGCATGAGGATTTTATACATGACTCATTTTCCACCATGGATATGTGTTGTTAATTACAATCTTCCAATTGATGACTCAACTATGACATATAAGCTCGCATCCATACAAACTCAAATAATATCAGACCTTTTTTGATTCAGTTTTGACCATACACCCATCTTGTTCATTGATTCAATATTTCTCTCATGGAAACACTTCTCACTTGACTTATACCAATGACAAGGTTAAGGAGACAAATACATGGATAGGAAACAATTGAAAACTTTATTTTCCTATGTTGGCTTAGGGGAATACCCAAGGAATTCAACATGTATAACACTATATAACATGGAGAAAATCATATGTGACATACCTTGACAGCTTGCTCAATTAAACTGTGAATTTTGCAGGCAACCAACATTTTTTTCTTTCTTGTCCAAATCTCATTATGATGAAATTATGACCTATGCTTCCTCTAGATTTGGTATACCTTCTAGAAGCTTAGAGAAGACATATTATTTCTTCTTAGGTTCTGTCAAAATAGTAAATAATCATCATAACGACATGATGACTCAAATTCATCTTTTCTGATTCTAGTTCTTTTGTCATTCTTCTTAACTACAATTTTTGGCATGACTATCATGTCCCTTGACCTCTATTTTTCCACTTGTATGCTGGTGAGACACATACACTGCATTTCCTTTATCACTGCTTGAGGAATAAATTCTTCATTACTTGCACTCAGTTTATCTTCCTTCTTCTTTCCTTTGTCATCATTTGTTGTTTCCTGGTCTGTGCTGGATTTTTGATTTTCTACCTCATCTTCCCATGATAATTTCTTGTCCTTATTTTCTTCTTTGACTTCTGGTTTGGCATCCTTGATCCTGTATTCCCATTTCATCTTCTTCTCTTCAGGATCTATTTGATTTTTGGCAGTTTTTGTATGATTCTTAGGAATCATTTTCATGGTAGAAGCTTTCTTTTCTTTCCATCTAAAGGTATGAAGTCTACTGCTACATTTAGATTGTTCATTTTGACAATAGTTCTTTGAATAATGCCAAATTTTATGGCATGTATAACACATTATATGATTTATCCTTTTATCTGAATGTGAGTGATCATTGCTAAATTGTCTTAAGGATTTTTCTAAACAATATCTAGTAATGTGCCCTTTCTTATGACAATTAAAACACATCATATTCTTCTCATACTCATATCTGTTATCTCTACAGGGATGTTCTTTGTCCTTGAGACTTTTACACTCCACAGCCTTGTGACCAAAACCATAACATGAATGACAATATCCATTAAATTTCCTTTCATACCTAGATGTGGTGGGATTTTTGATTGAATTGAATCATCCATTGTTGGTCACCTTGGTCTGCTTCTTGTCTGGTTGTATACTAGAACTAGCCTTTTCATCCTCCTTATTTTCTGAGCATTTTTGACAACATATTTTTCTTGATTCAAATTTTAACTCCCTTTGCCTTGCTTGTTCTAATTATTTTATGAGAGTCTCATGCTCTGTCATGCTACTCTACATTTGTTCCATTTCTGTCTTCAGATTCTTTAGCTCTGCTTCGAGCTTCTGGCAAGCACCTTATTTATCATTTTTATCTTCACATTTACTTGCTTTTCTTGATCTAGTTATTTCTTGAATATTATCATGGCTAAGCTGAGTTTTTCATATTATTCAATTTTTTCCCTAAGAGATTTAGAAATCAGATTGACTAGTCCCTCAAGTTCTTCAACCTTTTCTTCATGTTCTTTCTACATTTGGATTGCCACCTCTTTGTGATGCCTAATTTTATCTTTTTGTTCCTTCACAAATATTTTCATCTTGGTGATTTCTTCGTTTTGAGTTTGAGAGTTTTCAATACTTTATCTAATTGAGAATCGTCTTCTGCACATTCTTGAGAATCCTCTTTTTCTTGTTTGCTCAATTTCATTTCAAGATGAGTGATTTTATTTTCATAGGCACTGATGTAGGCTTTCAAATTTTTCTTTTTCTTCCTTGATTTCTCTATTTCCTCTAGAGCACATTCTAACTCAGATTCTAAATTAACCTCAGCATCTTCATCCTCTAAATCATTTCTGGAGTTGATGTAAATTTTCATTACCAATTAACCTTTCTTTGTGAGCTTCATGCTGATACTTTCTGTAAGTAGATTTTTCCATTCTTATCTTTCTCTAGGATCAACTCAAAGTTGTTAAGCTTTACATAGGAGAACCACTACTCTGATAAAAATTGTTAGAGATTAAAGGAACTGAGAGGGGGGGGGTGAATCAGTGTTGATAAAAGTTACAATCAATTTCTTCTTTATTGTATCTTTTGTTGTTAACTATTATTTATTATCACAAGCATGCAATATTAACCATGAGATTATAAAAATAAGAAGAATACTCACACATTCACATGAGGAGACCAAATATAATGTGGGAAACCCTTTTGGGATAAAAACCCACCAAAACCGTTGCTTATATTACTCAAATCAAGGACTTGCAAGAATATTACACATCCTACAAGAATTGTTTAGTGAGGCTACAACCCCAAAAGGATCACCAACCCATTACACCTTTTCTGATATTAGACACAACAAAGAACTCATGTGAATATAACACATCACAAGATATTTTTTTAGAGAGGCATGAAGCCCATAAGGAGCACCAACCCCTAATTTAATTAGCTATAACTGATCTTCTACAGGCATCGACCCACCAGGAGGCTGCAACCCCCTGGAAATGCTAAGATACAACTTAGACTTGTTCTCTACACATTTTAATCATCTAGTTTCCATGTTACACATACAATAGATTATGATCACCTTTCTTTTTCATTCATTTACAATCACTCTTCATAGTTAGATATGTAATGTTTTCTTTACCTCTTTCTGGTTTGTCTTCTCATTCAACTTATCATACTTTCTACTTTTATCTACACATTAGTTCTTCATTTGATAATGTTGTCTCCTTCTACACACAACTCCTCTCTTTCTTATGTACTAGATCTTTATTATTCTTTTGCATCTTCTTCCTTCATCTCTGTAATGAATTTGTTCTTAGATTCTCCTTGCTCTTCTCTTCACAATATCTACATCATGCAGCTACCTTTTATTTCCTCTTTTTCTCCTTGAGCTTAAATGCATCATTTTTCTCTTGAGCCTCTTATCTGGTTGCTTCTTCAACTTGACTGCATTATTGCTCTATCTTACAACCCTTTCTTCGACTGCTCATTCAACTATTTTTAATTAGTTCATCCTTGAGAAAAAAAACTCAAATGGTATCGAGTTTCCTCTAATATCCAATTGAATCATTCACACTTCTTTTACATTTCATGCAATCTCTCCTTCTTTTTCACATAAAAAATCTAGTGCATTGAATACATGCTACCAACTCCAATTTTTGCCTTACTATGTTAGGATTGATTTCACCTTTTTCTATGCATTTTCAAGACATTATTTATGAGATGAATCCTAGAAATAGATTTTTGGTATTTTTGGGATTTCCTCATAATCAAGAATAAACGAGCCCCTTTTTTCTCAAGTATTTAATTTCACCTTGAAATCAGGAGTCTACTTTGAAAACACTAGGCTTCATCAAGTTAAAGAACATTAAATGTTGGTAACTGGAACAATAGATTTCATCGCTCAATGTGGAGTTCCAGTTGTACACACAGCCATAATATTCATATAATCAAATCACCGTTGATTTTGGATACTAACTCTCATTTCTTCCATTTTAAAACCTAGCTGATTGTTCTCAATCCATCTCTAGTTCACATTTTCTTGATCTGCGGCTTCCCTTGGATTTTTTGACCTTTTTCTTGTATCACAAAAATTCAAGTTCTTGTTGGCATTTCTACTTTTCTATGACATTACTCCTGAATTCCTTTACTCCACATCTTCTCCTTAAAACTTTCTAGTTCCCATGGATTTTCCTTCAAGATATTCTTACTTTTACGCCTCTTCCTTCACATCTGCGTCCTTACCTTTCTCTTTTTCAGCTCCATTCTTTTCACTTATAGATTCTCTAGCTTCACGTAGATTTTCTGCTACTTTCAACCCTTCTCTTTGGCCTATTCTATACCTTTTTAGAAATCCTTATACTTTTGCGGCTACTCTAGGATTTGGTAATTGTCTTTATCCTTTGATAGATTTCTTCAATACTTTAGTGGTTATCTCCTCATTTCTACAACTTTCTTAAAAGCTGACAAAGTCCCTTAGAACTTATCCTTGATCATCCTGAAGCCTTATCTACTTGAGCATGCAGTTATCACTTTCCTAAGGCTATTATCTCCATGAAATCACTTCATTTAACCTTCAATATTATCTGCATGCTTTCCTAATAAAATTTCTCTGTGAGCTAACACTACCAATCAACCTTCATCTCCATTACTTGATCACTTTACTAATTAACCCTTTTTGCAATCAATGTCACTTCTTCCAAATCCTGCAGCTTTGACATCAATGACAACACATACCATAATGAAAAATGTTCAACAATTTCATTCACCAATTTAGTTCCAATATAATGGGTCATCATATCCTTCCTAATCAGCCACAACTCAATCATACTCATATTAATAAAGGTGAAACTTCAAGTCAAAGTAATAGACAAACTAGCTAGGGTGGATATTTGAGCATGCCCAATCCAAATACAAACACTATGTAGGCCCGTAACATGATTCCAAAAGTGGAAATGCGTAAGTTCGATGGAAATGATCCTCTCAATTTGATTAACCAGATGGATAATTTTTTTGATCTTCATCAAATTCCATCAGGAAAAAATATTATCATGGCGTCCTTGTATCTCGAACCTGAGCAATTCATTTGGTATCAATGGTTATGTTCTCAAAGGAAAAAGAGTGGTTTCAATGTTACATGGACATTCTTCACTGAAATGTTACAATTGCAGTATAGTTTTAGTGTGCCAGAGAATTATTTTAGTCAATTATCAAAGCTAAGACAAAGAAGAACAATCAAATATTACATTCATCAATTCCAAAACCTTTCCTTATAGGTGGAAAATATTACTGAAGAGAATCTAAATGACTTATTTGTCAGGGGTCTTAAACAACACATTGATACTGAGGTGCGTATGTTTAATCCTCATAAGGTTTTAGATTCTATGATCATGACATATAGAGCAGAGGAAAAATTTCTTTCTAGCAGGAAACGAATTATTAGTAATATTAGAGATTGTAGAACCTTTCCGCCATCATTCCCTCGTCCAATTAGACTAACACCTCAATAAATTTAAGAAAAGAGAGGTAAAGGGTTATGTTTTAATTGTGGTATCAAATTTTGACCAGGACATAAGTGTCCTGAAAAGAAGTTATTCTACATTTAGAGTCCTAATGAAGAAGAAGAATATGAATAATATGAAGAGGTAGAGCCAGAGGAGGAATTAAGAGATCCCCTCCCAATGATATCATGTCATGCAATTTTAGGTACTATCAATCCCCAAACTCTCAAATTAGTTTTATTCATGGAAAAATAGAGGGTAACAGTGTTGATTGATTCGGGAAGCACTCAAAACTTCATCAATCATACGTTGGTGGTACACTTGAACTTATTTTTTTATCTAGTTGTAAAATATCAAGTAATGATCATTGATGGGAAAATTGTTAGTTGTTTGGGAAAATTCCATAACATTAATCTCACCATGGGAGATTACTTACTAACTAGCAATATGTATGCCATTTCCATGGGACAAGCAGACATTGTGTTAGGAGTTCAGTGGCTTACCACCTTGGGAACCATTGAAATTAATTTCCAAGAGTTGTTCATATGATTTAAGTCAGAAGGGAGGAATTTTAAACTAAAATGATTAAGAGAAAAATCCCTGTAGTTGGTGAGTTCTCATTAGATGCAAACATTTCTTGGAAAATGTGCAGAGAGGTTTATGGAACAACTATTTTCATTGGAAGCACATCATTAAAATAAATTTATACCCTCAGATATGCAAGCAGTTATAAATGAGAACTTAGTGGTGTTTGGAGAAATGCTAAATGGTTTACCTCCAAAAAGAGAACATGACCATGCCATCTAGATTGTACCAGGAAGTCAACCACCCAACATCAAACCTTATAGGTACCCCTATATGAAAAAGAGTGAGATTGAGAAGATAGTACAAGAGATGTTAGAAGCGGGAATTATTCATCATAGTAAAAGTGCCTACTCTTCTCCTATAGTGATGGTATGGAAAAAAGATGAAAATTGGCACATCTTTCCAGATTAAAGGGAATTCAATAATTACACAATTAAAGATAAGTTTCTTATTCCTGTAATTAATGATTTGCTAGATGAGTTGCATGATGTTTTTTTTATTAAGGATAAATAGTTTTGAAGGGACTATACCCTGTGTACAAAAAGGATCAAGAAGCCAGATAGTAGAAGGAGAAATCTCAAACCAGAAAGGCTAAACGCTTTAAACTGGAGGCTCAATAGCCAGATACAATAGTAGAAGGAGAACAAAATGATCAAACTGGATAGTCATTCGACGAAGAACAAAGGGCCCAAAAACAACAAAAAGGGATCTATTTAATTGTGAGAGACCGACTTAAGTTTATAAATAAACTTTTAATAAAAGGGTCATAAGTGATGGTATACCAAATGGTATCCCCACTTGACATTATCAACCCCAATAACTTCCATTTTCTTAATGTCATCAAACCATATCCTCCTCACATCTCATCCTCTTCTACACCCACATCTTCATATTTGTTATATTTTACTATGGCTTATTGCTTTGTCCAACCCTAACACAAATTCATTCCATTGACCTAGTCACTTTTGTTTATTCTCCACAAGTTTTTTGATTCCACTCTAATCATTCTCCCACCCATTCTACCCATGTAATTGTGCACAACTCCAATGAAACATGTTCCTATCATCGTAAAAATGGTCATCCCACTGATTCATTTCCCCAACTCCGCCACATTATTTAGGATATTCTTGACAATTGTGACATCACTATCGATCCTCCGTCTCCCCCTAATCCACCTTCTAACACATATCCACTCACTTCACATGTCACCACTACTACCAATTCTTCTCCATGTGTTTACTTATTGTCCCTGACTCCTACCTAAACATCATGTGCCCTTAGTGTCTCATCATTTAAATCAAACTCTTCCAACTCCACATCATCACATGTTTCCACCTTAGAATCTACACCATCACACTCCCCTAATGTCTCCTCTACATCATTCCCTTCTCAATCTCCACCATTTCGTGCTTTCACTTTTGACGTGGTATCATCCTCATATTATTTTTATGCCTCCAAATTTTTACTACATCTATCTAGGTTATCATCATCTATACTATCATGTAATTTTATCTTGACCACCATGTTCTTTAATTCATGACTTTATTTGGTTGTATACACCTCACTTAGCAGATAACCATTTACCACACCTATATTGTTCTCTTTATCACATCTTGATTCACTCATCGCTTCATCTAATTCAGATCCCTCTTCCATGCACGTATTATTTCCTTGACCATGACTCATTTAAACACCCTTATTATTATCGACATTACTATTTCATCTTATACAATCTATTATGCTCATTCACATTTCACTTTCATCTATTCCATATAATTTTTATCAATTTTTTCTTCCACCTCTTCCTCACAAGTCACATACACTTACTCTCATTACTTTACCTCTTTTGGAGCATATTTCTACATGTACCTTCTTACCTCCATCACCACTCATTCAAGTACCCTTCTTATTACCAAATCCTCATCCTTCATTCACACTCACAACCATTTTTATTACAAATTTTCCTCACAAGTGACCACCACTTGTTTGGATAAGCACTTGCTAATTAGAGAGATATCCAATATCTAGGAAGATTGACTAACAAAACCAAGTTACTTGATAATCCTCCCTACCATTGTTATTCTCGTCCAAATTTCTCAAGTCTTATTAATTTGTATTTTATTTTCTTCTCTGAAATCACATATTTTTTCATTTTCATAAAAATCAAATCTCTTTTCAAACTTTACAAACTCTTTTCTTTTTTGATACCCATTCCAAATTGAATCTATCAAATCTAAGCCTTACTCTTTGGATCTACTTTTACAAGAATAAGCACATCATTCTATCCATATTAATTCTAAGTCATATTATTTGGATTCACTTTCCAAGATTGAGCATATAATGTGATTCAAATAAAATTCTAAGTCTTAAATCTTGGATACCCATATCCTAATTTACGCAATCCATTTTAATACAAGTCTTTTCCTTTGGTATTCAATTTATCAAGGTCAAGTACAACCAAAATTCAATCGTAAGTATTTGTTTTGGGTATTCAATTTACCCAAGCTAACCAAATTTTCCAACCCCCTTTTATTTTCTAATTCTTCTACATTAGAATCACTTTGTTGAAATTTGAGCACTTGCTTTCATCCCTGAGTCTTATATTTTAACATTCACTTTATTAAATTATAAGTAACCTCTTCCATATCTAATTATTCTATTTTGATATTCACTTTTTCAAAATCTAAGAAATTCATTTTGCCATTGTATCTTATATTCTGACATTCACTTTGTCAAAGTATATTAAAAATCATTCTTTTTCTCTAAATCTCATATTTTGACATCCACTTTGTCACATATTTGATCAATTCATTCTTAATGTATATGTATTCTATTTTTACATTCACTTTTTTAAAGTTCTAGAACAATCGTTCTTGATCTCTAAGTATTATATTTTGATATTTGCATTATCAAATTTTAGAAAAACCAATTCTAATCAAGTCTTTAATACTGTAAACATTCACTTAGTTCACATATTAAACCATAACACATCCAATTCAATTAAATTTTTCATATGTTGAACATTCACTTTGTTCATGTATTAATAAAATCCCAAACACATCATGGGTCTTATCATTTGGGTATTTACTTTATCAAAAGTTAAGAAAATATTTCTCCCAATCAGTCATAACGGAATTTAAAATCAATTCCAAATCGAATCAAAAATCATAATATCAATTGATTTGTTCTGAAACATAGTTTTAACCTTTGATCAAATCAAACATTGGTTTCAGTACACAATAGCGATCAAACACTATGCCTTGAATGAATATTATATAGAACAAATTCATGAAATGTCAAAAAACCTCACCATGATGGAACTTTACAACATAAATCAAAGGAACAATGAAACTTTCACGTAATTCCATCAACGATGTCAAGGGATTGCAAACTAGTTTCATTATTTCATACCCTAAAACTATTGATATGCATTTTTATAAAAATATTAATTTGTAACTCTCATTCAAAATGAAAATGTATTGTCTAAACAATTTTGAAGACGTAATCAAAATAGGAAAACAACTTGAGAAATACCTTATTATAATATTTCTTACCATGAATCCTTCAAATCATTAGTCAAGTGAATTAAGTAAATAAACACTCATAATCCCTAGTCAAGAAGTTACTCCATGTGAAATCAAAAGACATCAAATTACACCTCTTTGAAAAATCCTTTCAATTTTCCTTCATTAATTAGAAGAATCTAACATGGTCACTTATCTACTAACAATAACCTTTAAAAAAGTATAACCAAAACCTACATGGTATAACGAATCAGAATATTGTGAATACCACTGCATCAACATCCATCCAATGGATGATTGTTCAAAACTCTGAAATTAAATCCAAGATTTACTTGACAGTTGAGACATAGAATTCAAAGAAAATTCTAATACAACCATGCCAACTAAATAATTAGAAGTGATTCAAGACTCCTTTTCAACTTAGGGTACAAATGAAAAATCTAACATTAAGAGCCAATCCTTGAATAATTTTGAGCTTGATCATATAATTTCATCACTAGATCCTACCCCTCACAATGTGGCTACCAATGATATAAAAAATGCTACAAACACTAATTTGGACACCTGCAACTAAGCATTCTTCCATGTCCACAATACCTCAAGTGTCCACTATTGTGTTTGTTGTTGTTCCACTACACATAGACATAGATCTATGTATATATATGTAAGCCTCTATATCTATGGGGAAATTCAACCATCAAATGTAAAATATGCATCTAATTCCTATGATAATATCAAACCATTAGAGAAGACAATTTCACAAATACCTCTCATGGATTTGACCACAATATCACCTATGTGTCAAGATTTTTGTACTCATGCATTCCACAACGTGCAAATTTCTAAAGGTATCTACACAATCCATTTCAATATTTAGTCACAACTCTATTTTCAAATAATCTAATCCTTTCATTTAGTTTTTTGGACCTTTTGAAACCAAACATCATGAAAAATCAATCCTTATGCATTGAAAATATTTATATATAATTTTTTTACTTGGCCTTCATCCGCCCAATTTTTCATAAATAAGAACTCTTCAACTCACCAATTTATTGAAAATATTTCTATCTACTATATTGACTTGAACTTCATCTGCATAATTCTCATAAAACAGGACCCATCAAATCATAGATTTATCACAAATCTTTCTATCTACACCTTTGACTTAGACCTTATCTTCCCAAGTCTCATAAATCAAGACCAACCAAATCCTCAATTGATTGAACATATTTATATCCATTCCATTTACTTAGACCTCATCCACCCATGTCTCGTAAAACATGACCCATTAAATCATACATTTATCACAAATATTTTTCTCTACTTCATTGACTTAGACCTCATCCACTGAAGTCTCAATGTTAGGACCATTCAACAAACATAACCATGGACCTTTTCTAAAATAATGAGTCCATTGCTAACCCTAATCCACTAAAAAAATGTAAAAAGGAAACAAAGATATTCCATCTCCAGTAATTCATCAAAGCATTATATGAAAATGAAAAACATAGAAGAAAAAACTAATTATCCACTTGTACTCTCCACACTAGGGAGGCCTCTTGTACCATCAACTCATCTAAAAAACATTTTTAAACTTTTAATTTGTTGGCATATATCTCAATCGTAAATTTTTCATCTCTTCACACTCTTCACCTATAAGGCACGGGTTAATCTTGTTTCTATTAGGCATTGTTTACCTCATCCATATTATAGTTTTTACTATTTCATGTATTTTTACCTATGGTCTTGTCTAGAAGCTTATTCATGGAAAATAGCCCATCCAACTAAGCTCTCTTTAATAGAAAGAACTAAATTTCTTTACACGGTTCATTTTTCTACCCATATTAGTCTACAAAGTTAATCCATTTCCTCCTACTAGTCACATGTGGTTGAGATTTGGGGGAAAACATTCCTTCCCAATAAGCACAATATAAAAAAATTCAAATCATTATACCTTTCGTCCTTCATAATCTTTAATGTTGAGCCCACACTTGTTAATAGTAGTATGAGACTGAGAAAGGATGAAGGTATCCTTACTCACCTAAATTTTTTCTTTGGTGTTGATCCCTTTCCTCTTACTGGTGACATGGGGCAAGATGTCGAGATTCATTTCAAAAAAATAAAACAAAGTAAAGACTTTTGATAATTGGAGTCACAGGTGCTTCATCATACAAAATATAAAGAATAAATTTAGTTTTTTATGTTAAGAGAGACAACCATTCCTTATACCATATCTTTCCAAAAATAGGCCATATGTGGGTCTAAGTATAGTCATGACTTATCAAGTAAAATCATCTTGGAATCATTCAGATAATCTTGACTGGAGATTAGTGAAATTTTCCCAAATGGATCAATTTTAGACCTTGTATCTTTGCATTCATCATCTTCATTTTCATATCAGTATCCCCATTGTCTCATGTTATTATTGGTTCCCGGTGTTAATCCCTCACATCTTACTAGTTCTGAGGAGTCAAGAGTGGACTCAAACATCCTATCATTATATCATCTACATTATGTCAATGGAATGAAATCTTTAAAAATGTTTGAACATGATTTTTGACAGTGCACTCTTTACCGATTCAAAAATTACAAAAAAATAAATATAAAATATAAAATAATTAAAAATCCAACCCTCCAAAAAAATCACAAAAATCAAAATCCAAAATCATCCAAATAATCACAAAATCTTAAACAAAAAACATGAAAAATACCAACAAATCAACACAACTCAACAAAATCAAACTTTTAACTCATATCCCAATGATTGTTCCAACCATCTTACCCCTTGCATGTATCCTTTCTTGGGGAAATTTAAATCAATCATTTCCCTTACGTACATCCTATCTTGGTGAAATATCAGTTTTAATTTTCTCCCTTGTATGTTTGTATCCTTGCTTGGGGGAAATGCCAATTTTCAATCTTAGATCTCTTCAATGTAGATCCAATGAAAAGTGTCATGAGGAGTTACTTAAATCCACTCTTTCAGTATGATCCAATCACCTTACGTGTTAATATTCTTGTTTGGGAGCATCTAAATATACTTAATTATGATTGTGGAACACATTAGGGGCATAGATAATTGTCTTTATTTCAATTTGTGTTGTGTTGTTGTTATTAGTTCTTGGCCAATTACAAGTATTTAATTATCATCTTAGCTCATTTATATCCGTGGTGCATAGCTTTACTGTGTATATTGGGTTTGTTTTGCTCTTTATCTTTTGTTTTACTTTGGACCAATTACAAGTCTTATGTTAACATCTTGGTTCATTTATAGCCATGGTGCATACATCTACTATGTATATTGGGTTTATTTTAATTTTCCTCTTTTTTGTTTGTTGTGTGCATATTTTTGTTCACACATAATGGGTTAAAATTCACGATTATTTAATAATCATGGTGACAACTCTATTGTGCAACAAAAAAATAAGGTTGTTCTAACTTTCCCTATCTGAATGGAATCTCATGTTACAAGAAAAATCCTTGCCATCCTCCTTTTACTCCTTGAATCCTTGACACTTTCCTTCTTCCTATCAAGTCGTTGTCCACTACTTTGCGGTGTCACCCAACCACTTAAAGGGGCATTCCCTTAGCATCCATACTCATTGGGGCATCAAAATTCTTCACTGGGGAAAATTCCACCATGTTTCCCTATCATCCATTCAGTAATCTACATGTGTATACTATCTTTAAAATTTCATT
The DNA here is from genome assembly GCA_019776745.2 of Taxus chinensis. NCBI lineage: Eukaryota > Viridiplantae > Streptophyta > Pinopsida > Cupressales > Taxaceae > Taxus > Taxus chinensis. The sequence continues at coordinate 238,231,223 of CM034149.1, read as the reverse complement.
ACTTCATAATAACACTTTAAAAAGTGGAAAATATAGACACCCTAAAAATACATATCTATTTCTAGTCATTCGTAATTATCCTTGTCCTTTGCATAATATGCCAATCTACATCCCTTTAGAATTAATTTAATTAATTCTTTCATGAATTAAGTATTCACAAACATACTTTTATAAATATTTTAATTAATTATAGTCATTATTAAATTATACCCTTATATCCCTTTGATAATTTAATTATCTATTTAATTAAATAAATAGTTAATTACCCACTTAGCTCCAATTCACTATACCAGTCACTCAAGTTGAACTATCCCACTCCACTCAAGTTTTAAAACCCTACAAGGGCGGAAGTAACAATAATTCACATAAAACCACCTTCTAAAATAAAATACAAAAGCCAACCAAATATCCATTTGCCATTAATGAATATTCAAACCATCCAACTACATAGACCAAATCAAATGGATATTTTAGGTAAATGCATTTATGATCCTGTAACTCATTTAAACCTTGATCCAAAATCCATTACCTCTCCTTCGGATATAAATATGAGGCTCTTTCCTTTGAAATTTATCCTTGGAATCTTTAAACATTTGCAACAAACCTCTGCTCATTTTTCATTTGAGTCTACATTCCGAAAGGTTGTTCTCATGACCACTTCATTGCTCGTAGAATTCCTCTTCATTTGGAGACAATATTATAGCATCTAGAATCAAATAATCCCACGAGATCCAAAAAGTGTAGTAACACTTAAGTTATCTCATCTTGAGATTTTAAGAAGACTCAAAGGAAGTTTTGCATTGTGTTATTTTATTACTTCTATGTTTACTTTTAGTTTTCCTTGTACACAACTACAAATGGATCTAAACCTAATCTTTAAAATAATGACATAGAAATCAAAATATAATAGGTTCCCTCAAACTCTCCCCACATAGTCTTTCATTTCCCTTTAAGTGCTATGTGTGTTGGCACCTCATTCAGTAGTATTGAATTATCACCCAAAGTGTGTGTAGCTACCAATTCCCTCCTTTGTTGTTTCTACCATAACGTTAGCATGCATACTTATCATAAACATTCACCAAGTAATCATCCTAGTGTTCCTAACCATGTGCATACTCATCTTGGAAACATATGTAATAAGGAAGCAATAATAATTACATATAAACCATAACAATGATCAATTACATAAACACATCTCCATACTCAATTACATCAATTATCATAATCCAACCACAATTATCCATTAATCATCAAAACCTACTCCATAATAAGAAAGTGATACATAGAATTTAGTATATGTGAACATGGAATCATGCATGCAACCACAACAAAGCAACATAATACATAGCAAGCATTGAGAGATCCTAACAAAAAACTATCATACTCAGTCCTAAGCCAAGTATTTATAGGGATGGGGAATTTCCCTTCACTTCCCATGCAATTTTTAATAATAGGTGTGCTCAAAATAGTCATGCGTACTTACATGCATGCTTTATAAAATAGTTAATAATAGTCCATCCTATAAAGAATACTTGCTTTAATCCTATTAATAGTTAATTCATGCTTGTGTTTTAATCCTTGGTTTGCATGTGCTTTATTCAAATATAGTAATTTTTTTCTCTCTAAGATAGCCTCATTTTATCCTTTGTGTGATAAACACTCTAAGTCTATTTTTAGCCCATCCTAGAAAATTGGCTAAGTCCTTACTCATTCTACCTATATGCGGAGTCTTGCACACAACCCTGTTTCTTTATGCATGTGCCCTCCTATGTGCCATACAAAATTATCTTGTGCACGCATTCCTATGCATTATTATTTACTCTTCTTGGTATTTACTTTCTCATCTCAAAATTACCCCACACTAGGTATGTTTCCCTATTCGAAATCAAATAATGAAGAATAAAGAATACAAATTATGCCAAAGAATGAAAAAAAATCTATTTTAGGAGGGAGGAGTAATGGAAATTCCTTAACCAATATCTTCTCAAGTTCTCTCCACCCCTCCAATTCCTTAGTCTCCTCAATTGGTGTGGAATCAACTATGGCAGGTACCTCTATGGGAGTTAACTCATCAATCCCCCCCTTAATTTGTTCCACCGGGCTCTCCAACTTCTTAGCTGAGTCATCCAGCACATCCATCCTATGCGTAATCTAAGGGAAAATTTCCTTCAGTCTGTATTTTATTGAGGTCTTTACAAGATTTATCAATTCTCTTTTCTGTTAACACCTTCTCTCATTTTGCCTTATTATTCTTGTTCTTATCCTGTAACTCCCTCAACTCTTCCTCATCATGAACAACCATCAGGCTTACCCCACAGTAAAATCTTGACACTGGTAAAAAACAAACCCTACCTCTTCTGCAGCCTTCTTATCCTCAACCACTAATGTATCATACTACGTAAGGTGTTCTTCAAATTGTTCCCTGTTGTTCTCCTTATACCATGCCAATACCTCCTCTGTGGATTCTATTGTAATAACCTTCTGTTCATGCATAAGCATGTGCGCCAAGTCCTCTACATAGTTTAGTGTTGTTTCATACAAAGGTTATACTTGATCAACTAGATATGGGCCAGTGATTGTAATAGAATCTCTGATGCCTTCCACCTTTTTATACGTTGTGTGCGTTTGTCCCTTTTCTTATCTTATTTCCTATTTCAGTTGTGCAATCTCTATATATTTCTTCTTGATCTCCTTATCCCTATCTCTTATCTCCTTATCCTTTTCCTCCATTTCCTTACACATTATTTATTCGACAGTCCTTATAAAAAATTCTTACCCCTACTTCTGCTGATAATTTGTTAAGCACATTACATGCTTATTCATATTTTAACACCGGTGTGTCAACTATCATGTATGCTTCTCCCGGTGTAGACGTAAGTCAAGTCTCAGTTAATGACTACATGTTAACCTTGAACTCAAGCTATTCTATATGTGATTTAAATTCCCAAAAGAGCATCTTTCTTTTGTGTGACAAGGATTCTTATTTCTTAAAGAATGACCAATAGAAGATATATTTTCTAGCCACTTTATTCTGGTATCTCGTGCATAAAACTTTATCAAGATCATCATCATATTTCATCATAGGTCCGTACAGTGTCTACCTTGGCTTCCTGTTCCTCCCACAGGTCCCTTTCACAACACTAAGTGCTAGGGGGTTCTCTTCGCCACTTTCTTCTTTTTAAACAATTTTACTTTCTTCTTCCTCCTCGTGCTCAACTTCATGTTCAAAAATTTACTCCGCAATGTTCTCTACTTCATGTTCAATAGTGATCTCAACTTATATTACAATATTTCACTCAACTCCATGCTCCTTAGTAGGTTCTTGCCTCTCCTCAAAAATTGGAGTACCTGACATTTCATAGCCTCCAACCTCTTTTTGTATTACTAGGATCGACTCATGATACACATCGCACTTCTCCATATTTAACTTCTCAATGTCATGAACCAAGGGGTCCTTCTGTAATACGTCCTCTTCCTCATTTCTCATGACCTTTTCTTCATTACTTTCATTAAATTCTATGTCTTTTCTAGTTATTTCCTTTGGTTTCTTCTTCACTGGAGACTTATTCTTCGGTGGCTTCTTCGTGCTTGCACTTGGTTTATACTCCTTGCACACTGATTTCTTATTTGTAGTTGCACTCTTAACATGAGTATCCTCAAAAGGTGTATCCTCTTATTCTTCATCAAGAGGAATATCCTCATGCATTATATTTTATCCCATTATTTTCTTTCCTATAGGAACCTCTGTGATCTTCAAGTCATCTTTAAAATATTTCCCATTCACCTTCCTTTGATTCAAATAAATATAAACCTTTACTACCTCCAAATTAGCAAATGTGAGAGTGATGGACTTAGTAATATTGATATCATATTATATCAATGTCTCTTCATATGTGCTCTTTTTCGGGATAAACATATGTCTTGCGTAAGGTGTGGTACTCATAGTTTATCTTAAAGGTGTCAAATCTCAATTTTCATGCCTCATAGAATATGTTCACCACAGTCTGAAAATAACATGATGTAAAAGCAAATGGTAGTTTACACCCAGGAATTTTGGACCCATACTTCAAATAAACCAACCAATACAAAATTTTTGATAAATTACAAATTCTATCTTTCTTTCCAATTACATCGGTAACTCAGTGGGAATGTTCCATTCTATTCCAAATGCTTCACACATATTTCCATACCATTTATCCTCCTTAGCCTTATACGCATTATTGATATTATAACAAGTGTAAATATAAAATATTTTCATGTGTGACTTATCCTCAGGGGAGAAATACCACATTTTATTTTTTGGCCCTTCCAACACCTCAATTTCAGAGAAAACAATTAATAACAATATATTTCCAAAAGTAATTTATTCTTCTACATGTGCATCATCAATAATCTGTTGGCATGGTGTCTAAATAGGTATTGTCATTGATGTAAAACAACATTAATGAAAAATTGAATGTTGCATTGAGGTCATATGATGTTGTTCATGGTTATAACATGATGTTTCATATGCATATCATCTGTTACAATGGGATTCAGTGAAGTGTTCTTGCTCTTGTAAACCTATACAAGTACAGGTGAATCACTTGGTTACATGAGCTCATTGGTAGTAGGTATGCTTGCTTGGAGGTGTGAAAGTATGGATTGGAACCATATGAGCTCATGGAAGCATTAAATTAGGGTTATCATGACATATGAGGTATTTTTGGGTCATTTTCATAGGTTTGTTGTTCAATTATTGTATTATTTCAGTTGACCTAGCTTCTATAGTGAGGATCTACCATGTAATCATAGGTCAATCTTAGTGAATAGATATTTTTAGAAATTAAATTGATATTATGATAATTTGAGATGTTATAGGGATGACTCAGAGTTCTCTCATAAAAATTTCAGGTTCCCATGATTTGTATTTTTCCAGTTATGACTGGTTTTGTAAGACAGGGTCAAAATCTAGTGCATTTCCAGTTCGAAGTGCAACTTCAGATGCTCATTGTGAATGGTGTGATTTTAATGGGACCTTTTTCCTTTTATGGAATATTATATCATTATTTTATAAGGTTTATAAATATTAATAAGGTCATTTGTTCATCAGGATTTTATAAACGAATGCTAAGAAGGTAAAGTGGTCTAAAACCATATTTAAACCCTAGCTAGGAGTAGTTTGTAGAAAGTGAAGTATATTGACATTGTTTTTATTTATAATTAATAATTTATGGTTGTATTTTTTATATTACTCATCAATATTTCCATAAATTTATGGTTGAGTTTTTGGTGATGAGTGGGTCCCACCTAAAAATAGTAGTTTCTGGAGAAGAAGGTTTTAGGACAAGATGGTCCAAAGAAGTAGCATAAGAAATTTATGGTGCATGATGATTGGGAGTTTTTATTGATTTACATTGAGGATTTAGATAAATTTCATACAGGTTCATGGTGTTTGGAGGTACAAACAACTTGACTGGTCAAAGGGTAGTTTTGGGGCCTTAAATAGTAAGGTCTAGTAAAATGAGCATATCTTGAGCAACGGGTGGAGTTTTGAGATGATTCAAATTGTGTTGGAAATTAGATTCAGATATATTTCAAATTATATAGTAATTTACTCATGATGAGGTCATTTTATATGGTATCTAGGGAATTATTTGAGAAAGAATATTTTTAGTAGTTAAATTTAGCATCTGTTTTAGTGCATGTTTGGTGCTATTCAAAGAATGAGAAGGATTTGGTGATGCTTCCTATTACTTGAAATGTGAAGAGAGATGAATTTGGCATCCAATAAATCAATTTTTAGGTCTTAAATTTATGTATAAATTATTTTATGAGCTAACCTTTGGAAACAAATGATTTGGCAGGTTGATCTGGTGAAGGAAAATGTTGTAGTTTTAAGTGAAGAATGTTTCATGACTTACAAATTTCTTATAAGTATTTTACAGGTTTGAAAATTTATTTTTATTAGTCACATGGAATGTTTTAGTTTAGTATAAGTGATTTTTTTTATTAGATGAAGTTTCCAGGGTGCTAAAGGGTGTAGGAAACAACTATTTTTAGATTAGCAAAGTGAATTGGGCCCAGTAAATAAAATAATTTGGTTGTTTGATATTAATTATTACTATATATGAATGTTAAATGATATTTTAATCATGTGTGATGAATTTTGGGTCATGAAAAATTATTTATTTGATGTTATGGCATTTTTAAGAATGTGCCCATGGGGTTTTAAGCCATTTTTGGCACATGTAATGAGGATTTTTGATAGAAATACCTAATTGGGTCACTTTTATCTATTTTATTTAAAATTTGAAATGTTTCCTTGATGTATGGTTTGAATAAAATTGAGATAAAAGGTTGTGCATAATTTTTAAAGGAGGAGAAACATATAAAAACATGTTTTTAATTGTTTTTTGGAACTAGTTGTGTGTGTACATGTGGAGCAACCTAGGTGAAGTGTGATTTAAAGTGTTTAAGAATAATTTAGAGATTAAAAAAGTGTGATGAAGGTTAAGAAAAATCAGAAGACATGAGAGAAAAATTTTGATGATTTTTAGAGGGTTTGATGAGATTGTTTTATGAAGTGTGATCACCTAGGATTTGATTGAAGAAGGGAAAGTTGAATATTGGATCTCCATCAGTTCTAGAAGAAATAAATCAGATATATACACATCATAAGGTGGTTAATTTTTTTTTGATCATCTTGGGGGTTGTAGCCTCCTTTTGGAGTTGGTGCTTCTTGTAGGGTAGGTGCTCCTTGTGGGGTTGGTGCATCACTAAATTATGAAACATATCAATATAATATTTTTATGTGGGTTTTCCTCCCCTTGATGGTTTCCCACTTATATCTTGTGTCTTGTGTTGAAGATATTTTAGGGTTCTTGCACATATGATTGTTTGATGTATGCACACATTAATGGATGGTTGAATGTTTATGAACACTTGTATATGCAAGTTTGAAATCTGAATTTTAAGTTTTTAAAGAAATTATTCACCCCCAACCATCCTCTCATTCCATTGTGCTTCTAACAATTGGTATCAGATCAGGAAATTCTAAAGAATCTTGATAGCTTAAGGGAGATCTTCTTAAGCACAAAATGGGTGGTAAGAAGAAGAATTCTCAAAAGGGAAAGAACTCCAAAGATGATTGTTGATTCTAATTCAAGTGAAGGTAATAATTGTTTAGAAAATATTCCTAAAATATATTCTCCCTAGGAATGGTAACTTGTGAATTTGGAGAAGGGTTTGGTCATTCAAAATCAGATTGTGAAGAGTCATCTTAGGAAATAGTAAAAATGGAACCTAATATTGTTAGAGATGAGAATGAAAAGCCCACACAATAGATTATTGAACTGAAAAACATCATGAAGATTGTATTAATCTCTTTGAAGATAGGTTGAAGAATAAAAGTAAAGAATAGGATTAGATCACAAAGCATCTTGAGGAACAATCAGAGAGAATTACAACCAACTTTGAATCTAGGAAATATGCTCATGAGCATAGTCATACTATTCAAATTTTGTATTCACAAGTGGAGGAGTTGTCAGAAACTCTAAAGGCCAAAGATGAAGAATGTACTCAACTGAAATCACAAATTGTTTTGCTCAATGATAAAATCAATACTAAGGAGGATGAGTGCATCAATTATGAAATGGATATGAAATATCTACATTAAATACTTGATCTAGTTTCAAGAAAATTGAAAATGTTTGAGAAAATTGCAAGTGACCTAGATACTCTTCATAGAAAACAAAGATTAGCAGGTGATAAGGTTGGTTTGGGATTCAATGAGAATCTCAAAGACAAGGTTCCAAGAAAGGAAGATGGTAAACCAAGTACCAAGGAATAAATTAAGGTGACTCAAACCAAATACCATGAGAAGACCAAGCCTATTAGGAAACCTAATGCATCAAGGTATGAAAGATAATTCAATGGATATTTTTTCTCATGTCATGTTTTTTTCATATAGCTAACAAACACAAGACAAGGACACCTAGGAATCGTGTAGGATCCTTTCATGGTGAATGTAATTCATATTGTGAGTATGGTCACAAATCCAAAGATTATGGATGGAATCTAGGAGCGTTTGAGCCAAGAAAAATTAAGAGGACGTTTTTCAAGAGATTTGATCCTAGAAATTCTCAGCCATGGAAAGAAAACAGAAATGATCATGTTAAAGATGTTATATGCTTCAAGTGCAATAAGTTAAGCCATGTAGCTAGTGTTTACTTTAGTGGAAAACCTAGTAATGTTGATGAGTTAAAAAGGATAAGTACAATAGTATATTACAGTTGTAACAGATTTGGTCATGTTGTAAGGAATTTCTATCAAGTCTATTCAAATCAAAACATATGTTCTCAAGGTCCTATAGTGCAAACTAGAGTAGTTCAGAGACCAAGAATGTATGATAATGGTCATAGAAGGATATGGTAACCTAGAGGAGACCTTGGTGTCTCATCAAGAGAAGATGTATATGAAAGGAGAAGGAAAAGGAGTTTCTCAAGCACCAAAGGTGGCTTGGGACCTCTTTAAGACTATATGCATGAGAAGATTAGTTATGTTAATAAAAAATAAACTAGCTAAAGAGTTCCATGATCTAACTGAACCTATCATAAACATCAAGACGAGTGTTAAACAAGATAATCTCTACAATAATGAATTAAACTAAAACAATATAATTTTATCTCTAACTACTCTATGATTACTTAAAACATAAATTGAACCTAGTTAAACCTATGAGCAATCAAATTATATTTGTTGTTTGCTTCAATGGAGGTGAAGATGTCTCTCTAAAATGGCTACAAGGCCAAGTTAGATACCCTCCTACTAACCTACTATGAAGTTATGGATACAAGATGGAGGAGCTTCAACAATGGAGGATAGCCAAGATCAAATGCATATCAGCTTGGCTAATGCAAATGAGGTCTAATGCCAATATCTCCAAATATGAGAGAGATTTTGCCATGTAAACAAGGTGCAAGGTTGAGAGGGAGAGGTGACCCTTCTATTTATAGTTTTCCAAATGGAAGCGTTTGAACTTTGGGTGCATGTGGGACTAAAGCTCAAAAAGTATTTATAGATTAGATTAAGATAAACATGGTTTAGGCTTACTTAATCTTGGTTTAGACTAGTTAACTAGGGTTTAGGATAATTAAACTTGATTAGCAAGTGATTAGAGACTAATTGAGAGTTGGGAGGGTTTTGGATAACCAATTTTGACTGATAGATAGCCTACAAAACCAATAGAAGTGGTCTAAAGAGAACTAGGGAGGTTTTGAATGATTCAAAGGAGGAACGTTTAGCTAATAAGAGAGATATTAGTAAAATAATATGATTATAGGAGGAATACGACTGATAGAGTGTCCTGAATGAGCATCCCGAGAATGAAGCAAAGTATGGGGAATTAACGAAGTGTCGTTAATTGAATGGATTGGATGAAATATTAAGTGTAAGCATATTTCTGGTGTCTACATTTTCCGCTGTTTGAGGTGGCATAAGTAACGTCACTTCAAAGAAAGTAGACAAGCATAAAAAAGTGGAAAATTTTTAAGGGATAGAAGAAAAATGAGTAAAATGGAGGATGCCCCCTTGATTGTCGATGGGGTGATAGAAGAACTCAATTGACGATCAAAAATATGATAGAAAGAGAACAAAAGAAAGAATAGTGTGAAGAAGAAGAAAAGGGATATAGAAGAAAAAAGAGTATGAGGAAGATGGAATGAGATAACATCCATCCAGTGCCTTTTAAACAACTTTATTTGTCATCATATTGCTAAGAGATCTTCATCATCGGTTTTTATTAAAAATAATGAACAAATGTGTAGTATGACATTGAAATGCCATATACGAACAAATTTCCATTTCTAAAAACAATAACTCCATCCAACATACAAAATGCAATGCAATACGAGAAAGTAAAAGATTCTTAACTCAATACAACATACAAAATGTAATCTAATACGAGAAAGTAAAATATAGCTAACTCCATGCAACATACAAAATGCAATGTAATAAGAGAAAGTAAAAATATTCCTAAACTACATGCAAAATACAAAATGCAATGAGAAATTAAAAGATGCCTAAATCCATGCAACATACATAATAAAATGCAATACGAGAAAGTAAACAAGCCAACCTTAACAGAGAAACAAGTACAATGTTTTTGTTATCGAGCTTGAGTTCTGACCTGTGTGAATTAATGAAAAGGGTTATAATGGTGCTTCCCCAAGCAAGGATACATGTGAGGAGAATAACTGAGGACACTTCAGTCCTATGAAAAAAGCAATGTACACTATGAAATAGTACTAGGAAACTCATTTTACCCCAGAGTACAGAATGAAGTAAGAAGCCTAGCTTTTGTTGATGGAGGTAGATCAATATGATCCACGAGTCACACACATGAACATGTGAGAACCAAAGAGCAATGTTTTGCTAGGATGATTTATATTTTATTTTATGTTTCTTGAAACATATTTTAATGTTTTGATTTTTTTAACATATTTGAATGTTTTGATTGATTTTGAATGTTTTTTGAAACTATGTATAGGAAGATGAGGAAGCATGGATTCCCCTAGTAATAGATGGGATGTATAAGGGGATAAGGTCCATACGTGTGTACGAGAAAGGTGAAGATGCAAAAATTCCCCAACGATTAGGTGGGATTATTCAAAGGAAAACTCTTCACAAGTAGAAGTGGGACCCAAGGAAATTATGGATAGGTTCAACATGATGATGATGATGAATGTAAACCAATGAAGTGCTGGGAAGGAGCAAGGATGCCCCCAGCGTAAGTTGGCCTAAAAGCACATGATAGAAAGGAAGGAAAAGAATTTTATTTTATTTTTTGAAAGGGGACAAAGGTGTCTAAAAACATGGAAAAAACGTAATCTTATACACATGGATGTTCTAAACAAAGTAGAAGACCGATGTGAATGATATTAATGTATCTTATAACCCTCACGATGAATAAGTGATTAGCCAAAGGCACAAATCGTGAGACAAGATAAGGACTAAAGAAAGAGTTTGAACAAGGTCTAAAAAAAGGACACTTGGTAACATACTAATCCTTCCTACTCATAGAGATCCAATGTGTGCACGTGGAATTTATTACCTCTTGAAGGGAAAATTTAATAGAAAACAAGTGAAGACATATCAACCAATGTGCAGGAATGATTTATTGTGAAAGGAATTTTTTTGAATGGGTGATGGAAGGATAACTATACATTGCTCCACTACTAACCAGGCATCCATAGCCTTGATGAAGATGTATTTGATTCTTATCATAACATTTCTCTGTTGCCAGTCAGACATTCATAGCACCGATAGAGATTATTGGAAATACCCCAAGAGAGAGTAATATCTCAATTTAATTTTTCTCTTAGCTTTTAGCTTTTGATTTTTTTGCTTTCTAAAAACTTATTTCATCTCTCTTGTTTGACAAGGGGTTAAGAACCACTGATGGCTTGATAGAAGGAAGTGGAAGTGATTATGATTACAATATTGGCTAGTGTCAACAAATATGTCCAAAATTTCTTTGTAACAAGTTTATTAGATGTTGAATGTGATAGGATCTCTAAGAGGTCATTCGTTCTTTAATTTACCAAGGTGATAAAAGACCAAGGTCAAATGGATACCATAGAGATAAATTTCACAAAATTTTTGTGAAAAGGCTAACCAAAATATCATCGAAGGGATGGAAATGGAAGATTCCTTATAGAGGAATGATAAGAAAGAGAAGAAAGAAATATCCATGTGTACGCAATACCTGATTGAAATGTTTGATCTTTATAACTTCGATTTTTCTTGTGTTTTCTCAATTTTTTGTATTTTTGAATTGTTTTTTTATTTTTATCTTTTTGATAGTTTTTGGAAAGGTGGGAACAACATAGTCACTCCGTGTGATATGATCCAACAATGATGTTTGCAAGTTCCTTGATAAGGGAGACTAGGCATGTTTTTTTATCAAGCGTTATGTTTTCTCCAATCTCAATGATCAAAGTGAGCTCATACTCAACAAATTACTGCAATTTATCCTGAAACTTGGATTTCGTATATGGGATCTTGAGTTCCCTATCCAGAGGTTTATGCAATTTGTGCCATACTTGATGGTTACATTGATATGCATTCTTGAATCATGCTTGATTTATAATTTTGAGATTGTTTGAGTTGTTGGGGGATTTCAAGCTCTTGGAAGTTTTGAACTGAGGTTGATAATGAGCCTATTTTGGTTTTTTATAAGCTGATGTGTGACCTTTCTAACCTCGGGAAATGGGAGAAGAGATCGAACGTTTATGATTGATGATAGGAACGAGAGAAATGATTGTGGGCTTGCCTCAGTCATTGGTAGAGGGATGGAGAGGATATGGTCTAAGAAATGAAGAGAATGGGCTATGAGGAGGTGAGCCATTGATAGAAAATGATGAAGGGCTACTAGGATATGGCCCTAAGATGGAATAAATTGGGCTACAAAGACATGGCCCAAGAATAGAAGAAGATGACGAAGGGCTGATAGGGTGTGGCCCAAGTATAGATGAGGAGGGACTACTAGGAGGGGTCCCATAGATAGAAGAGTAAGAAGGGATACTAGGACGCGACCCAAGAATAGAAGGTAATGGGCTACCAAGAGGTGACCCACAAGTATAAAACGGAGGGCTACTAGGATGTGGCCCTAGGATAGAAGAAGCTGATGGGCTACTCAGTGGTGACCCAAGGTGAGATTTTGATTGAGGAATGATGATAGGTAATGAATGATTTGGTAACAAGAAGATAGACCATGACTCAATGCTATACCCTGACATCTCATCATGCTCAGAAGAAGGTGAAGATGGAATAGAAGAATAATCAAGTTTCATGACTTTAGGATCTTCCTTTATGTCATGTCAAAAAGGATCAACTTCTTTTCCCCAATATAGAAGTACCTCAATTTCTAGAAATAATATTTGTTTGCAATCCTCTAAAGGTATATCATCATGTAGTCTAATTGTTCCTTCATTCTGAGAGAAATCAATTAGTAGAGGTTGTTTTTCTTTGGCCATAGAAGGTTGAATAGAAGAAATAGGTCTGATAAGGGGAGAAGATTGATTGATAGAAGAAGATGAATCAAGAGAGGAAGTAGGATTGGAGGCAAGCATCTCATGAATGGATGATTCAGATTTGGACCTAGGTCATTTTTCTAGAAGACGACGTAATGTAGGAGAGAAAATAGGATCGCATAGCCATCCGTTAAGTTGCAACATAGGATTTGAATTAGATGATTGACTAGAGGGAATCTGAGTCGTGGAACTCTTCGATAGAGGAAGAGGTTGTTGAGACAACTAACGATAGGAGGTCCTATGAAAGAAAGGGAGGACCGTGACTCAAGACCCAAATTAGATGTTTGATTGATGGAACTTGGAGTCACACGAGTCTTCAAAGGAGGAAGATGTTTTTGAGGTGATTGGGAATAAAGGTTCTGTAAAGGAAGGGAGGACCATGATTCAAGATTTGATCTAGGGTTATCCAAACAATAATTGGGATCCGAGCCTTCCGAAGAAGAGTGGGAGTCTGAATGGTAGTTTGGATCTGAATCAAAAGAAGAAGAGTGAGGGGAACCTGAACAATAATTTTGATCAAAAGCATCCAAACCATACCACCGGATATGAGTTGAAAGTGGGGAACAGGGTACCCGAATGGGCTCTCTAGCAAAAATAACCAAATGAGGTTTAGTCGTAATGGGTATATTTTGATTTGAATTTCTAAACCTAGGTTCCATATTGTAGTAAGTGTGAGAAACACCACAATAATCAGTCATTATTGGCATCGTTTAAGCACACATGTCTAGTTATAATAGAATAGTGTGATTTGAACTAAACCTTCAAAGTTTTTGTAAGAAGAGAAACCATATTGATTCAGGGTGTGAGCATAATGACATCCTACTAGAAATTTTGTAAGTATGGAGATGCGTGTGTAATTTTCTGAATAAGGTCTAAGGAAAATAGACATTGTGATGATGTAATCTTGACGAGATCAAAAAGGATTTTCCTAGAACAGTAAGTTTTCTAGATGAATAACCACAAGGAACAATCATAAAAGTGTGAAACATAATGCCAATCAATAAGGAAATACACCTTTAAAATGTGTGTGCAAAGTGATAGTCTGATGCAAAGATGATCAAAAAAATGTTAATGCTTAATTCAAGTTCAAAATGAACAAGGCAAAAGTATTAACAAAGCATAAGTACAACTCCCAATCAAAGGATACCACAACAATTTCAACAAACAACAAGGCCTAAATGTTAAAGGGAGATATTTACACATGTAAGCTATGTAACCACACCAATTGGACACGTTAATCAAGATTCACGAAGAAGTGAGATATTAGTGCCAAAGTGGTATCGAAATGATGCAAAAAGAGTAAGCAATGCTCTTCAAGATTTTGGACAATGTTTGAAGTCAAACTAAGTCAAAGTATACTAAGGATGTGCTAAAATGTGTGTAACATAACACCACAATGTGGATACTTAGATCATGTTTACGACATAAGTATCTTAATTTTGTTAAGACAATGCAAACAAGGTAACACGTAAAAGGGAGATCAAATGATGAATCAATCCAAACTATGATGATGATCTTGAAATCAAGATCAAGTGGCCATCAAAGATATAAGGATGCATCCACACACTTTAGACGTTTAACAACTCAGTCGCAAACATGGATGAGCATAAATGGACAAAAAAGTGGTGAACACTGTCTATGACAACACTTATGAAATATGCTTCCTCTTGTACCAAATAGGAAACAAGAACACAAAGATGTAGATCAAAGATGAAAATAAACTAAGCGCCACTTGGGTAGAGTTTCACCTCGTCCGAAGGCGAGAAATAAACTAAGCTACATGATACGTCATTTGATTTTGTGATGAGACACACTTAGATCTATCTTAAGTGGATTTGTTACCATGTTTGAAAAATAAGGTTCTGAATCCAAACAAGTTATCACTTCATGATGGCTAAGACACAATAATGGACTAGTAAAATGGGCTCCTTGATGGAATGGCTTCCTTAATAATATCTCTCAACTAGGTGTTACAAAGTTGTCTTAAGCGAGTGTGATTTACTCAAATAGTCACCTTGACTATCTTGGGAGTATCTTGGCTTTACTTTACCCACTTCAAGTACAGTGGGAAATAAATGCGTCCATGTGTACTCTCACTAGGGTCATCATATAGACAACCTGTAATGCTAACTCACAAAAAAAATACTAATCAAGTGGGTAAGCGGAGCGCTTCCTATTTCATCCACGAGGTTACTCAGTGGTGGATTACTCTAGGGTTCCTGGAACCACCCCCATTGTTGTAGCTTAAGGTGTTATGCCAAATGGGTTATGTTCCAGTTAAGTAGATAGGGACGTACCCTTTTCTGAAACCTGCAATACAGTGTGATGAAAGTGGTGTTTTTGTATCTTACTTATCTTAAATGTAGTCGTAAGTAGCACACCATTTGGCAACCTGTATAAAAACACGTGCATTAGAGGGTTTGTATTGTTTGGTTTTGACGTTTTTCTTTGACAAGTGATTTTGGTCCTACATACCAAGGTTAGTAATTTTCCAAAATGTCATACAAAGGAGATAAGATGTTGTTTTTTTTTTCCCAAATTGTCCTAAGACACAAGGAAAGAACATACGTAACAAGGTATCTCGCTCAAATTTGCAATAAATGGAAAATTCCTAAGTACAATGCGAAAAGGAGTTTCTTTTAACCAACTTTGAAAGCTAATTAAACCATTTTGCAATTATGAATAAAGTGATGAAACGTTTCTGATTCCCAAGATCACCTAGAAAGGCGTGAGAGAAGAGCATACACATTTCAAACTTTCACAAATGAAGATGCAAACATTTTTCAAAAAGTTAGTATAAAATAACTTAATGAAGAGGAAACTTGTAAACCACTTTTAGGACCCTGCAAAAGTTAAAAAACTAAGAAAATCATAAAATTCTAGAAATCTATTTTTAGCAATTTTTTAACAATTTTAGTATTTTACATTTTTGGAGGTCTCCGGGGCACTTTGGGAGTTTTTGTGATAGAAGTAACTATACTGACACCTTTTCAAACTTTGAAAATGGGTTAATGAGTCAAAAGATATGATCAAAATAAGGAGCATTAAAAATTAAGTGCATGAATCCAGACTACACAGAGACACCTACACCCCCAGAATGATGTGTGCATGCCACAACCAATGGATACATGCCCTAACTAATGCAGATGTGTGCAAGGTAAAAATTCAATGGGGGAATAGTGCCTACGCATGATTTTCTGACATGTACACTAGGGTTCTGATGTAGACGTGCCTAACTCAATGAATATGCCTACAAAACAAAATTAGTAAAATCCACAGTATACCAAAAACACATACGCGTCTAGAGAGATAGATATGCTTACAACTCGACGTGGATGCTTAGGGTTCCACAGAGACGCGTCTAAGCATAAAACAAAAATTTTCAATTTTTTACACAATGGTGTTATTTACACAGACATGTCCAGAGAGATGGTGACTCCGACCCGCTGACAAAGACGTGTGCACATCCCTACAGAGAGAAAACTTGTTAATGATAAGTACATCTAGACATGTGCACACCTGTTCCGACGGGGATACTAGGGATTCAATTTAGATGCGCCCCTTTACAACACCTACGCATACCCTATGAAAAACCTACAAAATTCACAAATTTGAATTTTTTTAAGAGAAATCAAGTTAGTTATTAGTCAAAGTATACTATTTCTAGTTTAAACCCAAATAATAGATGTAAATAAGTGTGATTTAGCTAGTGTTAGAAACAGAAATGAGGAAATAACAAGTTGTTTTATCAAAAAAACTTGCAAATGAGGAAACTGGACATGAAGAAGCTCAAAATACCTCCATTAATGGAGGATAGACATAAGTGTCCCACTAGGCATGCCAAATGTATGCATGAGATGATTAGTTATGTTAATAAAAAAGAAACTAGCTAAGTAGTTCCATGATCTAACTGAACCTATCATAAACATCAAGATGAGTGTTAAACAAGATAATTTCTACAATAATGAATTAAACTAAAACTCTATCATTTTATCTCTAACTGAACCTATCATAAACATCAAGATGAGTGTTAAACAAGATAATTTCTACAATAATGAATTAAACTAAAACCTAAATTGAACCTAGTTAAACCTATGAGAAATCAAATTATATTTGTTGTTTGCTTCAATGGAGGTGAAGAGGTCTCTCTAAAATGGCTACAAGGCCAAGTTAGATACCCTCCTACTAACCTACTATGAAGTTATGGATACAAGATGGAGGAGCTTCAACAATGGAGGATAGCCAAGATCAAATGCCTATTAACTTAGCTAATGCAAATGAGGTCTAATGCCAATATCTCCAAATATGAGAGAGATTTTGTTATGTAAACAAGGTGTAAGGTTGAGAGGGAGAGGTGACCCTTCTATTTAGAGTTTTCCAAATGGAAGAGTTTAAATTTTGGGTAAATGTGGGACTAAAGCTCAAAAAGTATTTTTAGATTAGATTAGGATAAACATGGTTTAGGCTTAGTTAAGCTTGGTTTAGGCTAGTTAACTAGGGTTTAGGCTAGTTAAACTTGATTAGCAAGTGATTAGAGACTCATTGAGAGTTAAGAGGGGTCTGGATAACCAATTGTGGTTGATAGATAGCCTACAAAGCCAATAGAAGTGGTATAGAGAGAACTAGGTAAGTTTTGAATGATTAAAAGGGGGAATTTTTAGCTAATACGAGAGATATTAGCCAAATAAGCTGATTATAGGAGGAATACGACCGAAAGAGTGTCGTGAATGGTTATCTGAGAATGGATCGAAGAATGGGGAATTAACGAAGTGTTGTTAATTGACTGGATTGGATGAAATGCTAAGTGTAAGCATACTTTAGGTGTCTACAAAGACCTTATTTTAGGTATTTTTGGTGATCATATGACTTCACTATGCTTCTTAAAGGTGTATCAGTGCATATGAATTATTTTTGTGAGGGGGAGTGGTCTTAGTTAAAGTGTGTCTCCTCCATATGGTCAAGGTATGTCATTTTGTGGTCTTGTTCATATTTTGGTTGCTTCATTTTGATTTATCTCAAGTATGTGATTTCATGATCTCTGTCTTGTTGTCATATGGTGTATGATTCCGAATCCTCAAAGTTTGTGCTTTGCATTATCATGACTAAGTTTTTTGGTTGTGATGCATCTCTAGTTGTGTCCTTCAAATTGATTCTAAGGTATGTGTTTTCTTTGAGTCTCAGCCAAAGGAATTTGGATTTTTGAAAGTATTTCATCCTTGTCTCAATTCTTAAAGGTCTGATATCTTGGCGTCACAAAAAGTTTCTTCTGAGGTCTCTTGAAGTATGAAATATGATCATATCATGTATCTTAGTCTATTTTATGAATTTGGATAAATAAGGTATGTCTATATCATGAGAAAATGTGTAATTCTTCATCGTCTCATTTGTAAAAAGTTTGTGTATAAAAACAAGACAATGCATCAAAGTGTATAGTGTATAGTGTATTAAAATGGAAATCTACAGGTCCATCAAAAGTGCTTAGGGCTTGTGCTTGAGTGTTACACAATGTCTTACATCAGTCTAAAGGTGTGTACTTTTCAAATATGAGAATATGTTTTCATCACTCCAAGTGTAATGTGGAAGAATACAATATAAGAGCATCAAAAATGTCAATCCATAAAGTAGACTACTATGAAAGGAGGAGCTCTTTTTCTTCTTTATCATAGTATCCTCTGAGAGATAAGACTGCATGTAACTTTAATTTATGAAAGGTGACAGAGCACCAAGGATCTAAGAATATTTTGGTAACATCTTGAGAGTGGTTAGGTGAACTAAATTCATCTTTTAGTCAAAGTATCAAGTATTACAGTGATTTACATGTTGACACATGTTACTCAAGATAAAGAAAATTGTGTACAGTCTGAACATGGATGTTTATGCATTACAAGAGAGTTATGTCTTAAAACCAAAGCTTCTTTTGAAGTTTCAAGTATATTTTTCCTGATCAAGTAGAGGTACAAGTCTGTGTGGTCAACTCTCAAGTAGTGTTTAAAGGTGTCAAACACCTTGGATGTTTGAGTAAGAGCATAATATGGTAGAGAAGTTTACAGACTAGAAGAAACTCATAGTACTTCCTTTGAATTTTGAAAATATGTAAGAAAGAAAAAGAATAAAGACATCATCTAAGTTTGGTTGAAGCTTCAATGAAGTATATCTAAGTTTTAATGTATTGAGACTGAGGGGAAGCCATTGAAGACTATGAAGAATGCAAAAAATAGAGAAACCAAAAGGATGACCTAAAAGGATTGTAAACTAGATGTTATAGAGGATCTAAATCAACATGCATGATACTTGAAGGTTATTTGATGTTTCATATTGATTACAAGTGTCTTAAGTATATTATAAAGACAAAATAAATTAATTAAGGGATGAAGGATATTTGAAAGATCGTGGTAAGATGATTAATAATTGGTATGACTGATAACTCATGAAAAAGGTTGCTACAAGTATGTAGTAAAAAATATCAGGCTTCCATAAGATGGAAATTTATCTCACATGTCTACAACAAGGTCTATAGATGATCATGAAAGAAAGGAACAATGATAGATTAACTATGAAGAGAAAAATTGTGAAAGCTATAGGTCTGGGTTGATTTGTTTAGAGTTTGGTGTCAAGTACCCCTGATTGTATGAAGATGTGCATAACTCTTAGCATGTGCGACCAACTCACTAAATGCAAAGATAAACTACATGTTATATAAGTGTTTCCACAATGAATGTAAACAAAGAAACATGGTGGTATAAGGTAAATAAAGGTCTAATGTCTAGAGTATGCAAGGCGGAATGGGTATGTACCTAAATCCAAGGGTTGTTGAGTTATTTCATGTCTTGGGAGGTACAAAAATGCATGTCACAAGTGTTCATATGACAACTTTTAGTATCCAAAGAGTGTATACAAGTTAAGAATAGAATTTAGGGTTTTGTGTTGGTTGATATACATGAATATGTTGCTTAATTCAGTGCTCATTTCTCTTATGGTCTGAGTCTCCTCTTTTGAATCAATACATTCTCAAAGACTTGTCAATAATTTTTTTTTTATATTAATGGTTTGTAACCTATGACAGCCATTGTGAAGCATGAAGACGTAAAAGACATTAAAGTAATTGCCTATAAAAATGAAATGTGGTGTTTCAAGGGTACAAGTTGAGTTGTTTCCTTGATAAACACAACTGTGAATGTACATTTGTTCAGTGCTTTGTTCCATGAAACTAAGTTTCCCTAGAATATTTCTAAAGGAGTACTAAGAAATATAAAAAGGGTGATGCAAAAATTCAATAAGATGTTTTTGAATGAAGAAAAAATTAGTATGTCTCAGTCCACAACTTGTGGTTTTGAGTCTAAGTTGTTCCTAATGACATCAAAATGTTGATCACTGAAATGTTGTTCTAGATGTGAAGATGAAATGTACAGTTCTAGGTCAGACTAGATCAATTCATGAACATGATGTGTGAACCTTCTTATGTAAGTTAGAAGATGTGAAGGATATTTCAAGTTTATAGTAGTGCATTATGAAGTTGAAACAAAGAAGAATTCTATACTACAATGATACTCTACATATCAATGTACAGGGATACTGATTTATGAAACACGTATTTTGCACAAGGAGGCTTCATCAACTTCAAATGATCTAAAATCACTGAGAATCCTCTTTAAGTCTATGAAGACCTAAAAAATTTACTATATTTCTGTAAACTGTGTTGAAGGATCAAATGAATAGTGTATAATGTGAATCAGAAGCTTTTAATATGATAAGTTTCATATACATACATGGTCAAGGTTTAGAAGAGAGTAATATGGTAGAGTATAGGCCTAAAGTAGCTTGGTAAGTCAGGGAGAGCATACATGAAGTGTTTGAGTGAATATACAAGCTAAGAAGTGTCTGTTTCCTAGTTTTTTGATGATTTTATTTGGTGGAATGTTGGAGTATAATGCCACAATAGTCCATATTTTACTCCTACAAGTGTACTAGTTGACTCAAGGTATGCTAAAGTTATTCAAG
Source organism: Taxus chinensis (assembly GCA_019776745.2). NCBI lineage: Eukaryota > Viridiplantae > Streptophyta > Pinopsida > Cupressales > Taxaceae > Taxus > Taxus chinensis. The sequence continues at coordinate 238,210,152 of CM034149.1, read as the reverse complement.
TTAGGGGGAGTTAGTGATATGTGTTATATATGATGGATTAGTGGCATCAAAACATTATGAGGTATGTTTCACAAGTTCCATGCATATCAAGATTAAAAGTTGTCATATCTTAGTCAAATATGATGGTTAGGATTGTGGAAAGTGTTTTGGACCTATCAAAAGTGGTAAAGGTGGTCTCTAGCCAAGAAATCAAGGTAAGTATCTCATTTTTGTTCTTGGGAGATAGATATATTGCTCATATGTCCAAGGGAGTATTGTCTTGATAAGTAAAATCATGGTTACAATGTTGTAGCATGGAAATTTTTGATGAAATTGCTCTGAAAAATCTGTTTAGGGCCTTCAGTAGTAAAAGTGATATGAAGAGCTATAATGTGCTTAGTAAGCCTAGTAGTATGCCTGGGAATGATAGTTTTTGGATAAATAAAGGTGATTAATGGATTTATGATCATGAAACTAACATTGTTGGCATTTTTTCAGTATGAGGGGCTTAGTTAGTACTCAGCTACACTGTTTCCAAGAAAGGAAAAAATTAGATTTTGTGCAAAAATCAGTATTTGAGCTAGTTTAAGACCTTTGGTTGATATCTCTAAACATATCATTAAGGTATGAAGGTGAAGAAGGTGAAGAAGGTGAGAGAAAGGTGTGAATTTTTCATTAATGTAAAAAGGGGTAGAATTTCAAGGTGTTTTCCATTAATGATAAAGAGGGAGATTGTTTGCATGGTGTCCTAATAGGTGTTGTCATTGATGTAAAACAACATTAATGAAAAATTGAATGTTACATTGAGGTCATATGATGTTGTTAATGGTGATAAAATGATTCTTAAAATGCATATCATCTTCTACAGTGGGATTCAGTGAGGTGTGCTTTCTCTTGAAAGCCTATACAGGTACAGGTGGATCACTTGGTCGTAAGTGCTCATTGGGAGCAGGTATGCTTGCTTGGAAGTGTGAAAGTGTGGATTGGAACCATATGAGCTCATAGAAGCATGAAATAAGGTGTATTATAATATATTAGGTATGTTTAGGTCATTCACACAAGTTTCTTGTTGAGTTATTACATTATCTAAGTTGACCCTAGCTTCTATAGTGAGGATCTAGCATGTAAGCATATGTAAGTCTTAGTGATTGGAGAGTTTGAAAAATTACATTGATATTCTGATGATTATATATGTTATAAGGATTAATCATAGTTATCTTAGAAAAAATTTAGGTTTCCATCATGTGTATTTTTCTATTTATAACTGATTTTGTAAGACATGGTCAAAATCTAGTGCATTTCCTGTTCGAAGTGCAACTTCAAATGTTCGTTGTGAACAATGTACTTTGTATGGGACCATTTTTCTTCAAGGGAAGATTACATGGTGAATTTAGAATGTTTCACAAAAATAATGAGGTAATTTTATGAACAAATGTTAAGAAGGTAAGTTGTCTAAAATCCTAGTTAAATCCTAGCTAGGAGCAATTTGAAGAAAGTCATGTGTATTGACCCAGTTTTGATTTCTAGTAAAGAAAATGATGAATATATGTTTTATAGGAATCCTCAATATTTCCATAAATGTATGATTGAGGTCAAGGTGATGAGTGAGCACCACCAAAAAAAGTAGTTTCTAGAGAAAAAGTTTTTAGGACAAGATGGTCCAAAGAAGTAGCATGCGAATTTGACATTTCATGATGATTGATAGTTTTTATTGATGTAAATGGAGGTTTTATATCAATTTCATATAGTTTCATGGTGTTTGGAGGTCCAAACAGGTTGACTAATTACAACACAGTTTTGGGGTCTCAAATAGTAGGGTCCAATAAAATGAGCATATCTTGAGCTACATGTGGTGTTTTGAGATGATTAAAGTTGTTTTGGAAATTATATTCAGATATATTTATAGGGATATAATAATTTAATCATGAATAGGTCATTTGATAGGTATCTAGAGCATTCTTTGAGCAAGAATATTTTTGGTACTTTAAGTCACCATCTGTTTTGGTTCAAGTTTTGTGTTATTTGAAGCATGATAAGGATTGGTTGATGCTTCATGTTACCTTAAATGTGAAGATGGATTAGTTTGGCATCCAATGGATTGATTTTTAGGTCTTGAATGTATGTATAAATTATTTTATTAGCTAACCTTTGGAAACAAATGTTTTGGCAGGTTGATCTGGTAAAGGCACATGTTGTTGTGTTTTGAAGTGAAGAATGTTTCATGAATTATAACTTAATTATAAGTTTTCTATGGGTTACAAAATATATTTTTAGTGGGCATGTGGCATATTTTGGTTTATTAGAAGTTATTTGGTGAACAGATGGAGTTTTCATGGTGTTAAAGGGTGCAGGAAACATCTGTTTTGAGATTTATAAAGTGAACTAGGCCTAGTAAATAAATTAATTTGATTGGTTGATATTAATTGAGACCATGTATGAATTTTAAATGATATTTTAATCATTTTTGGGTCATGAAAAATTATTTATTTTATTTAAGGGCATTTTTAAGAATTTTCCCATGGCATTTTGAGCCATTTTTGGCACATGTAATGAGGTTTTTGCCTAGGCTAACCTAATTTTGTCATTTGTATATATTTTATTTTAAATTTTAAATGTTTCTTTGATGTGGATAAGGATAAGTTTGGGCCTAATTTTGAAATATGGAGAACCATATAAAAGCATGTTTTTAGCGCTTTTTGGAATTAGTTGTGTGTGTGCATGTGGAGCATCCTAGGTGAAGTGTGATTACAAGTGTTTGAGAATGATTTTGAGCTGAAACAAGTGTGATGTAGGTTGATAAAAATAAGATGACATGAGAGAAAAAGTTTGATGATTTTTAGAGGGTTTGATGAGCTTGTTTTGTCAAGTGTGTTCACCTAGTGTTTTATTGAAGAAGTAGGAGATGAATATTGGATCTCCATTAATTTTGGCAGAAAAAAATAATATATATATACATAACAAGGTGGTTTAGTGGGTGCTTGATCATATTAGGGGGTATTATCCTCCTTGTGGAGTTGTTACTCCTTGTAGTGTTGGTGCTCTATTAAACTAGGGGTTTGTGGTCCTTGCGGGGTTGGTGCCTCACTAAATTATGAAACATATCAATATAATATTATGTTTTGGTGGGTTTTCTTCCCCTTGAGGTATTCCCACTTGTATCTAGTGCCTTTTGTTGATGATATTTCTTATGGTTCTTGCATATTTGATGTTTGATGTATGCGTACATTAATGGATGGTTGATTTTTTATGAGTAATTGTATATACAAGTTTGAAATCTGAATTTAAAGTTTTGTAAGGAATGATTCACCCCCTCTCTCAGTCCATTTTTCTTCTAACATAATCTCCTCTATGATAAACCCATTAAGGTTGTATACATTGCCTTTATATGTATTCTTCGTGACATGGAGCCATCGCTTATTCACTTGGCCCCACGTTTCCTACCAATTTATACTTCATCACGGCGTAAATCTTCTTGAATTCATCATCATCTTGTAAATCTACTTGAAGCTTTGTTAATTTGCTTCAAAGGCCAGTAAATTTTCCAATTAAAGGTGTGGTATGAAAAATTCTCCTTCCATCAAAATAGAAAAAATATTCATACACGTGTGACATAATCCATTGATATAGTTTCTCAGGTTTTTTGAAGTATGGGATCTCATATAAATGAAAAATCCTAGGCTTTGAAAAATTCGATACCCCTTGTCGTCATAGATTGTCTTTCCATTAGTTATCCTTTCATCTATCATTCAAATCATCTCAATTTCTATTTTATGTGCATTCAAATTTGAGAGATGGTTATAATTTCTGACTTTCATCTTGCACACATACGATACCCAATCTTTCTCCATAAGTACTATGTCTAGGTACTGGATTTCCATGTACCATTCTTCATGTACATCTTCCACCATGGGATTCTCCTTACCCTTTCCTTTCCCTTTATCCTTTGATGAAATGGTTTCTTTTTTCCTAGGTACTATACCACGCGTAAATCCCCACTTTATAACTACTACTCTTATGTGCCTTAGGTGCCCTTAATTTCTCATTTCCTCCTGTATACACCAAGTATTCTTTTCACCTTGTTTTATTTTATCAAAATTTTCCCTAATTCTTCAAACCCTATCCATAAATCCCTACAGACCCTTCTCTTACTACAAACAAGATTCCACACCACCCCTAAGCCTCAAACTTCCTTTAGAATGAGATATTATATTTGATCATGTCCTCACTTCGATTTGGTTTAGTTGATTTTCTAGGTTTACACACACTTTTGTAAGAAATCACATGAATTATATCTTGAAAATGCAAAAATTCTTCGCAAGGTAAGACGAAAAGAAAATTACCCTGATACCTTTTTTATAGGTTTTCAAATTTTAACCACATTAAATGTTCATCACCTACCATCATACAACAAGATTTAATTCTTCTTTTTCTACTTTTTTTGCACTTTTTATGTTACTCTCTTCTACACACAACATTAGTAACCTTTTTGCATGCTCATTACAGTTTAGGTCATAGACCTCCTCGCGTGTGCTTCCTTATACCATAGTACATAATCCATTACGCCATGTGCCAAGTAGTTCATCATGCCACTACCTACCTTGCATTACAATAAGTGATCATTTTCCATGTGTGGTTTTCATCCTGAGAAAGTTTCTTACTATCACCATCCTTCTCATTTCCCGTGACACATTTTTCCTCTTTTCCCATGTACACACCCTGCAATTGACACACCATCCTTCTACCATTGTGTGCACATATTCTTCCACTTATAAGCATAAAAAAGGTCTCTTTTTTCATGCATTTTTACCTGGTTCACCCCACATTAAAAGTATGTGCGGTCCTCTACACATGAACTCAATATATAATAATCAGCTTCGTACACACAAATGTACTTATTACAAAAAAACAAGGAAAATAAAACAACAAAACAATAGAAACAATCGTAAAGAAAAACATGAAAGGGAATCCTAAACTAATTGGTAATACTTCCTTATTACAAACATCAAAAAACTTTATTTATAGTAGGGCTTCAGCCTACTCCCATTGAAGTAACTGGGAAACATAGTGCCATCCAACTACTGTAATTGACATATGCCTTATTCAAGTATCTTGGTTATTAAAATATATCCCAAGAAATGCACCTTCAAATTTATTAGGTGACACACAAACTTGGAGTCATAGAGAATGACCATCTTGCCAACTGCAAATGTCTTGTTCTTAATGTGCCTATCATGCTAGGCCTTTTTCCTTTCCTTCTCAATATTCTTACTCCAACACATAATTGCACCACTCATATAGTTGCATTAGTTTTTAAATACACTAATGAACATCCTATTCATCATCTAATCCACCTGCATGTGCAATATGCAGGGATGGTATCATGAATTCAATAGATAGTACTACTTTTGCACCAAATACCAACTAAAAGAGTGTGGAATTTTTCAATTTTTTATATGTGGTCCTGTAAGCCCAAATTATAGCTGGCACTTTATCATCCGAGTATTTTCTTCCAACAGCAAAAATATTTGTAAGAGTTTGTACCAAAATATTGTTGAAAGCCTCTACAATATAATTAGCTTGAGGGTGATAAGGATTAGTTTTATGGTGTACTACCATAAAATATGCTAACATAATTCCAATTATCTCATAAAATAAATGATTTCCTCTATCAATTTTCAATCTTAATGAGTAGTCATACCTGGTAATAATTTTTTCCCACAGGAACCTTACTGCGATGGTGGTAGCGTAATCCTTTGTAGGCACATCCTATACCCACCTAGTAATATAATTAATATAAGTGATGAAATAGTGTGCTCCAGTCCTATGTGCGGGTGGTGCAATGGGTCCTACAATAACAATAACCCACTTCTCAAAAGGTTTCACACTCACAATCAGTCTAAGGGTCATCTCATAACAATTTCAAGTCTTCCCAATGTGTTGCAGATGATCACATGCCTTCACATAAGCCTTAACATCATTGTACAAATTCTCTCACCAAATTCCAACCATATGTATCTTACACATAATTTCATCACCTGCATAATGTCCTCCTTCTATCCCACTATGAGCCTCCTCCATAATAGTTTTGCACTCATGTTCAAGTACACATTGGTAAAAGATCTCATCTCGGCCCATATAGTATAAGTATCCTCCAATCAACAAATAGGGCATTGCACATATAGCAAGATATTTTTTCCCTAAGGTATTTATTCCTTCCGGTGCAAGTCCAATGCATAAGAATACTGCTATATTCTCCAAATATGCAGTTACATCATTCAACTTGAATAACTATACATCAGGCATTGTGTCCTTAATACTTTTTGCATATTCACCAGAATTGATCCTGGATAGATGATCAAGTCAAGAATTACTGTTTCATAGCTTGAAAAAAACTGTAAAATAAAACTCTTGAAAGAAAAGTATCCATCTACAGATGTGCCCCTACAAAACAAGCTTGTTGACCAAATATTTTAATGTAATATGATCTATATAAAATATAAACATAGTAGACAACAAGTATTTTATGAACTTATACAGCACGTAGATCATAAAAATGCCTTGCGCTCAGTTGTAGTATAATTCTACTCTGCGGGTGTCAACTTCCTACTTACAAAGTATATGGGATGAACCATGTTTCCATCTTCAGGTATCACCAAGACTGCACCAATCGCCATACTAGAAACATCAACACGCACATGAAAGGGTTTGTTTTCTTAAGGAAATCACAATATTGGTGTAGTGTTAATCCTCTCTTTCAATGTCTCAAATTCTTGTTATTACATGTCACCCCAATAAAACTTTCCTTTCACCTTGAGCAAATCTTCCAAGGGTGCAAAAATATTCGCATATCCCTTAATAAATTTTATATAGTAGCCCATGTGACCCAAGAATCCACACACTTCACTTTTATTTTTAGGTTCCTCTGAACCCAAAATCACAACTATCTTAGATGGGTATACCAATAATTCTTCCTTGTAAATAACGTACCCAAGTAAGGTACCAAAGGGTATAGCAAAAATACACTTCTTAATATTGAGAGAAATATTGAGTTTGTTGCACCTCTCAAACATGAACCTCATATTGTCACAATGATCTTTGATTAACCCTTAAACATTCTAATAATCAAGGTAAACCTTAAATAACTTATGAATAAAATCTTGAAAATCCTACATAACAGTGCGTAAAAATACTGCCGACGTGTTTTTCAACCCAAAAGGCATAACTATATATGGGAAGCTTCCCTACTCAGTAGTGAAATTGTTCTTTTCCTAGTCTTCGAGCACAATGTTCACTTGATGATAGCCTAAAAATCAATCTGTAAAATAATAAATCTCATGTTGAGCAACTCCTTCAAGGATTTGTTCTATGAATGGGTTGGGAAAAGGATCAATGATGGATGCAACATTAATTTCTCTATAGTCAACATAGATTTTGATCCACCCATCCTTCTGGATGATTATAACCATGGGGCTAACCCACTTAGATTCCTCAATTGGTTAAATGATCTGATACTTGATCATGTTGTCAATTTCCTATTTTACTTTTACATGTAGGTACGGATTCATCTTATAAGGCCTCTTCCAAACTAGATGTGCACATTCTTTTAGCTTAATTTTCATTTCTCCCAATGAGGGGTACACTCCTTTCAACTCATGGTAGCCACGTGGAAACAAATCTTGGTAGTCGTGCAATAGATAAATTATATTTTTTGCCTCTTTTTCTAACCAATAATCATCAATAATGGCCTCCATAGGTGTATCCTCAGTGCCAATGTTTACCTTATTTATCTTCATGGGTGCATGGTATGCACAGGCCATTTCATCTACTATATCCATTACTTTGCAAGAACCTTCTTATGGATAACTTCCAAATTATCAACCTCTTCATCATCAATGAGGTAAACCATTTTACCTTTTTCTTTCTCCTTCCAAGCACTACCCAATTGTAACTCTTCCATTTCCTCATCATCTAGGTGCACTTCGGGATCAGGTTCTCTAAACAACTCAACCATTATTTATTCTACCTTTTTGCCATCCCCCAATGTGATGCACCTCATAATCAGAAATACTTCATGTAATGGGGGTTTATTAGAAAAATAATCAAATGTATGGACCATACCTTCATTCATATCTCTCTAGCTTGCAGTCTCTTATTTGAGCTTAGCATGTACATACCACACACGTGCGCAACCTCGCAGAGTGGAATAAAACTTGTGCATCCACAAATATGGTGGTAAGGCCTCCTGGCCTTATGTCCATAGTCTCTCACAACTATGGACATGTGCCAAGGTATTATTCTTCGCATGATATTCACATATATGTGTAGGCGGATTACTCCATGTGAACCTAGTTGAGAAGGTGATTCTCACTTCTCACCAACCAAATAAGTTATCTCTATGAATGGCCCACTAGAGCATTTTGGTACCATGCAGGGTATAGATCAATATGCTCCTTTGATTTCCTACATTTTCCAGTGTTCCTCCATGGTGCATAAAAATGACTCAGGATTTAACTCTCTAGTGAAACACGGAAACTAAAATTTTCCCATGTGTATAATCATGTGCAACCTTATCATTATAGTTACTCTTCCCTTCATCTCACACCTGACCATTTCATAAATTCCATGGGCCCAATTATCACAAGAAAAAAATTTTGTGGCACTAACTAACTGTGTATCTCCCTAGTGCAACATGCCTTCGTTGGATGGTTCCATAGTCTCAAGGTAATATATTATGTGTGCATAAATCCTATTCAAATATTCTTCATTCAGAGGCTCAACATACGGTGTAGAATTTTATTCATTTAAAGGTATAATAATGTGTTCATTCCTATTTTCAAAAATTATGCACCCCTTGTTGAAGTGCAAGTCTGCATTGTTCGCATAACACCAAGGTCACTCGAGTAATGTTAGAAAATTGTCTACTTTAGAAATCTCTAATACCTCAAAATCTCTCGTAAACTTGGCTCCCTGAATTATAATAGAAGCATCCTTCAACACTCCAATAGGCATAGCTCTTATATTATTTTCCAAATACATCACATTTGAAGATGTTTGTAATGTTGGTCTGACCATCTGATTCCATGCATCTAGAGTGAGCACATTTACCTCAATGTTTGTATATAAAAGAACATTTCTTACTAACCATCCATAAATGACTGCAACAAGAGCGATTTCCTTATCATATTCATGGTTTTTAGGTGGTAATTTTGCATGTAGTATCTTTCACTTGTGTTCAACTCCAACACATTGTACCTTGTCACGTAGCCATCCCCCTAACATCTTACACAACTCCTTTAGATCATCCATGTCCTTATATGAGAGCTCAACATGTTTTATGCTTTCCCTGTCATGTTCCTTCTCCTTGAAGCATTGTATCTCACCTTGCAACTCTTTGATGACTCCCATAGTCTCTTGATATACTTCCTTCAGATGTGCAACATCCAAATACCTATCATGTATGACTTATTCTCTCGTGATGAGTGGTTTGGCCTTAAGAGGTTCACGTGCACGTGTTGTTTCAGCACAAGTGGTGACAAATAAATGCTATAACTCGAGATCAAATTTCTTTAGTATCTATTAATCACCCTTCATGCGGTGTACCTTGATTATTCCCATGCCCTTCTCCTTCTTATAATTCTTACTCATGTGCTCATACATGTCTAGGAAATATTTTAACTTGTGATGTTTCCCACACCATGAGAAAAATATATTCAAGGGAAAGTCATGATGATAATGATCAGGAGACCCATAAGTATAACAGGTTTGGCGTGGGAATGTACTCATGCCTCTATGACCTATACTTCTATATCATCCATGAAATCCTCCTCTGTCATTGTTGCACTCTTCATAGGGTTATGCGTTTTTCCCCTAAGAGTTACCTACTAGCGCAGTCTTCCTTAATCCAATCTCACATGCCTCATGAATATGATTTATCAGTAAAAAATTCTCCATATCATGATTATGAATTCTAAAAATCTTACAGTACATAGATTCACTCTTCATAGTCCTGCACTTTAAAAGAGGACAATTCCAGACATCATGGTCTAAATGGATTTTTTCACAAGACTGTAACAACACACACACTGACCTATAGTCCTACGTGGGAAACTATCCTTAGTGTGGCCCTAAACCTCAAAAAAAATTCACCATAGGCCACTTTTAGTCTCATGTGTGCATTTGGCAAAAATATTCTCCAATTATTTTTCCATAGCTTCTATCTGCGCTTCCAAAAAAGAACTAACTCCTATTTCCACACTTCTGAATGCTTTAGTGCACAGAGTTGCTTCCAATTCCTCATGTCGATCAGTATACATTTTATGAGACATCACTTCAAAAGAGGACAATTCCAGAAACCATGGTCTAAATGGAATTTTTCGCAAGACTGTAACAACACACACACTGACCTAAAGTCCTACACGGGAAAATATCCTTAATCTGGCCCTAAACCTCAAAAATTTTGCACCATAGGCCACTTTTAGTCTCATGTGTAGATTTGGCAGAAAGCTTCTCCAACTATTTTGCGATAGCTTCTATTTGCACTTCCAAAAAAGGACTAACTCCTATTTCCACACTTCTAAATGCTTTAGTGCATAGAGTTGCTTCCAATTCCTCATGTGGATCAGTATACATTTTATGAGATAGTTCTCTTCAGAAGGGAGTCATCAATCCCCTAACAAACCATTTTCCATGATGAATTTCATAAGACAACTTAGACAATAGAGTTTTAAAACACACATCATACTCCCTTACGCTTTTAGACAAGCCTTGCTTGATATCCTTGAGTGTGTTTATGCTCTGCTACTCAAACTCCACAATGTGAAACTCCTTTAAGAAATCAGTGCAAAAATAATTATAGTCCACCATGTTCTAATGCAAGTCATACTTCATATACCAACTATGTGTGCGCTTTTGCAGCGTAGTAGAAAATTGACTTTCCTTTCTATTTGAATTTGTAATCTCCTTCACATTCCATAGTAATTCACACTTATGCACATGCTTTGTTGCATCTTATATCCCTCTATACTCTGGGAAGTGGAGTGACATCTCAAAATACACATGAGGTGGTGTTTGTTGAGGCTAATTTGGTGGTGGTTGTGGACCCTGTCCACCAGATCCATAACTAGAACCCCGTCCTTCATGTGGTGGGTAACATGATCATTTTGATCCTTCTGTGCCCCTACCTATGGGCTATGGTCCAATTGATGAACTTCCTTATGTCCCATTTATAGCACTAACCTAGAAACCTATTGTCTATGCAATCGCAACTCCTAATGAAATACTTCCAATGGTCTGTGTGCCAATACACTATCCTGATGATGTACCTAAAAAATAATCTTACGTAGGTACTCCCAAAAATTGATGCCTTCTATGCTACCATGGGCATGCTACTAACTTGATTCCCTTGTAAATTTAGTAAAAAATGATATTTACATGTACTTTTCTAATTACCTTCACTACTCTTTCCTTCAACAACCTTTGGATCTAGAAAACCTTGCACAAGGACTAGGTAGTCAGGCCGAGTCAGATGCACACTCACAATTCTAAATCTCTCCTCTGACAGAATCACATACAAATCTGATGGGGAATCTCTAGTGCTCTTTCCCAAGGTTCGAATGACCTAATGTTGCAGCTCCTCATCTTCCACGAGAGCTTCAATACTTTCACGATCCATCATTCTCCTCAACTCCATTGACTCTGAAATCTCCCTCATCATGTCCCTCTCTCAAGTTTCATTAAAATTTATTTGTTTTCCTCTCTCTGTCTATCTTCTACCTAGGCCTCTTCCATCCTTATCCACACCTACTCCTGCCCCTGCACATGGTGGGGGTTTAGCTATCCATAGGTAATTTTTTCAACTTCAATTCTACCATCAATATTTTAATAGCTAAAGGGATAAAATGTAAATAAGATTCTTTGGGTTCACACAATAACCTAAACTTGGATATAGGAAATAATACATATAAATTATGTACTTTAACATGTAATTATGCAACACTCCAACCCACTAGATATATAACTTTATTTCATGCTTCATCTACATGAATAAGTGTATGATAATCATCTTGTTTCCAAACCCTTGGGTTGGGATACTAAGCTTTGTTTGATGTGTACAGTGTCAACCACTGATATAGCTCTACTAGAAATAATTTGAAGAACATCTCATATAACTCATGATAAATATTAATCTCTACCCATTGTCATATGTCAAAACCAAGTCTAGTAATATACCTCTGTGTGAATTTATCTTGTCTGTATTCCACCCAACTTTCAATACTCTATAGAGATAGTCGATACGCCATCTAAAAGAAACATCCTAAAAACCAAATTGAAAAGAGGTCCTGAAACTAGAACCAAAATGTAGTCTTTAATTTCCCTTTAAGTGTTATGTGTTGTTGGGCCCCTAAAATATTGGCTAAGTACAAAAAGGTGATTAGGCGCGCAAGGCCTAGTTGAAGAAAGGTGTGCAAGGATAAAGCACGTAGAGTAGGGTTTAAGGAAGGATTTAAGGAAACTCATGGTGTGTGCGTAGATAAAACCAAGGTTCAGGACTTAGCCATATTGGGCATTTTTGGAAGAAAACATAAAAAGTATGACCTGAATGTGCATGCAGAGTGGATAAGGTGCCATCCTGGTGACAGGTTGGCCCAAGAAGGAGCATGCCTATGGTAGAAGCTTCTAGAAGCTCATCATGGTAAAAAGTGGAAATCTTAGGCCTAGAGGAGCATGCTCGCATAGAGGACCACATTTATACACTTGGCATCAGATTTGAGGCTGCTAGACGATGAGTTGGTAGTCCAGAAATCCTTTATATGCAAGTGCCTACATAAGTAAAGATAGCGGGCGGAGCTTTGCAGAGATACTGCAAGAACTCTGTTAGTTTGGGTAATTGTGATTAGGAAAGGATGTATCAAGGGTATGGGGATTATAAATTTCTTTTAAGAGCCCAGTCATATGAGTCTAGTTATAATGTATGACTGCGGTCTGATTCTCTATGACATTTTGTAATGGCTCCATGAATGTAATGAGGTTACAATCTTACATGAATATGAACATTGATGATTATGATGCATAAATCTTTCTCATAGTTCTTTTTAATTTATGTTTATAATTAAGTATAGATGCTTGTACAACTTATTTCTATTTTAGTGTAAGTTATAAAAAAATTTAAGCACTTTCTGTCTAGAATGACTGCAAGGATCTAGAAGCCGTTATGAGCTCTATGGTGATTGTATGTTTTACTTCCTTTCACATCTCTTAAACATGGATCATAGATGATGTTTCCCACTAAACTCACATAGAAGAGAGACTCGACACCCGTGCGTGCCTCATGTGAGCACCCAACACCCACTAGGTGATAGGTAGTGCGTATGGGGTTCCTTTATTTCGTGATGATGGTAAAAATGACTAAATCTTGGTTCCATTGCTAGGACCTATTTTCAAAGTTGTAGTGGGAAATGACATATATCATGATCTGTATAATGAGTAATGACAGAATGTTTAACTTTGGAAAGTGTTGACTCATGGTTCAAGAGCACGGAGGATGAATTTTCTCATAGATTCAGCACTGGACCTGAGTTTGATGCATGTAGATGGGTAGAAGAGAACCTCTACCATGCTTTGTATGAAACTTTTTTCTATTGCTTCCCAGTAGAATTGTATGAATGGCTCTTAGCATATGCATCTAGATCAAGCTGAAATTCTAGATCACACATGTGGACCCAAGAAGAATACCAGAGGCTGTAGGATACAGATCTGATGTGCACTCATGTTGTGGATCATTAGTGGGAGGATGTGTTAGCTAGTTACACCTTGGAGTATGCTATTTCTACATATTCTTACCTAGAAGTTTTTGAGTTTGAATTTATATAGGAGCTCAGAGGATAATTTCTATGTGCTCTCCCTCTGGAAATGAAGATCTTGATTATTACTTTGAGTTTAGAGGCATTTCTAATGGCCGACTAAACCATTCTGAGCACTGGGTGAGGAAGCTAGGGTGGAGGAGATGGTAGATATTATGATGGAGAAGGAAAGGGAGGAGATATGACTCAAGTATAGTGAAGCACGTGAAAGGGAGATTGCTAGATGATGCGAGGCTGAAAGTGTGATGGATCTATAGAGGTAGATGTTGTGGGTAGGAGTTGAGGTTCACGTGGAGGATATGGAACCTGAGTAGTGTGTGCTACCCCATCTTGGCAAGTGCATAAGATAGACCCCTTCAAATTCTAATGAGAGTTCATCACTCGGAGAAAGAAGAGTCATTGGCATGTATCTGAACCCACCCAGTGACCAAATCCTGGCACTTGGTTTTCCAGATCAAGGAAGGAGTATCATTGACCTAGTTGGTATTAGTGGTATTTGTAACAACATTGTAGGGGTGTGCACATAGCTGGTATAGGAAATATAACCCTCATCAAATGGTGGTGGATTATAATGCTTTAAAGAATGCCTTCTTGGTAGAATTCCACATCCCTGAGTTTGAACAGAAGAGCATCAGCACCCTGAAGGAGATTTAATAGGGAATGGCAAAGAATGTGTGGGAGTATGATGGGCATATTTAAAACTCTCTTGTCTAAGTTATCATATGATATTCACCCTTTAAAGCATACTCAATGGTTTTTTGGATGATTAATCACACCTTTTATAAGGGCCTTATCTCATAAAACTTTCACAGACCTGCGTGAGGCGTTGGAAGCTGTTCTGTGCACCGAGGATGTTAGTAGTGTTGATACTGGTGTTAGCCCATTCCTGGAGGCTCAAATTACTGCAATGGCTAAGCATCTGGAGAAGTTATCTGTGAACTCAGCCTATGAGACTAACAGTGGTTTAAGGTGTACAAATTGTGAAGTAGAGGGGAAAGACAAGGGTAGTTGTTCCTGGAGGATAGTACACGTCGTGACACTACACTGTGAAATTTTTAATGGGGACCATAATGTAAGCAAATGCCCCTTGTTACAGCACACAATCTGGAAGAATGTGTCTTGCTACTATAAGATCTGCACCTCTACAACCCATAATACTAAGGAATGTAGGCTCATCGATTAGATCCATGAAGCCATTGATCATGGGGTATGCCAAACTAGCATTTCTAGTAGTTCTAAGAGTGATGATTGCCGCTATGAGGAATGCGCAGAGGGAGGTGCGTGCAAAAGGGGATTTCGTGGAGGATTCCATGGTCATGGTTACTATGAGGGAGGAAGAAGTGAGTTCCCATAAGGAACCTGTTTTAGTTGTGGGTCTACAAATCATTACAAATGAGAGTACCTAGACATATTACAGTGCTCATGGTGCGGGAAGAAGCACAATTATGAATATTTCCTTGAGTTGTTTGATCACATGAATCAACAGCAATGGAAAGACAAGGGCACTGCAATGGTAAGCATTAAGAAGATAGACACATAATGGATGCCGCAGGTGACACGTGATGTAGGCTTGGAACCTATTTTAGTAACAACAAGAGTAGAGGCCGCGCACACAAAGGAAATACCAAGATAGAGGATCTTGGTTTCAAGAGAGGAAGTGGTGCATGGAAAATACACAGACCCTGTGCATCAAAAGGAAGTGTATCAGGATACCATGGATTTCATTTGGAGCTTACAAGGAGAAATCCAGTGTCTAAAGGAGCATTCTAGGAGGGAGGAGCAATGAAGGAAGGTCGAGGTGCCAAAGGGTGACCTAGATGAGGTAAAGGAAGTATGTAAAATGATAAGGCAAGAGAATATTATTCCCTTGCTATGATCATGGTTGAGAGAGAAGGTACCATGTATCGAAGGAAAGCACAAGAGGTAATTCTTGCATTCAAACCTCCCCCCTCATAGCCTTGACTATGATAAAGACATCACATTGGATGCAGTCATAGATGGATGGCTCCTTAGTAATATCCTCATTAACACAGACGCAAAGGTCAATGTTCTAACATTGGATGCATGGCATCAGATGGGGAGACCTGCATTACAGACATCTTCGAATGTTTGTATATGGAAAATAAAATGAAGGCAATGCCCATTGGTGTCTTAAAGGATGTAGCTATCACTATCCAAGGAGCTAAGTTTAATGGGGACTTCAAAGTCTTGGCATTTACCAAGGCACACAATTTCCCAGCACTACTTGGGTGCCCATGGTGTTACAAGAACAATGCAGACCTTTAGTTCAACACTGGGTACATCATATTTGAAAATAATAAGGAACATGTCATTATACCCCTGGCTGATGGGAAGTTGACACCCTATACTGAACCTTTGGGGGAAGAGGTCCTGGATAGGATATATGTGTGCTTAATCAAGGATCCAGAGATAATTCATCCTACCGACAGAGTTGTCCAGTTTGAGGATGCTCAGTCAGTAAGTGACACCACCAATATAGCATGTGATAATTGGGCACATGGAGCTTATGAATTGATCGGATGGTAGATGATAGGATCGGTAACAAAAGTAACAAAGGCGCATACAGTTCAGTGCCTAAGAGGAAAAGAGCTACGTAAGTATTCAGGAGGGGCCTTCCCTGAGATATTTTTGAAGGATATGGAAGATCAGTGGAAGTAGGAGAAGGAACAGAGGGGGATGTTAAATTATGTCTTGCTCGACACAGTGGAATGGTGGTGGGATACACATCAGGAGATCCTTTTGGAATGGATCGAGGTGAGAATTTCTCTCTCTATCAGGTTTTCTAGAAGCAACATGCCCACTGCCATCAAGGACTACCATGGTAAGGAACCCAACTCTTTCCACTTCCAAGCTTGTGAGAAGGACTGGAGAGAAGGTGCGGAAGCTTTACCACCATCCCTCTGGGTACACAGGCTGTATTCTACATTACAGGGTTACGCACATATATGGTACATACATTCTGAGACATGCCACCAAACAAGAAATTGGCAAGAGTTAGCAGCTGGCCTCATTCAAAAGTTTGAGTACCGAAGTACCAAGCCATCATTTGAGAAGGCATTACAGGTTGTTAAGCACCATTGGGGATAGTGGCATTGCAAAATATAGGCTATTGGAACTACTAGGTGGACCAAGTTTGGAGGTGCACTTTGAAGAAGAATCAGAAAAATATCTAGCTTAAGTGCGTGTACTTAAAAAATGAGAAAGGGAAATTAGTATATGTTATTAATAGGGAGGAAGTAGAGAGCTTGGATGTTAACCCTTCTGTAGGGACACACGAGGTAGTGGATAGTGTTGATGCTCACGTGTGCACCTACCATGAGCCCTTAAAGACAAAGATGGTTAACATCGGCTTAAGAGAAGAACCTAAGGAAGCTATCATTAGAGATTACTGGTTGGAGAAGGAAGTTTCTAATATCATTGATATTTTATGTGAATTTGAGGACTTATTCCCATGTGGGTACCATGAGCTCAAAGGAATCTACCATTCCTTAAGGGAGATGAGGATAAATCTGAAGGATGGTACATGCCTAGTCAGGAAGAGACCCTACCAGATGAATCCCAATTTGTGCGTAAAGGTAAAGGAAGAAATAGACAAAATGATAGCTTCTGGGATCATTGAAGCTGTGGAAGAATGATAATGGATAAGCCCGATGGTAATAAGCATCAAGAAGGATGGGTAGACTAGGATCTGTGTGGATTATAGGGAGCTGAACGCAGTGTTTTTCATCGATCCTTTTCCAATCCCTTTTACTGTAGAAATTTTGGAGGGAGTCACTAGGCATGAAATATATTCCTTTACGGATGGATTTTCGAGGTACTGCCAAGTCTGGATTTTAAAGGAATACCAGGAGAAGACAACTTTTGCCACTGAATGGGGAAGGTTTTCATACACAGTCATACCCTTTGGGTTAAAGAATGCGTCTATTATTTTCTCGCGCATAGTGGTATAGGTGTTCCAGCACTTCATCCAAAAATTTCTTTAGGTCTATCTAGATGATTGGACAGTGTATGGGCTAGTGATAGACCATTGTGATAATTTGAGGCTGATGTTTGAGAGCTGTTGGTAGTTAAGGATATTCCTCAACATTAAAAAGTGTGTCTTTGCTACACCCTTTGGGACATTATTGGGGCATATCATATGTAAGGAGAGCTTGCTAGTAGATCATTCCAAGGTTGTAGTTATTGTGGGATTGGGGGAGCCTACTAGCCAGAGCGCAGTGTGTGGATTTTTTGGGCATATGGGTTACTACAAGAAATTCATCAAGGGGTATGCCAAGATCACCACACCTCTAGAAGAACTACCTAGACATAAAATTTCCTTCAATTAGGGAGACGTGCAGTAGAAGGAATTTGACACATTGAAGGATAGGCTTGTCACCGCGCCTATATTACATTTTCCCTATTGGGACAATCCCTTCCATGTTCATGTAGATGCCTCAAGAACTGCCATTGGAGCAATGCTTGCACAGCCAAGTGAAGGAATTACTGATCATCCTTTATGTTTTGCAAGAAAGAAGTTGACACAAGAAAATCAAAATTACACCACGACTAAGTGCAAATCATTGCCAATGATCTATGTGATTTTCAAGTTCAGACAATATCTATTGGTAACACCCTTTGTATTTTACACTGACCACACGGCGTTAAAGTACTTGGTGAACAATCCCATTCTACAAGGGTGCATATGTCGGTAGGTTCTATTATTTAAAGAGTTTGAGTTTACGGTAGTTGTGAAGCCTGGAAAGAGTAACTGTGGACCTAATCATTTGTCAAGAATTGATTCAAGGGAGGACACGCAGAGTATTGAAGAGACTATTCTAGATGTGAAACTGTTTAGGTTGTGGCACGTACCCTTAGATTTGGAGGATATTTCAGTGTTCCTAACGGAAGCTATGGCACCGGAAGGGATGAAGGCATTAGAAAGAGATCAACTAGCCATATGTGTCACACCCTACATGTTGATCAATGGGGACTTATACAAGTTAGGGTGTGATGAAGTTTTACACAGGTGTGTACTAGAGCATGAGCACCTCACCATCATAGAGGAATCACACGGAGGACGTATGGGTGGAAATTATGAAGGTGACGCCACCGTGCATAAAATTTTAATGGCTAGGTTTTGGTGGGAAAATCAGTATAAGGATTGCAAGGACTATTGCAAAGTGTGTGACCATTTTTAGTGCATTGGCAAGCGAGGAAAGAGAGATGAAATTCCTTGGTGCCTTATCCCTAGCGCTGAACCTTTTGAGAAATGGGAAATACACTTTGTAGGCCCTATTAAACTAGCAATGCGTAGGACTAGATCATGCTATATAATCACTTGTATGGACTATTTGACAAGGTAGGCAGAGGTTGCCCCAACTCAAGACTACACAACAGCCACATCAGCAAGTTTTTTGTGGGAGAACATTATCACAAGGTACGGATGTCCTTTAAGTTTAACAAGTGATAGGGGTACACATTTGTTGAATGATACCATGAGGATCCTATTAGTAGAGCTCATGTTAGCTCATCACAAGACTACCCCTTACCACCCACAAACAAATGGAACCACAAAAGCATTTAACAAAGTACTGACTCATACCCTGACCAAAATTTGTGATGTCAGAAGACAAGATTGGGATGACAATGTATCAGCCATATTATGGGCTTACATGACAACTTATAAAAGGCTGAATCAAGCCACACCATTTCAATTGGTGTTTGACATGGAAGCTATTCTACCAATTGAATTCATGTTACCTTCTCTACGAATAGTGTGCGTAGGAGGGATGGCTGATGAGCAAGTGATAGAAGAGAGAATTGATGAACTGATGAAGTTGGATGAAAGACGATCACTTGCCAAGTGGATTCAAACAATAGAAAAATCAAAGAAAAAAGTATGACATGATTACCACATTAGAAACAAGAAGTTTCAGGTTGGGCAGATGGTCTTAATGTATGATTCTAAGTTTTTGTGCCATCCTGGGAAGTTAAAGGTCCATTGGTTAGGTCCCTATAAAATATCGTACATCCTTGATTCAAGATCGCACCAGTTACAAGCACTGGATGGAATGAAATTTCCTGTACACTTCAATGGGAGTAGGCTGAAGCCCTACTATAAATAGGTCTTCTTAGTATTTGTAAATAAGGTAGTTTTTCTAGTTAATTTAGAATTTCCTTTATGCATTTTTTTTTTCATGTTTCCCTTTCGTGTTGTTGTTTTGTTTTGCTCCTTGTGTGCTGGTAACCTTATTACTTTGAGGATTTTTGAGTGCGTAGAGGACCATACATCCTTTTAGTGTGGGGTGGAGTGATGTGAAGGAGAGCATGGGTAAAGTTCTAAGGAATATTGTGTTGAAAATCTCAGTTGAATGGCCCTGTTGAAGGAGGTGCATGGAAATAAAAGATGGAAAAGGATGGTTGGTGTCAAGATAAGGATACTTTCAGATCTCGCGTACAAAGGAGGAAAAAGCACATAAGCAACACGAGGTAGGCAAGAGAAAAAATTAGGACAAAAGAAGTGCCTTTGGAGTCGGTGATGCATGCACAAGAGTCTCTTGTCTAGATGGATTGGTTGCACACCAAAAGGTTGGAAGATTGTCCACGCAGGGTTGGGTGTGTGAGTTAAACCACTAAAGTCAGAATTTGTTTGAAAAATCCACATTAAACATGAAAAGTATAGTGGTAGGTGAATTAGCATTTAATGCTTAAAAAGGGAAAAACTATAAATAAATGGTGGAGGCATTTCATTATTCACTTTTTGTATAAGGAGAAAGAAGCGCTTTTTGCATCTTTTCAAACTAGGGCTTCCAAAAACTGACCCATGTGAAGAAAATTTTGAAGATATTGAGCGTGAATAACTAATTTCGATCTGCAAACTAGAAGGAAGGGATTTCATGAGCATAAGAGAAGTGGTGAGAAGGTGTCGTCTTGTGAAGGGATTATCCCTATTAGGATTTGAAGAACTAGGGCATGGGTTTAAGGAGATTTCTTCAAAATTTCTAGATCTAAGGTGGGAAAGAGTGGAAGAATAGAGTTACAAGAAATGATTGAAGTAAGAATATGACCTAGATAATGGCACCCAAGAAACCAGTTAGCACACCTAAGAAGGGAAAGGGCAAGGGAAAGGGAAAACAACAAGAAACTAATGCACATACAAAAGAAGAGTGGTAGGCAGAAATGCAATACCCAAATGGAGTGTTGTTGGGGAAGGAGTGGGAGTCCATTCTAAGAAACATGTCTATAAACAACTACAATCATCGTATTCCCACAATCGAGAAGGAGATGGCGTTGGAGTTAGTGCACCCAACAAATAGAAGTACACCAAAGGGTTTACCCATCTATAATGATGATGTGAAGGTCAAGTTGGAGAAGGTAGGGTTATTGCAACTCTTTGAGTTGCCCTATTTCAGGAATCCTGAGTGCCTATATCAATGGCTGATGTCGTGCATGCATAAAGACTACTTCCACTTCACAGGGTGCAAGATGTGCATTACCCCTCAGCTCATCTCACATTTCCAAGGCCTCATTTATTAAGAAGATGGTTTGAAAGATGACTTAAGCAATGAAGAGGTAATTAAGGAGACTATCGCTAGTTATGCATACAAAAAGGGGTCAAGGTACTACAATATCACAGACATCGAGGACCTAGTAATGAAGATGGTCGTGCATCTGGTGACAAAGTTAAATGGCCAGGAGAGATGGACCCAGGTCAATAAGCCATGGTTACATGTTTATAGGAAAATCTCAGAGGGCACCATCTATAACTTGTTTGCATTCATCGTGGATGAGATTTTCAGCTGCACGAAGGAAGGTGACAGGATCCTTTTCGGTAATGTCCTGTGAACCATTATGTTTTTAGAGATTGGAGTACTTGATGCATTAGAAAAATTTGTGTGGGAGTACCCTGCTTAGGACCCTTCACTCACAAAGAGATTTGAAAAATACACCCGTGACACTATGATGACCATACACAAGGTGCGCCTAGAGAAATAGTATACGTGCCTAAGGAATGCGTTAGAGGCAGAATGGAGGATTCCCAAATAGCTACTAGCGGCCACCAAGGGAAAAGATGAATTTTCTATGTAATAGAATTTCTTCTTAGGCAAATTTAGACTAATGGATGAGACATGGAGCCCATGGTTCAAGCTCCCCTTTGCCTTCACATCTCAATACTTCCAAGCTTTTCAAAGAATCCAAGAAGTTGAAACTGGACCTTGGTAATCTTGACCGGGACCACAAGGAAATGCACAAAGGGTTGGTCCACCCTGGAAAGCACGTGTACATGGAGAGGTACATGTTGCATGAAGTTCAGATGACAAGGCCCATGACTTTTCCCATTACAGGAGGATCCACAACATGCATATACCTCCGCATAAGACCCAAATCTGAGAAGGTCACATATCTGGAGAATGAGGTGCCTATATCTGAGGACCCAACTGGTAGGAAGAGACCCATTACCAAATGGGAGGAAAAAGAGCTAGAGAAGAAAATACCAAGCGTGGTGGATACACAGGTAATAGGTTCCCTTGGGACAAGCACCAGAACAAGTATGCATTCGCGTAAGAAGAGGCCTATGGTCAAATAGAAGACTCTGGAGCCATAAAATCCATCAGAAAAGTAGTCCTTGAGAGAAGAAGAAATAGATTCACCTACACAAGAATCCCTTATTAGGAAGAAGCAGAGGATATAAGAGGAGACCGCCTCGAAAGAAATTGGGAATTTGGAAAAATACATAGGTGAAGAAGAAGATAGTGAATAAGATGTTAGTGGGGAAGATGAACCTAAAAAAGATAAAGGGCCACACATTTTTAATGTGCATGATTCAGAATAAGAAGGCGAAGAAGAGGAACAGGGGATAACCAGGAGGGGGAAGGCACCCAAGACATGGGAAGTGATGAGGTTGGCGTGCAGAAGTAGAAGGCTCCAAGCCTTATGTTGGAATAGATAACCAAGGTGGCAGAGAGAAGAAATAAAGAACATTGATACCTTAGTGGAGGAGATGTTGGAACACAACGTTGAGCCGGTGTTGAACAAGGATAAGGAGGAGAGCGTAGAAAAAGACCATGACAGCATTGGAGGCCCCATTTTAACTATAAGTATTCCTAAGCGCACGCTCACTAGAGGAAGGCACACAGGGGAGGAGAGGCTAGGGATGGGTTATATTGATGACCCCAAAAAAAAATTTCATACGCAGTTTGAAAGCACGATTCCAGCAAAGGACCTCGTGGCAATGTCATCTTTTGACAAGGAAGATGCTCTCATGGGTAATTGAGTCCCATCTTGATGAGCTAGAATTTGAAGTAAGTCACAAGGCAATAATAACATTACCAAGACCAAGAGAAAACCACCCAATGGTGAATGCTCTACAGCTCTTGGATGAACAACTATGTAATGCACCCAACAAGGTCTCCATTGAGGTCGAAGATAAACTCTTCGGGTGGAATGATAGAATCAAATATCTTGAGGAGGACCTGAAGAAGAAAGAGGAAGAGCTAGCTGCAAGGGCAAAGGAGCTAAGTCAAGAGAAACTAATCAGTGCCCAGTTACAGTGTGAGTTAAAATATGATAAGGCTAAAGTATGCGCAGTATACAAAAAGGTGAAGTCCATTAATAATGCTATAGTGTTGAAGCATCCAGACCTAACACCTCCCGTGTAGAAGTATGGATTTTCCTTGGGATGCCTGTAGGATTTAACAAGATTCCTCACAATGGAGAGGCAGGCATTATCCTTGGAATTTGTAGAAGAAGTGGCCGCGTGCTTGGAGAAAGAAGATAAATTAAAATTCGTGGCATTCATAGCTGATTACAACAAGGTTATTACTGATATAAAAGTTTCTTCCCATACTGTTGAGGCTGCGTACGACAATTGCGATGATATAGACAAATTGGTATGCATATTGGTCGCCACTCATGAAGTAGAACTCAAGGAGTTTCAAGAAAAGAATAAGGGGAATAGGGAAAAAAGGGAAAAAATCCTTGCCAAGGTCGAAAGAAAATATGAAGCCATTGAAACCTTAAGGGGTTCAATCAAAAACCAGTTGAAGGAACTATACCCGTAGATTACACGAAGAATGGATCCACTCAATGATGTAGGTAGAGAGTTAGAGAAAATTTCTAACACCATAAGCACACAAGAAAATGGGCTAAGTTTTGAGGAGGTGAGCACCCTAGTTGGTGACCTCTATCAAAGAGCACAGAACAAAGTTGATGCCTAGAAAAAGTTAGAGGCCAACTTGCAAAAGGATTTTCCTAGCTCATTGCAATGATTCCATTACTTCCTCATTCTTTCTTCTTTCCCTATTCTTTCATCCCCTTATTCTTTTCCCAAGGCATAAGTCTACCATATTCTTTCTTTTTACTGGAGAATTTTTCCTATGAATAGAGAATAGGCATAGTGTGTGGTGATGTTGGGCCCCTAAAATATTGGCTAAGTACAAAAAGGTGCATAGGCACGCAAGGCCTAGTTGGATAAAGGCACGCAAGGATAAAGCACGCAGGGTAGGGTTTAAAAAAGGATTTAAGGAAACTCGTGGCACACACGCGGACAGAACCAAGGTTCAAGACTTAGCCATATTGGGCATTTTTGGTAGAACACGTGAAAAGCATGACCTAACTGTGCATATAGAGTGGATAAGGTGCTAGCTTGGCGATAGGTTGGCCCAAGAAGGAGCATGCCTATAGTAGAAGCTTCTAGAAGCTCATCATGGTAAAAAGTGGAAATCTCATGCCTGGAGGTCCACATTTAGACACTTGGCATCAGATCTGAAGCTGCTAGAGGATGAGCTGACAGTACAGAAATCCTATATATATAAGCACCTGCAGAAGTAAAGATAGAGAGAAATAGATAAAGGGAGGAGCTCTGTAAAAATACTGCAAGAACTCTATTAGTTTTGGTAATTATGCTTAGGAAAGGATGTATCAAGGGTATGGGGATTATAAATTTATTTTGAGATCCCAGTCATATGAGTCTAGTTATAATGCATAACTGTGGTTTGCTTCTCTATGACATTTTATAATGGTTCCATGAATGTAATGAGGTTACCAGCTTACATGAATATGAACATTGATGATTCTGATGCATACATCTTTCTCATAGTTCTTTTTTATTTATTTTTATGACTAAGTATGGATGCTTGTACAAATTATTTCTATTTTGGTATAATTTATAAAATTTGTTAAGCACTTTTTGTCTAGAATGACTGCAAGAATCTAGAAGTCGTTCTGAGCTCTATAGTGCTTGTATGTTTTACTTCCTTTCAAATATCTTAAACATGGATCATAGATGATGTTTCCCACTAAAATCACATAAAAGAGAGACTCGTCACCTGTGCATGCCTCGGGTGAGCACCCAATGCCCGTTGGGTGATAGGCCGGTACGCATGGGGTTCCTTTCTTTTGTGATGATGGTAAAAATGACTACATGTTCTCTGACACTTCATTCAGCAGGACTAAATTCTCACCTGAGGTGCACGTACATACTAGGTCCCTCCTTTTTTGTTCCTACCAGAACATTAGCATGTATACTTATCATAAAAATTCACCAATTAATAACCCTGGTGTTCCTAACCATGCACATACTCATCTTAGAAACACATGTAATAAGGAAATAATAATAATTACATATAAACCATAACAAGGATCAAGTGCATAAACACATCTCCATACTCAGTTACATTAATGATCATAATCCAACCACAATTATCCATTAATCATCAAAACCTACTACATAACAAGAAACTGATACATAACATTCAGTACATGTGAACATGAAGTCATGCGTGCAACCATAATAGAGCATCATAACACATAACAAGCATTGAGATCTCCTAGCCAAAAACTATCTTACTCAGTCTTAAAACAAGTATTTATAGGGGTGGGGACTTTCCCTTCATCGCCCATACACTTTCTAACAATAGGCATGCTCAAAATAGTCATGCATACTTACATGCATACTTTACAAAATAGCTAATAATAGTCCGTACTATAAATAAGACTTGTTTTAACCCTATTAATAGTTAATGATCATAATCCAACCACAGTTATCCATTAATCATCAAAACCTACTACATAACAAGAAACTGATACATAACATTCAGTACATGTGAACATGAAGTCATGCGTGCAACCATAATAGAGCATCATAACACATAACAAGCATTGAGATCTCCTAGCCAAAAACTATCTTACTCAGTCTTAAAACAAGTATTTATAGGGGTGGGGACTTTCCCTTCATCGCCCATACACTTTCTAACAATAGGCATGCTCAAAATAGTCATGCATACTTTACAAAATAGCTAATAATAGTCCATACTATAAATAAGACTTGTTTTAACCCTATTAATAGTTAATCCATGTTTGTGTGTTAATCCTTAATTTTAATTTAATTTATCCAACAATAACCATTTCTTGTTTTCCAAGGTAGCCACCTTTTATCCTTTGTGTGGTGAACACTCCAAGTCTTATTTTATCCCATTACAGAAAACTGGCTAAGTCTTTATTCTTTTTGCCTGTATGTATAGTCATGCACGCAACCTTGTTTCATTCTGCACACACCATCCAAGCTCCTCTTGCAAGAACATTCCTATGCATTATTATTTACTCTTCTTGGTACTTATTCACTTTCTCATCTCAATACCCCATATGCCAAATAGATGATTATAAACTAAAAAGAATATTGAAATGTGCTAACAACATTGAACTAGGAAGGATACCCATACCCCCAAGATTCCTAACACTAATACTAAAACTAATTTCTGGTGAGAAGAATGAATACAAAATATCATGTCCTTTGTACTAATCTGAACTGAGTAAACTAAATTTGAAAATTACATGAAACCTATAAATATAGTTGAGAATCTAAAAATGTTGAAACATTTGCTAAAATTTCCCATAGTAAAAATGTGTCAGTGGTTAGGACTGTATCATATAGCCTTGACCAAAGTGTACATTTTTACCCTATGTTATTTTTACCAAAAGGCTATGTATGATTACATTTATGGGTTCCTTTACCCTGTCTATACCTGTAGTTTCCCCCAGAATTATGTTTCTATGTACTAAAAATGTAAAATAAACCCAAATAGATTCCCCCTCTTTTTATGTGTGTGTAAAAACTATGTTTGATCATGTGGCTTGAAAGAAGTAGGTTTTTAATACTGAAGGAGATGTCTAAGAAGCTATGTGAAGTTATGAAGAGGTGGCCATCTTAGATAAATTTTACCTACAATATAAAAGGTGTTCACGCATAGTGGAAACCATGGCATGCAAATAAAATAATGCTAGCAATAGATAATGGTAGTAGAACTAAAGAAACCAATAGGAATAATGCATATAAACAAGAAGAAAAATAATTCATCCAATTGAAAATAATGACATACAAGAGCATAAAAAATACTTTCGTTCCTACAAACATGGTACAACTATGGTGTTGTTAGATGATAAAGGCTCGTAGGCCTAAAAAAAATCAATAAATTGCAAAAAAGGTAGGCATGATGCCAGAAACATGGGACACCCACGGTGTCACAATACACTTAAGTCACATAGGCCACAATCAAGGAAGTAAGAAAACAATAAATTACACAAGTATGTATGAAACAAGAGTGTCAAAAACATGATAATATGATCTAATAACCAACATGAGTAAAATATGTTAAACAATAGATGTCAACACTACACAAGATATGAGTGTTAATCTTATTATTCTGAAAAAAAGCAAGTACACATTATATTTAGTTGAGTATAAATGAGGAAGTGAAAATTAATTATAATATAACAATCTCACCTATAGGATGTGGAGGGATTACCCCCAACTGATAAAAATGGTGTACCAATATTTTGTGTCCTACATCTAGCTCAATATACTAAGGGAATTCATGTATGTAAAGAAATAAAGCATGTTATCTATCAAATGAAAGTGACAAACAACATGTGTAATGTAAATTTCTAACAATACAAGTGAAACCCATAGGTCCTGATTTTGTATTATGTAAATATTTGAATGCTTTGGTCTTCTCTTATTGCATATATATGTATAAAATATGTGAGTAGAACAAGAGATAACCAATGTGAACCTTCTGATGAGGTGAAGAAGTTTTCACAAAATATGGAGATTCAGCCCTCAATAATTCTATAAATACTATCAGGGGCTATTGTTATAATATGTTCCAAATAAGGCTTAATAGATGTAGCACTAACATGCATAAAGTGGTTCCGATGTGGTAGACTATAAGAATGAGTGTGATGACCACTAGGAGGGTATCAAGAAGCTATGAGGGGAGTATGTGCACTAGAGGACCAACATAAAATTATAGGGAAGTGAGAACAATGAGAAATAATACTCGAGATGGAAATCCTATGACGAGGCCTAGATTCATGAGATGTAGAGTTTGAAACCAAAGGCCCATTAGGAGACCTAATATTGTCAACACTAGGAGAGGAAGTGTCTATAAAAAAAATATTAGGATAATCCACAGAATTAGTACTTGACTGCAAGAGTATTATCCTAGGGAGTAACATAGAGGTGTTAGGTCCATGAGAGACATTGTGTACAACCAAAGTGTTATATGTGGGAGGAATAGGAAGAAGAACTATAGAAGGATAAATATGTATGCTAGGAGGGGTAGTCTTAAATAGAATTCCTCTAATGGTAATGACCTGTTGATTGTGGATCAACTAAACACATTAATGTATAACCGAGGAAATAGCCCAAAGAGTGTGTAGCTAAGGGAGACCAAACTGCAAGGCACCATAACTGAGAGTAGATGCAACCAAAAATGAAATTTATGTAGTAATAGAACCAAAATAAATGGGTAGAGTAATGAAGTGGTGATGATGATTGGTCTCAAGTGCAAGATTGTGCGTAGAAATAACCAAAAATAAAAGTAGTGTGAGAGAACAAACATTGTATTTATTATACAGATAGACCAAATCACACTATATGGCTTTGTCTGTAGACACCATTTTTCACCCATACGTGACCCAACATACATTAATCACATCATCACTATTATCATTATTATCCATATCCTAATTATATTATAAATTAATATTGTAAACACTCATTTACCTGCATAAATATCATTTACCCTCCACTAACCACTTAAAACCAACCTAGCCTAATTTGTCCTACCCATCCTATCCCCCTACCTCTTCCTAACCAAATCCCTAACCTCCCACTATTTATCAAACAACCTAAAACTTCCTATGGCAAGTGGTTTCAAATCCATATTTCTTTTGTTAGTTTTCTACATCTACGGGAAAATTGACAGTGATTCATGATCACCGATGATCATTGCAGACATTTTAGATTATATATAGACACCCTCTTCCTCCATTTCCCAATTAGTTAGAAGATGGATTGGAGAACAGACTACTACATCTTCGTATGATGCCATTACAAAGATTCTTGGAGCTCTGTCACCCTTGCACACAACCAACAAGGTTAGTACATTATTTTGCATCTTTTTCAATCTTGTTTTGCATCAACTATATCCTGTAACTAGTCACCTACACCATCCTCTTTACCTCTTTTACATTTAGTTCACCATTTTCTCATTTGACCTAACTTTTATAATATTTGTAATTTCAATAGTGATCATCATTGATTCCTGGTCATTGTCAATTTGTTCCTCGACCTCTAGCCTCATAAATACATCCGGATCTTTATTTTCTAAAATTTACCTATTTCGAGAACCCTTCTACCATGTCTCAATGTTTTCAAACCTCATACTTTGTCAAAAACAATTTTTTATCATCTTTTATTAAAAATACACCTTTTTTCCCCGATCACCTTTGATCCCTATCTTTTTAGTCATTTTTAACATTATCATGCACACGCACACACAAACACTCAAACACACACACACACACACACACACACACACACACACACACACACACACACACACACACACACACACACACACACACACACACACACACACACACACACACACACACACACATAATAGCCTAATAAGTAGTTTTCAAGATGTATGTATTATAGATGACAGTTCCATGGCTTTTACATCCTATCACCAGCATATACGATCATCCAACAGCCCTTTGTGTGGGAGAAGTTTGATATCGTACATGAGTTAAGTCTGTGTGAAATCACCCTAACACCAGAATTTGAAGACATCAAGGATCATATTGAGATCATACAAGAAGAATGTAAAGTTGCATAATAATTCTAGTTTGATTACTTTCACAACTTCGAGCCTGCCATGGCCCTAGCATGGGATGCCTACAACATGGAGAAAGATCTTCCTATCCATCTCGAGCTCTAAATAATTTTAATTTATGTTTTCATTATCAAATTACTTAATTGTATAAAATGATTTGACACCCTTCAAGGAATTCCTTCAGATTCCTGGGATGAGTTGTAGCTGAGTAACTCGTTACATCTTTATCTAATAGTTTTATGTCTAGTTTTCTTTGTACACAAGTCTTATCACTTGGCAAAAGGGGGATTTATTTTCATTATTTGTGTATCCAATCATCCCCATATTTTGATTGTTAGTGCAGGTATCGAAAAACCATGGTTTTTTTATTTTTGGGTATTTCACCATTTATAACATTGTTGTAATGTTTTTTCCAAGGTCAAAATTCAAGTTGAAAACGTGATAAATTTACCCCAGTGTCAAAAAATTTATTTAAATCCCCTCCTGAAGCATACTTAAGATCATTATGCCTTTTGTGTCATGACCATCTCATCTGTGAAAACCTTCATAATATAATTTATAACCTTTCAAAGTTTTGAAATGTGATCAAGAGGTCATTCAGTCCATTCATTTGAATGTTGTCAAAAGATGAAATCTCTAGTAAGCCTAGAAAGACTATTGTTTAGCCTTTTCAAGATAGGTATGCATCCTCAAGGATTGATCAAGATGCATAAAACCATCTAGGGATGTTATTGAGTATTTTTTAATTCATGGATAAGTTATAGGAATATTTAGGAGGGTTTCGAAGGTTTAGGAACAAAAATAGTGAAAGAGGGATTTGGAAGGTCAAGGAGCTTGCAGTTAAAAATAGTACCTGAACTTCAACGGAGGATTCCAGGAGTTCCATGATAATTCAAAAGAAAAACAAGATATCATCAAAAATATTGAAGAGTTATCCTCATGATGAAATCACAAATTTCTTCTCAAGACATTGTTACTTTTCAAGGAAGATCATTTTTTGCAGACTCACCTTATGGTCCCCAATGAAAAATTATAATTCTTTAGATAAGGAGAAAGAATCATGATGCAACCTAGAATCTACTATGAAAAAACCAAGGACATTGGCACGTCACTCATATTGAATTGAGTGCTCACCAAAAGAATGCAAAGGTACCAAGCCCCTCTATAGAGTTGCTTGTGCAGGATGTTAGTGTGATAATGGAAAAACATATTCAGATCCATAATTAAACATAAACATTCCATAGTGCATAATCCAGATCTAGATCTTAGAGAATCATGAATTAAACAATAACTATAATAAGATTAACCATACATGAACCAGATTTAGTTATGTTTAACACCATTATCCAGCCAATATTATCCATTGTATTAAACATTATAAAACACGTAATCTTCTTACATTATAAAGTATCATCCATAAGTCATGTGCGCATCAGATCCAAAAGCATAACTCTACAATAATTCAGTCTCTACTAAACTACATAGTTCAATACATATTTATAGAGGTGGGGACTTTCCCTTCATTTACATATGCACTTCTCAAAATAGGTCACATGCTAATAATAGCCATGCACCTTTACAATGGCATGCATACATGCAAGTGTTCTAATAATAGATGTCCTATAGTTAACTAGAAGAAGTAATCCTATTATTAGCTCAAACCATGCATGGCACTTATCAGCCTCTTTTTCCCAAAATACCATTGTGTGTCGTGCAAGTCTCCATCTTTATGCGTGTTTCACACACTATCTCCAAAAATAACCCTTATCCATAAAAATGGATAAGTCCTGAGAAAAAGTGTTCTGGCGCGCGTTTCCTTCCATATCTTTCCATGCCTTCAAATGTTCCTTATTCCCATGTGTGCATCCTTCATGTGTCTTCTCCTTAGAGAAAAATTTTGTCTACTCAACATTACCCCACACTAAAGTAAATTGCCATCTTGGAAATGGGAATTCTTTTTGATGTTCCTAATAATAAAGAATAAGGAATGAAAGAATTAATGAAACATTTTTCAAAAGAATAAATTTTTACTCTACAGCACCCTCTTCTTTAACTGGGAGGATTAGCTCTGGATATTCATTTGTTATTTCAGCCTCCAATGTCTTCCAGTCATTTAGTGTGGTCCTTGTCTTCTCTGGAATATCGGTGGCTATGGCTTCCAGTTCATCCTGAGTAATCTTTTCTTTCTCATTCTGTAGTACTTGGAACAACATTAGCCATACTTGACATCATTCCTTCCATGAGGTCCATATTTTGTGCTATGAGCTTCCCAATCTCATCAATCCTCTCTTTATGTGGATCCTGGGATGCTGCGAGGGCCTCATGCTTTTGTTTCACTAGTGCCAATCTTTCTACGCGCCCTAAAGTCTCATCTTTCATCACTGCCAGAACTTCATTATCTTCAACTACAATTTTGATTCTTATTACTGCCTCTGGTGCTGCACACAAATTGACAGTTTGGTCTACTTTCTTCAGTTCATCCTTTAAATTTTGGAGCAATGCCTTATAAGTTGAAAAATTTCTAAGCATACAGTCTCGTGCTCTCTTTGCTTCTTGTTCAGAATATTTTGGTGCGGGAATTTGAATTGGTCTTTCCTCTAACACCAAATCAACCAAAGTGCTCACATAATGCATAGGAGAAGGAAACTTTTCAGGTACCTTAGGTTCTAGATGTGGCCTTACTTTGAGGATGTGATCACCAATTTCCTCTACCGTGTTAATGAAGGCCTCATTTTTTTTCCATTCTCATTCCTTCTCTTCCTTTAAACATGTTATCTCTACAATTTTATCTTTGTTATCATCCATCAGCACTCGAATGGTGTAGGCCTTATCAACATTTCTCCACACTACCTCAGCAGATACCTTCACTAAGGCATTATTGACCTTCTCATTAGACATTAGAGTAGGTTTTATTGTCATGTGTCTACTTTGGGGTGCCTTCTTCACTCTTCACAAGACACAAGACTCCTCACACACGTCAAAATATGGTTCATCCATATGAGTCTACATGGACCAGAATAATTACTTCCTTGTGTACGTAGTGGCCATATCTAGGTCCATCATCTCCCACCCATATAACTCCTTAAGGCCCACAATGCTTTGAAACAAGTCACGGATGATTTTTCTTGTGTCCTCAGCATAGCCCATACTAGGGACAACATATTCTTCACTTCTCTTTGTCCTTGGCCCCTTAGGAACCTGGGCACCAAGGTCTGGAGTTGGCCCTTCTCCTACCTGAGTTCTAACTGGTGCCTTAGATTGTTCTTGCACAATTTCTTTTTATTCTTTTACCCCTTCCTCTTCATCTCTCATTTCCTCATCCTAGGGTTCCTCCACATCTTCAAGATAGACTAGGGTTCCTGGAGCGCTCTTTTCAGACTCCTCCTCCTCCTCATTAAGCTTTAGCTTTCTTTTTATCTTTTTCTCTGGTGCTTCTTTCTAAGGGGAGAGTCGAGGTGACCTTCATAAAGGTTGTGATGTTCCTATGCCTTGGGTCCTAGTTCTTCTGAACACCTTCTTAAATTGGCGCTCCTCATGGACTATATCTACATCCAAGTCTTCCTCTCCTTGCGCCTAGGGGAGTATCTATGCGCTCACTCTCCACTTTTCTATGTGGGTTTCCTCCGGAATCTATGGTCCAAGCCTCCACTATCCTCATGTTCTTCTTCTTTATCTATCTCTATGGTCGAGGTAGGCTTTGGAGCTGCCACATTTTCAACTGTGTTTTCCCTTAGGTATCCCTGGGAGCATGAACTCATTCTCCATGTACTTGTTATTTTCCAACCTAGGCTTAAGCTGGAGATAGAAAAACATGGCTCCACTATCCCCAATAGCCAAAATTACCAGCTTCATATTTATAACATCTAAAATGAGCCTCTCAATGTAGGTAGACTAACCTAGATAAACATAAGTTTTTCTAAGAGTATGGTAGTCACAATCTACCTTGTCCACATTAAATCTCAACCAGCGCGCATCAGTAAAATTGTGTACTGATGCTTGGAAATAACACGATGTGAAGGTGTAGGGTAGTTTGCACTAAGGACTCCATGTCCCATCCTTCATTGCAAACCATGCAATGCAAAAATGTTGATACACCACAAACTACACTGCCTTACCCACTACTAAGGGTAACTCCTTTGGAATGCATCATTCCTCCTCAAAGGCTACATGCAGTCAATCATACCATATTTTTTCCCTTTGTTTGAATGGGCCACTCATTGTTCCTTCACACAAATACTTCTCAAACCTCTCTACGAGGGACTTCTTCTCCACGGGGTATTCCCAAATTTTGTTCTTTGGCCCATCAGGCACTCTAATTTCTACAAACACAAGAGATAATAGGATAGTGCCAAAACTTATCTTTTCACTTGTGTGTGCTTCCTCAATAATTATTTCTATTATGTAGCTTGCTAAATTGTAGACTTCCCCTTGTGACATCTTCTTGGCAACATGTAGCCACATGGTATTTACTTGTGACCATCTCTCTTGATCATTCAGCTTAGTGAGAAAATGCACGGCTGCTTGTACCACATGGTACTTCCTTAATTTGTATATGTCCATTTTGCATAAAACATTGGAGTATTCCAACTCCTTGCTTATTTCTATAACATCTTACTTATCAGTTAGATCACTAATAACATTTGTCCTTGTGCCCTTCAATCAATTCAATGTATCAATCAAAGGTGCGGTGATCCTTACCCATCATCCAGGAAAATAGAAGAAGTCCTCATAGACTCTGCTAATAAGCTATGGGTATAAAATTTATGGTTTTCCTAAATATGGGAGTTCATATAGTTGATACACCCCTACCTTCTTGAGAAACTTCTCCTAAGCATCATCATATACTGGCATGTCATCCATTGTGTGCTTGTTGGTCTTCTTATTCAACAAAGCATCTAACTCTCCCTTATTGTCAGTGGTGTGGTGGTTTTAATCACTTACTTTGCATCTACAGATATGGGAATCCCAATCCTACCTAATGATCACTCCTTCTGGATACTACATCTCTGAAAAATTTCTCTTGGGAGAAACTTAGACCTTGACTTCCACCTTCTTCTTCCCCTTCGTACCTACTATAGGTGCCTTCCTTGGTGTCATTATAAAAATCTCACCTTTTGTCTTCTGTCGAGTAAGCTTTCATGCCCTAGCTGAAAACCTCATGCCCTAGCTTGAAACCATGTGCCATAGCTCCTTCTCAATGCTTCTGCTTCACATAAACCCTTCTCCAATGGGGATGCAAGCCTCCTCTATGCATAAATCTTCTCTCCATGTCCATTTTTGCAACTCTTTACACCTCAATACGTTTCTCTTTGCTCAGTTGTAACTAGCTCACTCCAATACTTGTGACTGCAAAGGTAAAAATGAATCCTCATCACACTCTTATATAGATTTTTGAAAATTTATTACATTTATTACTCCTTTACCTACCACTAATCCTCTCATTAATTGACCATTTTCCCAACTTCCGTGCCACACACCTACGTGTCCCAACTATAACCCTCTAGCGTGCCTTCCTACCTTCTGTCTACGGACCTCCTTCTATACACTTCCATGTTCTGAAGTACCTCACCACTCTACCTTCCTCTAGTAGTTTCTATGGTTGTAGCTTACCTCGTGTTATACTATTCATTCATTTATTTCCAACTATGGTCTTCTCTAAGAGAAATCTTCTTTCTAGCATCTCCTTTCCATACTTGAATAACACTTGTAACAGTTTGTTCTTATGTGTACCCAATTTGAATAGCAAATAACAACCACCCCAAACCAATGGTATGTGTAGTCCTCTGCACATAAAAATACTTCAGATTGTAATTAGCTTCTAGCGTATAAACGCGCTTATTACACAAAATACCAAACTAAATTGACAAAGTATAGAGATGAATAAGGAAATACATTAAAAGAAATACAAAAAGGGAAATCTATACTAAATGGGAATATTTCCTTATTACAAACACCAAGAAGACTTATTTATAGTAGGGCTTCAGCCTACTCCCATTAAAGTAACCGGGTAATTGTGTTCCATCAAGGGCCTCTAACTAACAAGTGCCTAATTCAAGGATGTGAGTGATAACATATGGTCCCAACCAATGCACCTTAAGTTTTCCTAGATGGCGCAAAAACTTGGAATCATAAAGAAGTACCATCTGTCCAACCTCAAGCTTCTTATCCCTGATGTGTCTGTCATGCCATGCCTTCTGCCTGGCCTTTTCCTACTTCTGACTCCAATGTGTTATAGCACCTCTCATCCAAATGTATTAACTTGTTAATTATTTCTTCTAATTCTTGTTCATCAGCTAAACCTCCCGCATGCGCAATACGCAAAGAAGGTAACATGAATTCAATGGGAATAATTTCTTCTGCACCAAACACCAACTAAAAGGGTTTGGCCTTATTTAACCTTTTGTAAGTTGTTTTATATGCCCAAAGTACAACAGAAACTTTATCATCCCAATCCTTCCTTCCAACATCACAAATTTTTGTTAAAGTCTGGCTCAATATCTTGTTGAAGGCCTCAATAGTCCCATTTTCTTGAGGGTGATAAGGTGTAGTCTTGTGGTGTGCGACCATAAATTCATCCAATAATATCCTGATTGTCTCATTCAAGAAGTGTGTGCCCCTATCACTTGTCAAACTCAACGGACATCCATACCTAGTAAGAATATTTTCCCATAAGAACTTTGTTGTTGTAGCTATTATACAATCCTTTGTAGGTGTTACTTCTGCCCACCTTGTAAGATAATCTGTACAAGTGATGATGTAGCTCGATCTGGTTCTACGCACAGCTAGGGAAATAGGACCCACAAAGTCTATTGCCCATTTTTCAAATGGCTCTGCACTAGGAATAGGCCTCAAAGGCATTTCATCTCTTTGCCCAGGTTTGCCAAGGCACTAACAGGTGATCACACACCTTACAATACTCTTTACAATCCTTGTACAGGGTCTCCCACCATAATCCAACAAGTAGAATCTTGCGTGTGGTGGCATCACCTGCATAATACCCACCTGTAATACTGCCATGAGCCTCTTCCATGATATCTATGTGCTCATGTTCTAGTACACACTAGCACAATACTTCATCTCATCCTAGTTTGTATAAGTCACCACTGATCAACATGAAGGGTGTAGCACAAATTATCAAGTTGTTTCTTCTCTAAGGATTTCATTCCTTCTGGTGTCATACCTGTGCATAAAAAGACAACAATATCCTCCAATTCTGAAGGCACGTGATGTAACCTATATAACTGTGCATCTGACATTGTATCTTTAATTGTCTGTGCACATCCTCCCTGATTGAATCCTTGATAAGTGGTCCGGGCTAGAATTACTTTTACCTAGTTTTACCACGACTATAAAGTCAAATTCTTGGAATAAGAGAACCCATCGACATATGTGCCCCTATAAAACAAGCTTATTTACCAAGTATTTTAATGCCATGTGATCTGTATAAAATACAAAAAGGTGTTGCTAGCAAGTATTGTCTAAACTTATGCAACGCACATAGATCATTGACAAGGCCTTGCGCTGTATAGTTGTATAATTTTGTTCTACAGGAATCAACTTTCTACTAGAAAAATAGATAGGATGATCTATAATACCTTCTCCAGGCTGAGCTAATACTACGCCAATGGTTGTGCCAGAGGCATCCACATGTACATGAAACGGTTGGTTCCATGAGGGAAAACACAGAATAGGTGTTGTAGTAAGTCTCTCCTTCAATGCCTCAAATGCGCGTTGTTGCGGTTCTCCCCAATAGAATGTCCCTTTTCCCTTTAGTAACTCCTCCAAGGGCATGACAATCTTCACATATCCTTTGATAAATTTTTTGTAATACCCTGTGTGGCCCAAGAATCTACACACCTCACTCTGACTGGTAGGTTCCTCCAGGCCTATGATAACTGCAACCTTAGCTGGATCTACTAACAAACCTTCCTTGCAGATGATGTGCCCTAGCAGAGTTCCAAAAGGTGTAGCAAACACACACTTCTTGATATTTAAAGAGATGCTTAACTGTCTACATATTTCAAACATTAAGCACAAGTTGTCACAATGATCCTTAACAAGCCCATATACCATCCAATCATCCAAGTAAACCTGCAAGAATTTGTGAATAAAATCCTGGAATGCTTGAACAACTATGCTACAAAAATATAACAAGGCGTGTTCTTCAAACCAAAGGGCATCACCAGTATATGCAAAAATTCCCCATTCATTGGTGAAAGTCATTTTCTCTTGATCCTCCCATGTAATTCTAACCTAGGGTGATACCCTGAGAATCCATCCTTGAAAGAGAAAATTTCATGCCCTGTAACACCTTCTAATATTTCCTCAGTGAAAGGCGTAGGAAAAGGATCAATCACACATGCAACATTCAGCTCCCTGTAATCCACACAAATCCTAATCCGACCATCTTTATTTATACTGATTACCATGGGGCTAACCCACTCTGATTCTTCTAGGGGCTTAATGATTCCAGATTTCAACATTTTGTCAATTTCTTCTTTAACTTTTACGCACAGGTTAGGGTTCATCCTGTAAGGTCTCTTCCTGACTGGGTGTGCACCTTCCTTTAGCTTAATCTTCATCTCACCTAATGACTCATGCATCCCCTTTAACTCATGGTAGCCCCTAGGGAATAAGTCTTGAAATCACGTAGTAACTCAATTATCTTTTCTACTTCAGAATCAGACCAATAATCTCCAATTATTGGCCTCATTGGGTTCAACATCTGTGCCAATGTTTCACTTTCTTAGTCTTCATAGGTTTATGATAGGCATGCACATTTTTATCCACACTTTCTAAAACCTCATGCGTACCTGTTGAATGATCTATGTCCAAATATTCTACTTCTTCATCATCCACTATGTAGACCATCTTTCCTTTCTCCTTTTCAAATCAAGCATGCGTAAATAATTTGGCATCTATATCATCTACTTCATCAAAACACGTCCCTTGTTATTCCTCACCAAATAACTCCTGAATGAGTTCTTCATCCTTTGCACTGTCTCCCATAGTCAAGTGCTCACATAACCCTGTAATGCCTCTCTTACCAAAGGTTTAGTAGAGAAGTACTCAAAAGTCTTGGGTCATTCCTGCAATCAATTCTTACCAATTTCTAGTCTCCCTATGTAGTTCCGCATAAACATACCAAGCGTGTATGTGCAACCTTGCAAAGTGGAATAAATTTTATGCACCCAAAGTGAAGGTGGTAAAGCTTCCTAACCCATATGTCTAGAGTCTCTCACACTACTGAACGTGGTGATTGAACAAGTTGATTACCATGATATATGTATATTTGAATAGGTGCATTTCTCCTAAGAAACCAGTTGTTCAGAGCAATTCTTACTTCATTCCTATTCTATGAGATTATCCCTGTGAACCACCCACCAGTGCGCATTTCCATCCCATGTAGGGTATATATAATAACTTGATATTTCTTCTCTCCACTTGATCTGTCATTCTACTACTCCTCCATGGCATAGACAAGAATACCGTAGGATCTCCTTCTCTAGTATACTGGGGTATAGAGTTTTTACTTATCCTCTCTAATACAACGCAGGTTTTCCCCTTACACAAATCGCTCCCTTACACCCAACCATCTCGTAGGTGTCATGCACCTAATTATCACAAGTAATACCTATAGCATCACTAATAGACTGTGCATCTTCCCACTGGAGGATTCCTTCCTTAGATGGCTCAAGTACTTCTAGATCTTGAATGGCGCACACATAAATTTTGTTCAGGTCTTCCTCACTCAAAGGTTCAACATAAGAAGCAAGATTTCCCATCTGTCAAAGGGATAATAACTCTTTCTTCCTTGTTCTCAAAACTTATATACCCCTTGTTGAACTGTAGATCATCATTATTTGCATAACACCAAGGGTGCCCAAGTAGAACTAGGAAGTTGTTTTACTTCTACAAGTGCTAAGACCTTAAAGTCCCCAGTGATCTTTCCCCCTTGTATAGTAATGGATGCATCCATTAAAAATATAATTAGAGTGGCCTTAGTTCAATTATCCATAAACAATACATTACATGATGGTTGTAATGGAGGTATGTCAATCTATACCCATGCATCTAAAGTAAGCACATTGACTTACGTGCATGTGTCAATCAATATATTGCTCAAAATCCACCCATCCACAACAACATTTAGAGTGATCTCCTTGTCATAATCCAAACTATGAAGGGGAATATTAGCATGCAGGATCTACCATCCATTCTCAATACCTGTGCATGGAGTGTTCCCATTTAACCAATTACCTAGTAATGGAATAATATTCTCCTGGCGTAGCATCTTCCATACCTCTTTCAAATCATCAATATCCAAATGGATCATCTCTACTGCTTTCTTTTGCTTGAACTTCTGTGATTATCTAGGTTAAATACTGTATTTCACCCTTGAAGATTTTTTAGTACCTGCATGGTCTTCCTTAGAAACCTCCTTCTGATGTGTAGGATATGGGTGCCTTGCATGTAAAACCTCCTCTTTAGTGATGGCAGGCTTTGCGTTGTAACATCTCTCTGGTACGTGCACAACTTCAGCGTATGTAGTAATCTTCACAGGTACTACCTCAAGTTCCGGTGCTAACTTTGGCATCCGCTGATTTTCTATACCACGTTGTATCCTAACCATCCATATGCCCTTGATTTCTTATTTATGTTGTTTGCTAAGGTGCTCATATAAGTTCTAGGCATTCCTCATAGTTATGATTTTTCCCAAAAAAATAACAAGTAATATTTTAAGGACGTTCACACCTATAGTGGTCAAGAGATCCACATGTAAACCATGTTCCACAAGGAAAATTGCCTCATCCCACTACCATGTCCCTCGGCCCCTCAAATCCACCATGTTATCCTCGACCTTTGCCACAACTTCCTTCAAAGTATCCCTTCATTCTGATCATAGCATCCTTGAGTTGTGATCACAATCATGGTGCTCATTTTTAGTTATAGAGAGTTATCTGATACCCCTGTCTGTCGACACACCAATATCAATGTCATCATAGATCTGACCAATAAACCCATAGTCTTCAGTATCGTGAGTCGATGGACTGAAAGAATCTTACAATAACAAGATACATTTTTTCTTATTGCGCATGGTGTAATAATGGGCAATGACTTACATCATGGTATAAATGACATATCTCGCAAGTCTAAGAAACAATGAATGTATTGACCTGCGTGGGACAACTATCCTTAGTTTGTCCCTTCCACTTCACAGGTATGTACAACAAATCCCAGTGCATTGCATATCATGTGATAATTTTGATCGATAGTTTCTCCAATTTCTTTGTCCATAGCTACAATCTGTGCTTCTAGGAATGGGCTTACTCCAGTGTCTATACTTCTTACTACCTCAGTGCGTAATTCTACTTGAAGTGCTTCACGTGGGTCCGTATACGTATTATGTGATAATGCCCTCCTAAAAGGTGTGATCAAGCCCCCAACAAACCACTGTGCATGTTGTCTTGCATGAATACCATAAGAAAGTTTAGACAATAGAGTGTTTTGAAATGGGCATCATAATTCCTAAACAACTCCCAGTAGTGCCCTGCTTAATATCCTTAAGTGTGCTTATACTCTTCTACTCAAACTCAGGGATATAAAATTCCTGTAAGGAAAGCCTCCTGTAATGCTACATAATCTACGTAAGTCTAATCAGGGTCAAACTTCATATACTAACTTATGGAGTCACAGCCCTACAACGTAGTTGCAAACTGACTCTCCTTGCGCTCAGAATTTGTGATTTCTTTTGTGTGCCACAATATCTCACACATGTGCATGTGCTCAGCAACATCTTCTATTCCCCTATACTCTGGAAGACAAAGCAAAATCTCCATGTAAATATTTTGGGGTTGGTGAAGACCATGCCCCCTAATCCAGAACCTCATGTATTACCTCTACCTCTAGACCTACAAAATCCACCAGAACTAGAGCCACTTATGCCCCCTAATTCTCCACCTATAGTCGAAAGTGGACTAGTGGGCGTACTTCCATGTGTCCTAATAGTGGTACTAAACTGAAATCCTATAATCTTTGAGGTGGTACTATTCCCATAAGTGAGTCCAAAATTCTATGCACTTGAGTTATATGTGCCAAGGATGCGCCTAGAGAAGGTACATCCAAATAACAAAGAAGACATTTGCCCATCCATAGATGCACTTTCTACTTGATTTACTCCTTCTCTACTACTCCCCAAACTAGCTTGACTAACTACTAGTTGTACTAGATAGTGGAAAATCAAGTGCAAGGGCTAGGTTATCAGGTAGATTCAGATGCGCACCTATGGCCCATGTCGTCTCTACTGGCTTGCTCCTATATGAGGCTGAGGAGGGTTTCTAATCATGCTTTCCCAAATGGGGGATCTCTAGATGCTCTAACTTCATGCCTTCTGTGTGAGCTCCAAATCCTTCACGAGCCATCTCTTTCCTCAATGACCATTTGTTCTGTAATATCATGCTTCTTCTCAATCTCCCTCTTATGCACCTCATTGTAATTAATCCACCTTTCTTCTCTTTTCCTCTCTACCGCCAATTCTCCATCCTTCACCAAACTTGCTCCTGCCCCTATGCATGGTAGGGTTTAGCTATCCATCAACTTTTCTTCCAAGTTCAAGGTTACCATAAAGATTTTTATCACCATTGGAATGCCTTATAGATAATTTCCCCTGGTATAAAACTAAAACTAGAGCTTAGCTACCTCTAAGAAAGAGAAAGTAGAAATTGATTACTCTAAAATATAGCTATTCAGACCACCATGGAACCAAGTGTCCACATCACGTGTCAAAATCAGATCAGCATCATAGAGGGCCTAAAGTTATTCCTGCATCTATATAAGTATGTGATACCTCCAATTCCTTTTAGATTCATAAGCAACCAACCACTCATACAGCTCTATCGAAAATATAGCAAAGAAACTCTCATATAGATAGTTGTACAAGTTGTGTTCCACCCACGCTCATGTGTCAAACTTAGATCCAATGTTGAACCTCTGAGTGTACTCTTCTTCTAGATCTTTTATCCACTCCTCAATACTTTCTAGGGTCAACTGGTATGTCTTCATCATGAAACATCCTAAAAAACAATTGAAAAAGAGGTCCCGGTAATAGAACCAATGATGCAGCATAGAATCTATTGTGAATAACCCAGTCACGTTGGCACATCACTCATCCCGAGTTGAGTGCTCACCCAAAGCATGTAAAGGTACCAGGACCCTCTTTATATTTAGTTTTGTAGGATGTTAGTGTGATGATGATAATATATATTCATATCCATAATTAAACATAAACATTCCACATTGCATAATCCAGATCTAGATCTATTGAGTTGTGGAGCTCAATTACTTCAGTTTATCATGCAATGGAAACTTGGTGGAAAATATCATAACCGTCATAGGTTATGGGGGAACCAACATCGGTCACCCAAAAATGGCATCGGTCAGGCAAGGGAGGAACCGACAGCGATTAGGTATAACCAGCATCGGTTACTTGTACGAGGATGTTTTAATTAAGTCTTGGGAATTAGATCTATTTTTAGCATTAAAGTATATTTATTGATTGTAATTGCATGGATAAGTTCCCTAAGTCTAATAAATGACTATATAAGCATAAAATCTAGGTTTTTGAGGGTATGATTAACAATAATTAGAAATAACTTGCAAAAAAATTGGTGAGAGATAGAATTCTTGGTGATGAAGAAAAATCTTGAAAGAAAGAAAGTACTGTACATCTAAGAGATGTGGAAGATTGTAAATCTTCATTGTATATCTTGTCAAAGCTTTGGATAATAGATTGGATTATTTCTTGGTGGACTTAGCCCACACTGGGTGAACCACGTCTAAATCTGGTGTTGATTTATGTTTCTTATTTTGTATATTTCTTCAGGTAGAATATCTAATTTTATTTGCATGTATGCTTAGGTCTCATTTATTTTCTATACAACTAGTGTGCTAACCCCAACAAGATCTTAGAGAATTAAGAATTAAACAATAACTATAACAAGATTAACCATACATGAACCATATTTAGTTATTTTTAACAGCATTATCCATTGCATTAAGCATTGTAAAACACATAAGCTTCTTACATTATAAAGTATATCCATAAGTCATGCACGCATTAGATCCAACAACATAACTCTATAATAATCTATTCCCCCTAAAATACATAGTTCAATACATATTTATAGAGGTGGGGACTTACCATTCACCACC
This sequence comes from Taxus chinensis, assembly GCA_019776745.2. NCBI lineage: Eukaryota > Viridiplantae > Streptophyta > Pinopsida > Cupressales > Taxaceae > Taxus > Taxus chinensis. The sequence goes on along the minus strand of CM034149.1, from coordinate 238,165,919 downwards.
TATGCACATCTCAAAATAGTTCACATGCTAATAATAGCCACGTGCCTTTACAACAACATGCATACATGTAAATGTTCTAATAATATATGTCTTATAGTTAATTGGAAGAATAAATCCTATTATTAGCTCAAACCATGCATGGTGCTTATCAGCCACTCATTCCCAAAATATCATTTTGTGCTGCACAATTCTTCATCCCTATGTGTGCTCCACATGTTATCTCCAAAAAAATCCATTATCCAACAAAACAGCTAATTCCTGAGCCAAACTATTCTAGTGCACGTTTCCTTTCCTATCTTCTCATGCCTTCACATGCGCCTAGTTCCCACACACACATTATTTATGTGTCTTCTCGTTAGAGAAACATTTTTTCTTCTCAATGAGCCATGTGACTCATCAAGATCATGTGTGCACATGTGAGAGTGGATTGTTGTTTGAAGTGAATACCCATCAGACAGTGAGTGGAAACACAAGCCAACATGTAGGTGTGAGTAAAATAGGGGATTTGTGAGTATTGAAATGGAAGGTAATTTTAATCCATGCATTGTTTCTCTACCATTTAAGCATCCATATCCGTGATGGAGATGAATTTGATTCTAGTCACAACATTTCTCTACTCTTAGCCAGGCATCCATATCCCTAATAGAAATACTAGAAAGAACCCTGAGAGAGAGTGTGATATCGCTCTTCTTTTTATTTTCTTGTTGAACTTTGATTTCTATTTTTTATTTTGTTGATTTTGTTTTTCACATGATATTTATCTCTCTCAGTTTTCCAAGGGGTTTATAATCACAAGTAGCTTATTGGAGGGAGTGTGAGTGATGATGACAACAACATTAGAAAGTGTCAAAAAATAATGCCCTAGGGTCTTCAAGACAAGTGGTTAAGTGTTTGATTGTGTAGGGATCTCGCAGAGGCCATTCATTCATAATTCACCAAGTAAAGAGAGACCAAGTTCAAACAAATGTAGTAGAGACTATTGAATCACAAAACATGACAATAAGATTATCTTTCACCAAAATTTGTAAATAGTAACTATCAAAGTGTTCACCAAAATTTGTGAAACAAACCAAAAAAGTGAATGTGAATGAATTTAAAATGAAATGTGTAGCAGTGAAAGAATAATTGGAATGAAATATGAATGAATGGAGCAAATGCGGGGAAGAATATCCATGAGAAAGTACTACTTGTTATAATTTTTTTGGAATATATACATTTTTTATTATTTTAAAATATTTTTACATGTGTGAAAGTGGTTGTTTGTGTTTATGTGGAGAATCGGGTCATATTTTGAATCCAGACCAGATGCATATAAGCACAATGTATGGAGCATGTATAATGAAGTAGTGAAGATAAAGAAAATTCCCCATAGTTGGTATAAGAACTAGGTGAGTGAGAGATAGGATGTATAAAATAAAGTGATAGATGAGATAAATGATTAGAGTGGAGGGGATGATGTGGATGGTGAGTGAAGAAAAATTTCCAAATAGCATCCATAGAATGGTGATTAGCTAGGAAAGTGAGTGTGGGGTTGAAATTCAAAAGAAAGGTGATGGATGTGTGAGAATTTCCAGTGGTAAAGCACATGAGAATAAACAAATGGTATATTGTGGAGTGTTATGAAGCATATCACTAGTGATGATATCAAGTAGATTAGGCATGGAGAAAATAGTGATGTCTAAAGGGAGTGTGAGAAACAATGGTGTATACTTGTGATGAATGGGTGTTATGAGAGATAGATGACATGGAATAACAAGAGGCATGTAAGAAGTAATTTCCAACACATAAGAATGTGGGAGAAAATTGAAATATGTAGAAGTGTAATTAGATGTGGAATATTTTTGGGAAGCACACGTAGAAGAAAAAAGGGACTTGTGGGTGTGATGGATTATGTGAACTCAAAATGAGGAGAAGATAATAAAAATGGTGCTTGAATGAGTGGCATAAGAAGAAATATGGAGGATTCGAAATAAATATCCTAAGGAGTGAAGCAATGGGAGCACACAAAGGTGGCTTAAAAAGAAAGGGATGAAATAATATGTGTAAATACGTGATGAGGCATAGAGGAAAGAGGAGTGCAAATGACCATAATAGATAGTAGAGGATATAGTGGAGGAACCAAAAGTAATAATGGGTTAGACTTAAATGAGTGATGATAAATAAAATGAGACACATGTGTAGGAGTCTAAGATAGATGGAGTGATGCATGATGAATAACTTAAGGTAGTTACAATAATGGGTTGTGTGATAAGTGGATTGTATCTTATCAAAGAAAGTAAAGGAGGGGAATTAATGGAGGTGACAGAATCACATGATGATGGATAACTAGATAAATGTGGTGGCAAAATTAAAAGCTATGTTGGAAAGGACGGGGATGAGACCACATTCATAGTGGAAGTATATGATAGTGGAGATTGATACACAAATGATGGATATAGTGAGTAATTATAAGATTATGATGATGGTGAGTACAAGGTGGAAGCATTTAAGACTACAGATTGTGAAGTGTGTGATTGTGTAGACACAAAATCATGCACTTTATATATTATTTAGTCTCAGTATCATACTACTATTTAGAAGGTTTTTGAGTGAAGAAAGTATTAATCAACCCCCATCTTTTGGCCATCTTATGGGATGTCATTTTTTCATTTCCAGCCTCTTGCACCCACATGCCCAGTCATTTTTTATCATCCTCTGTCATTTTATCTTTAACTTGGGAGCCCACACTAATACTTGGGTGACCATGGGTGTCATTGTCCCACCAAGGGCACCCTGATCCTTTTTTAAATTTCCTGCCACTTTTTGGATTCTTTGTAGTTGTTTGAGGTCTTTATCTTTTTAGTGGTTGGCCATTTTGGGGTTACTTCGAAATTAGATCTATATAACTCTATAAATATAAAGTTATGAGACCATAATGAGGGAACAAGAACTATTCACTACTAACATCCACCTAGAGTTACATCCATTTGGATATCATTTTCATCCATTAGCTCCATCACAAGGAAAAGGTTGGTTCATCTACATCACACAAGCATCGGGGGGATTTTATTCTATTCCATCCACACATTCTATTACATTTTCTACATCTATTTATTGCTCGCTACTTCAAAAAGTGTGATTAACATAAGAGAACCTAGGGAACATGATGCACACACACACACACACACACACACACACACACACACACACACACACACACACACACACACACACACACACACACACACACACACACACACACACACACACACACACACACACACTAGAACTACATTTGGGTCCAAAATGTAGTGCAACGCTTAGTTTGTAAGCCCACTATTGTGGTAGTTGAGTTCATTCTAACCAATTCATTTGTATTATTTTTTTAGGGTTTTGATCATCCTCTTTGGTCTTTTGCAAATCTTCTATACATCGAGGATTATCAGTGACACCTGGTGTAGTGTAGTGAATTTGATGCGACACATATCAAGGGTTTCAGACCACCTAAAAAATATGTGAAAATCAGTTCTATACTTGTTTCACAGACTAGGGTGCCTATTTTATAGACCAAGGTTCCCGCAAATGCCCCAGTCCCTTTTCACACACTCTAGTATAGAGAATCAACCCATATCACTCCTTTTCAGGTCCTTTGCACAATCATTCTTGTTTCTAGATTATCTTTTCCAATCTTCGACACCTTCCAATGACCTTCTCCAATCAACTAATTTCATTCCAGATCTCTTAGTACTCTAGGTTTTTAGAAATTCCATTTTCATAGTTACTTGGATCATTTTCCATAGTCTTATTTATTACATTTACATGTCATGCTAGATTAGCAATCAGATTAGGCATATATTTTACATTATTTAGCTTAATCATTTTGGTGAACCCCACTCGATCTTTGAAAACACTTATAGATTTCTTCTTTTATCACTTCTTACATCTTTCTAAGATTTTTCTTCATCATGAATATTTCCATTTATGATTATCTTACTCCTCTAAATCCTGAGCTACTAGGGATAAGATTCTATCAATCTCTTTACTACTGACTCGCAGTGTTCCTGTCTGACATCCATCCAGACTTGGTCTAGATCAAGCATATTATACAGATGCATTTTCTTCACACACGTTAGCTTTTTGAGCTAATCCTTAGTCGTTGATATGGTTAACACTTTTGACAATGATCCTAGCTTTATACATCATCGATGTGCATATTCATATTACTGGTGTCCATTAAGCACACTTATAATCGATAATGGATTTGAACATTAACTTATGTCACTATGTAACCTTCCTTTAAGGCTTTAGTTCTCTCAACTTGCTGACATTTCAGTCCTTCATCTACTATTTCTCTATGTGCACATATGATGGTTCCATGTCTGGTCCATGTCATCAATCTCTATTACCTTTACCATCATTACTTAGTGGGCCAAAACTGTCCACATTGATACAATTTTCTGTTGTCATGGACTTCCCAGTATTGTATAACTTGCTTACGTTGCTAGACCATGGCTTCATGCCATGTAAGATGTCACCTTCCACAATACATAAATGTGTCAAATTATTACATGAGGGTATTGAAATACACCGTGACTCGTGATCGCTGAACCATTCAAATATTGCAATACATGATCCCAATACTCCATAATTCCTATTGCTACTAATAGATATTACATATGATCCCTAACCTAGGAATAACTACCTCACTTACCACCACTAGACGGTACTATTTTAATGATAGATATTGTTCCATTTTGTGTCATCACCCCCCTCCTACTACTACAAATGCTGTGGTACTTTATCGGGGGGCCTACCCACACTATAGGACGTCATTCTATCACCTATTGCATCGGGCTTCATGAGAAGACCACCATTTGTTAACAAAACGCTCCTTATTCAAATGTACACTCTTTATAAATGATTCTTTATTGGGAGCATATTCCATTTGATCCTACATGTGATGACACTATATGCACACATGATGGTTTGGCTTGACCAAGCTTTGCTTTTGAGGATCTTTATCCTCCTCATGATTCTCATCTCTATTATAGTTTCATCACTATTATTGTTGCTTATGGGTTACATGTCTTTTATCTTATTGTTTATCTATCATGCACTCCTCATTCTTCACCACTTACATTAGGGAAATCATGGCTTGATTATATTGTGGGCACTCTACATCTCAATCATATAGACATATCTTTCCCTATTCCTTTTGGGCATATCTTCATTTGTAATAGCTCTTTTCTAGGTTATACATAAAATATCACTCATGGGTATGTGCACGGTTTCCGCTTCCCCCATTTACTAATGATTAATATGCCATGTGTATACACAACGTATGCCTCAATGGCTCATTAGGTGATCAACCAAACACTATTTATTATCAAGTCACCAATGCTTATCCATTCAAATTTGATCCTGAAAGTGATTATCTTCTAGATGACATCACATGATTTACATTCTTCATACATGGGGTATAACATTTAACACACTCCCCCTGAAACTCATATTAGCACCTATCATCTTTGAATTCTTATACATCAATCACCTATCATACACATATTCATTCGTACTTTAGCATCGACCATTACTCGATGACATAATCTTGTGTTTCGGTTCACGCTTGACTATTGAGGGCTTGCTACACATGAACCCCACACACTGCAGAATAGGTATTGCACATTACGTTTCTGCACACATTTCACATCATATGTATTACACTGTACATCATACATTCTGCATTTATACTACATCATTTCGAAATTTTTGCATCTATACATCAAAAATCATACTAGTCTTCATCATACTTATCGAGCATTGCATCATATACCACTCATCTTACACACTACATAGCATAAAATCTACAAATATTACATTTCATGCTATACATTTCATTTTACACATCATACACATCTCTTGGTCCTCTCTTATCATTACATATACTATATATTCTTCTACATGTTGCAGTCACTACCCTATGACGCACTTTAGTTCCTTAGTCCATACTTGACTGCTGAGGTTTTACAAATCAAATGGACCTTACATTCATCACGTGTTTATCATTTAACCCTTTTCATCATGTGGAATTTATTTGATAGTGACACACGCTATAGGTTAAATTTTCACTTACTCTTTCATCGTATAGGGTTATATGCTTTAGGCTACATCACCACTCTTTACCATTCATCTTGTAGTGACACACACTATAGGCCACATCGTCACTTTTTCTATCCATCTAGTAGTGTTATATGCTTAGGGATAAATCATCACTCATACATTAATTTTTTCGTGATATACGATTAGGATATAAGGTTCATGCACATCTCTTTTATATATCGTATATCATCATCACTACACATACATACTCATCACAGCATGATAGGCACAACACATAATGTTTGACCATTTCGCAATGATGCACTCTGATTTACTGTTCATTCATGATTGATGAGGGGGAAAACCAAATGAACCTCATTACATACATTTCCATTCCACTCAAGGGGCACACGGTTCCTATCATGCATCTTGCATTCCACTCCACCCATCCACACCATACTACATATTATGGTTGTTTTTACTCTTGCTTACTCCCGTTTTTTCATGGTTTCTTTATTACACATGATAGTTAGAATACTTATATGACATTTATCTATATCATGCACACATGCATGCTCACATATTTTCTACTTGTGATCGTAAATACAAGTTTCTTACACGCGGCATGGATGCTCACTTTCCACCCTTCCTACACTAGTCATTGGGGGCATCCACATTTATCTCTCACAAGTGCTATTGTTTTATTTTATACTTAGCAATTTACATTCCTTGGTTATACATGCTTTTTATATATTAGTTATCTTTTTAACATGCTAACGAGTGATTCATGTGTAGCATTTGTTATGCAGGGATATTTTCTTCTATATGTGTTTATTACATTGTTTTTTATTGCTTTTCATTGTATGTGGGACTTGCCATATATTTGGTATGCACACTTGTTTGTTGTGTGCTTCCATGATGGACTTGCATGTCTTGCGACATCGTGAGTGATGTCCCATATTTACAACCCACTTTGTGTGACTTATTTGTCTTCTTACATGTTTACATTACTATTTTTCTTGGTAGCTTTTACACTATTTATGTAGATTACACATTGATTTATAGATCCATGCTTGTTTATAATAACACTTGTCTTTAGCTATCCTTATTGTTTGTGCATGCCTTGGTCTCTACCAAGCGCATTCCCTTCCCCCTAAAGGGTAGATTCTCATATTACATGTGGTCGGTCCTCTTTTGGGGCCGCATTCTCCTATCAGTGATGTCACATGTGCCCCAAAAGAGGGGAGGCATCGTTTGGGGTTTTTCATACTACACAATGCTTCTACACCGGTTTAGCTCAGTGCACTTTCCACCCTTGGAATTTTGGGTTACATACACCAATTGGGTTCAAACTAGTCTACGAACCCCGTACATAGCCGATTTTACATGACATGGTGTCCTTAGCATTCTAGGAAGAAGCCGAAGGCTAGGATGTTACAACTGGTGTGCCTCCCTATACTACTTCAGCCAATGGCATCAAATCACCCAAAAAACTAATATGTATAGAGATCTCTTCACACACATTCAGGGAAGCAGTTATATGAAGAATAATAATGCAGCTTTCTCCCTACACTTCTTCGGCCAGGGTGGCATGAGATCACCCAAAAAACTCACAGTACAGGATATCCTTCTACACTCTTTTTCTCAACATGGATCAGGTACACATGTTCTATTTACATTTTTCATTTACGTATTTTACATTTACATACTTTTACATGCATCTTTTACATTGAGTTTTTACACATGCATACATACATATTTTACTACTTGATCATTTTATCCTTGCAAGTCTGGTTGTATGAGAAATAAGCAATCGAATGGGGGAAAAAACAATAGCAGCAATGTCAACATCAACACTTCGCGGCAACACACACCATACTAACCATGTAGGTACATCACACACATCAGCAGTTACACACATGTTTCCACCCTAGGTTCACTCTCATCACTTTTTTTACACATTTTCATCTATAGTTTCCATGCTTCATCATGTTTTTTTTCATTCCACTCTTTTTCTAATCCTTTAGCACATTTGTACATCACTCTACATGGATTATCAAGTGGCATCTTTATTTACTTTATGTTACTAAGCTTTCCACTCACTAAAAAAGTGGGGGGAAATGTAGACATAAAATCATGCACTTTAGACATTATTTAGTCCCAGTTTCATACTACTATTTAGAAGGTTTTTAAGTGAAGAAATTACTAATTAACCCCCATCTTTTGACCATCTTATTTTATTTTCTTTATTCATTTTGGAACTCTTGCACCCACATGCCTGATAATTTTTTTATCATCCTCCATCATTTTATCTTTGACTAGGGCACCTAGGCTTGTACTGGGGTGACCATGGGCATCCTGGTCTCACCAGGGGAGCCCTAGTCCTTTTTGAACTTTCCCGTAACTTTTTGGGCTCTTTCTAGCCATTTGAGGTCTTTATCTTTTTGGTGGTTGGCCATTTTTGGGTTAATTACAAAATTAGATCAAGAGAAACCTATAAATATAAAGTTATGAGACCATAATGAGGGACCAAACACTAGTCACTACTATCATCCATTTGGAGGTCATTTACATCCATTAGCTCCATCACAAGAATAAGTTTGGCATACAACCATAGAGGAGGGATTTTATTCTATTCCATGCACACATTCTATTACATTTTCTACATCTATTTATTACTCGCTACTTCACAAAGTGTGAGTGGAACAAGAGCACCTAGGGCACATGTTGTACACACACACACACACACACCAAAACTACATTTGGGTCTGAAATGTAGTGTAGCGCTCAGTTAGTAAGCCCACTTTTATGGCAGCTAAGGTCACTCCAACCCATTCATTTGCATTCTTCTTTTTTATAGTTTTTATACTCCTCTTTTTTATTTTGCAGGTATTTTCTTCATCTTAGATTATCAGTGACACCTGGCGTAGTGCAGCGAATGTGATGAAACACACAACAAGGGTTTTGGACCACCTGCCAAACCTTTGAAACTCAGTTCTAAACTTGTTGCATAAACCAAGGCACCCATTTTACAGACCATAGTGCTCAAAGGTTCCCTAGTCCCTTTCCAGATGATCTAATCTAGAGAATTAGTCCAGATCAATCCTTTTTGGGACCTCTGCATAGTCATTCATGTTTCCAAATTATTTTGTTCATTTTTTGACATAGTCTTGAGAGATTATCCAATCATTTGAGTTCATTCTAACTCTCTTAGTACTCTAGTGTTTTATCATTTCCATTTTCATAGTTGTTTAGGTCATTTTTCATAGTCATTGACTTCATTTACATGTCATTCTAGATTAGATTAACTATCATATATTTTTCATTTTTATTTAATCAAGGAGGAAATAGATCATATGGGGATAAAAATAATAAAAATGATGAAGTTTGGTTTTAATTAGTTCGCGGAGGTATTTTATGGTGATGGAACTAAGTTTTACGACCTTGGGTATCAAGATGTGAAAGCTTCACCTCTCCTGCAAGTCTCTTGGAGCATTCGAGAATTGCAGGAAATCAATTAATAGACTGAGGTCGTGATTTAGATATCCATAGAGTTGTTTGAGAAGAATATAGTTGCATTCATTGAGTCAGGATATATCTGGGATCTCAATAAATAGACATCTCCTCCCTCTACTTTGGGGGAAGTTGAAAAGACTTCAAGTTTTTCTCACTCTAAGAGGCTCACAAAAAGAAAACATTGGAATCTAATACAAATCACTACCAGAGGACACACAAGAAGCCAAGAGAAGCTCAGGAGTCTATAAAAGGTATGGAAAAAGGTGAAATTTTTCTACCTCATCCATCAACCCTTTAAATAACTCAGTATTTCTTCTTTTGCAGTTGTACCTATGCAACCGGCCTAGGATGCACCTACTCAACCAGAGCAAGAAATTTTCATCATGCCCAACATCGAACCTGAAACAAACAAAATATTTTCAAGGGTAAAGAATATGATTAGAGGAGATAATTTCATGGTATAACAAGTGGTGATCACATATTTATAGGCTATATCCACAATGGTGAAAGTAAATAAAGGGAAGAAATCTCAAATTTCCTCCCAGTTTTTCAGAGGCACTTCAAGAAACTAGTACATGGAGATAGCTCAACCTAAAATCATTAAGAAATTTAATAAGATGAACCCATTTGATTAAAATATCAACACATGTCCCCTTGGACCAGAAACATAAGGGGGAAATGCTCCCCTATTTAAGGAATCTTCGACTCACCTTCTTGTGAGAAACCAAACGTATAAGGAAAAATTGATCAATTTGAAAATAATATAAGGAAACTCACCTCATATGTGTAAAAATTCATGGATTTGAATGTTTCTTCATCTCTCCAGGATAAATAAGTTACTCCCACTAGTAGCTTCAACCCATAATCCATCAGAAAGACATAAGGTTTCACCATGCAAGGAAGAGAAAATGATAGATGGGTGTGCAAGATTCTGGAAAATGGTAAAATGTTTATTCCTAATATCCTTTCATTGTTTAATTACATGAGTACAATGGCCACAAAAGTAATAATTAATAGAGAATAAATTGAAAAAGAAAAGGAGCATTGGTACTAGGTGTTTCCACAGGTTATTTATAATCAAAAAGTTAACTCTTCCCTATTGATGAGAAAGGGAGTGTTCAATTCTAAATCTGGAGATTTTTCTCAAGTTTGGGCTAGAACTCTAGTTTCTCACTAAAAATTCTAAACCATTCCCTTAGTGAATTGGATTATTATGAGGAACGTACTTCAAAGATGTAATAGGATGTCAATTTTGAGATACATAAATTTGGATTGTTAGTAGTGGATGAGAACACTTTGGTGGATGATCTGTTGAATCCATTTGAAGATCTTGTCAAGAAGGAGGTCAAATGTCCATTTTCCTTCAATGAATACACACTAGATTCTCTTGCTGAGATAAGTTCCATCATCTAAAACACTGCAAAGGATCATCAGTTGTGGTTCAAGGAGTGCAAGAACATAAATGATCTCTCTAAAAATTTTATCAAGTCCTTCAGATTTTTCCACATTCCACAAGATGAGAAGTTTGAGCCCACATCGACTTAATATATCCATGAATTCGAAGGGATCAATATATCTCCAGAAGAACTTTCCAATATTCCATCATCAGAGGAATCTCCTTTGGAAAATACAGCATCATCTTCATTTGAGTATCTATCTTCTCTCCTTTATCTCTTCCCCACCCCCCTTCCTCTCTTCTTTCACATTTTATTTCTTCATTAGAGAGTTGTAATTTTTGTTTTCATATTATTCACTATTGTCTTATTCATTAAGATGTGACTATAGTTGAAAATTGTAATAATTTTCCCTCAATTATTAAAAGGGGGCCTAATTTCTTTCCTAGGAATGTAAAGGGTCACAATTTGTAAAAGATAAGTGAAAAGACAGATGAGGGGTAGGTGAAGATTCTTTTTGAAAACTATATATTGTAGTGACTTCCTTACTTCAAGGGGTTGTAAATTTTGTGAGTTCATGAGTAGATAAATACAAATAACAAATAAAATATAACACTTCTTCTATTTTCATTTTAATATGTTTCCTCTCTTTCTCTAATTTTATAGCTTTGTAAACATGTCAATCAAGAAATGTGTTTCAGCTTTTCTAGATGAATGAATGAGATTTTATGCTCATAGTTTATTTTGTCTTGATATAGTTAACCGATTTGTTATTCATTATAATTATATGTTGATATATCTCTAGTTAATACTTGTAAGAATCTTATTTAACCTACTTGCAATATTTACCCCCTGTCTAAATTCCCACTCCCTATATCTATCCTTCCTTGCAAATTCCTCCCTTGCACAAAATTTCAAGAATTTTTCGTAAGTTTAGTGGAGTGTTCATGTTGGATCCCTGACCTATTTTCCAACCACATAGTTTTTTTATTCACACACAATAAGGGAGCCTCCCTTTTCAAGTAGGAGAGACATTGTCCAAAAGCGTTGTTGAAAAATTAACTAATTTTTCCTAGCAACAAATAATTTTAGCAATAGTTTTTTGCACCCACCGTGGAGAAGGTTTATGTTATCCTACACCCTTATATATTCCACAAAAATACAAAAAATCATATATCTAAAAAATAAAAATTCTTAAATTTGAAAATTCATTTATCCTTATGACTTCCACTAATGGCTATTCCTAATAATCCCCTTGTCCTAAGACCTAAAATTCTCCATACCTAATAATACATTTAATTGGACTTAAAGGAGGCTATTCGGAATACTAAAAAAAAATCTTCCATTACCACAAGGCTACAAGAGTTCTAGATTCATAATAAGAACATGCAGAAGCTTTGGAAAGAGTAGTACAAGTTTATAATCAATAGAGAATATCCTGGAAGAAGTTTTTTGAATTGTACATTCAAGCTAGAAGAAATATGGTATAAAATATCCTCAATGTATAGTGGTGTGACTAATCCAAAATTTGAATAATAGTTGCAATCTTATTTCAAACTTCCTATCAACCAAATTGCAAGGAGAACATGTCAACAATACTTCCCATAATTTGATCCTACTTTGTGTCTTGAGTACTTTGTTGACGGAGTTGTAGTTGAATCACTAAACTACATTCCTCCACAAGAGGAATTTATTAAATGATATAGAGGATCATCGCTAGGAAACACCAATCTTAAATCTTCTTAGAATTAGTTACTAGAAGTTTCATTTCGTGGAGAAAAATTAGAGCTTTCCTATGATATCATGTTTGTAGAACACAGAGCACATACACATAAGTTAGGGCCTACTGAAAATTTTGGCCAATTGGTTAAAAAATGGGACTATGCATAGGTGACACAGTTGCACATCTACCAAGTGTACTAATGAAACTATGACACATGGAAACAATGGATATGGAGTAAAAATTTGGTTTTAACACCAGTCTTGGACACTCGGTGACAGACAGGTGGGCCCTGATTTTTTTTCATTATGGGCCCTCAGCCAGGTTCGACACACTTGATTATGGAGGGGTGCTTTGGCCTCTATTTATTCATATTAAAATTGTAGAGATTATTTTTATATATTATCATTATTATATTAGTGGGATCAATGTGGGAGTAATTGTATTGCATTGTAACATTTGCATGGGTGACTCGGTGGAGAGCCCAACTCGACAAGACGAGTCGATCTACCCAACAACTCACCCCTCTATCTCCTTAACTTCCAACTCATTTATTTTATCTCCATGTGAAATGCCAACCCAGCTACTTTGTTACCTGCCACCTCATCAACTTATCTCTCCAACCCACATCTATCTCCACACCCACCTTATCCCTCTATGCGTCCATACAATCTATCCACATAGTTAATCCACTTAGCATTGCCAACCGACCACATAACCCTCGTCATCCAAAATGGCCCTTAAGCCAATTGATTATAGCCACCGTTTGGCATATAAACCACTACCTCATCCTTAACACGCTACATGTGGGATTTACTCCCAAAAAGGAAAACCAAATGCACAAAGGGAGGCTCAAACCTTGTAAAATGGGCTAAAAATATAAGCCCTTAATCATTGTGTTGTGGAATATAAATAGAGACATTACTATTTGAAGGGGGATTAACCAGTGATTGTGTAATTTTTTTAAAGGATTGTAGAGAGAGCTAGAGGGATAATTGTGGAAAAGTGTTAAAGGATACTTGGCTTATTTTTGGTAGAAGATCATAGTGAGAAGATTAAATTCATGTAATACTCATTGTAAGTATTATTTTATATGAATTTAATAGATAATTCCCTTTAGTTGGACCTGGAAACATAGGCCACAAGTGTTCAACTCCATTATCATGTTTATATCGAAACTTTTTCAAATTTTCCTAGTTTATTCTTTGATTTTACAGATTGCTTGCAGTTTATTAATATTAATAAAAAAATGGAAGAAAATCATAATGTCAAATTTAATTAAAAAAATTGTGTAAGCAAATTATTTGGTTAAAGTGTGCAATTTTCTTAAGATTTTTAGATAACTGAAGAAGTTATTGAAAGATCTGAAGAATATCTTGAAAGAGTTCAAGTGAAAGAATAAGAAGTAGAATAAGAAGAACTACCAAATGCTCAACAAGCATCATTTTCATGGGGGGGAAAACTAGTTCCATTTTTTTTCACCCCACCTCTACATGATTCACCTAAAGTTTCAAGAAAAATCTTTCCTGGATGACCAAATTACAGCCTTCGTCTCTACTATTGGAGTGCTTGGAGTTGGTTATGAGAATGTATTTTTTTGTCTATTTATAAAATATTTGCAAGATGAAACCACAGACTAGTTCTACCATTTTCTGAGTATGTCCATAACTAAATGGATTGATATGAAGAGCAAGTTTAAAATTAGGTTTAAACCTTCCAAAAAATGTTCATGCCCTTTTGGCCCAATGGTCTCAACTAAAGAAAGAGACCTTCGAAGCAATGAGGTATTTTATGGAAAAATCCAATCAAATGCTTTAAAAATTCCTTGAATTTTCCTGACCTACGAAATACAACAAGCTAAGATTCTTCACCAATGCCCAACTTCCAGAGGTGAGTTTTATGTTGAACAGAACTTAACCAACTAATTTTGATGAGGCACAAAATCTTTTGATTGAAGTGGAAGACAACGTAATCGTGTCAAGAAATATTTAAAAAAGGTCTAAATAAGGAGAAAGACCAAAGTTCAAATGCAAGTACCACAGACTCATTAGTTCAGAAGCTATCTACTAGTGTTATTTTGCTCAAAAAGTAGTTGGCTCAAGATTCCATGAATAAATATGCACCTCCGAAGAAATTTTTGAATAGATAAAGAATTGTTCCACCTCCTTGTATACTTTCTCTTGAGGAACCTCCAATAAATGCAACTATTGATGTTGACGAGGAAGAAGGTAAAATCTAAGAACCAGAAGAAGATAATGAGGAGGGTAATGTTCTTAAAATTGAAGAAGTAGAATATGATGCATAAATCGATTTCCTTTTCTAATATTCAGGAGAAGATTATGATGATGACGAATACGCACCAAGTTTTTCATGTACATTATTTTCCCACTCTCAATTTCTAAATATAGCTTCTTCCTTTGCTACTACAAAAAATAAA
Source organism: Taxus chinensis (assembly GCA_019776745.2). Classification (NCBI taxonomy): domain Eukaryota; kingdom Viridiplantae; phylum Streptophyta; class Pinopsida; order Cupressales; family Taxaceae; genus Taxus; species Taxus chinensis. The sequence continues at coordinate 238,150,774 of CM034149.1, read as the reverse complement.
GAAGAAATAGGATTCTTAGGTGGCGATTCTTAGGTAGCTTTTTCCTATAGTACTTCTCCTAGCTCTGATTCTATATCTAATACCAATCTTAAACCATCTTCAAATGCTCACTCAAAATGAGCCACTTCTTCCTAGCCATCTAATCCATCTTCTAAAACTAACCAAACTTATAAAGTAGTACCTCCTCCACCGACAGAACATCCACTATCCCAGGAATATCAAGCTCATCCACTTTTCCTCCATTTGATATCATTGAACATGTGAACAAGTCTAAAGTTCAAATTTCTGAATTTGAATTCTTAAAAACACATCCAAATAAATTTGAAAGGCTCATCAACTACATCAAGATTGAATGCTAATGTTGAAACTTTCAAGTTCAAAGGGTTACTTCCAACACCACCCCCTTCTCTAACACAAAACATGTTTTCCCTAAGCACATCCAAAATCAAGAAAGTAGAACCATTCTATCTTTCCATCCCGATTAAAGGCCACCAATTTAATAGTTGCATAATAGGCTTGGGTGATTTAGATAATGTAATGCTAATAAAATATTCTAATGCCCTAGGACTCACCTTGACACAAGAAACTATCTCTTGTTATTATATGGAATGTAAAGAAGTTCCACTCATAGAGAGAATCAAATATGCTCAAGTGGCCCTTGCAGACTTTCAAGACAAGAAGGTTTTTCTAACCATTTTGGTAGTAGACATCCCAATATCCTTTGGAATTTTTTTATGATGTAGAGAAAAAATAATCTCATTTGTACATTCAACCAACAAAATATATTCCAACAACAACGTCAACTTAACTCTACAACTTGAATATATTACTAAGCCTAGAATGGCTAAAAACTTGTAAAAATAAAAAATATCATAAAGAATGGACTTATCACTATCATTCCCTTAAAACATGACCTTACTCCATGCTAACACTACTTTCAAAAATTTCTCATGACCAAGGAAATGTCAAACACATTATTTAAGCTAAACTGCCTTATGCTCTTCTTTATAACCTCTAGTCCCAATCATACAAATTTTTCCCTCAAGCCTCCTTTTAGATCCTCCACTTATATTACCTTCTTATCCACCTCAAAATATTTTTATTTTTACCACAAAATGAACTCAAAACAACCAAAAACACAAAAATCCTCTCTCTTGTCAAAACTTCCTCCTATATACCCTTAAGAATATCAATCTTGCAATATTCATGGTTAGATGAATCTAAAGCTTCCCAGAACCATGTGAAAAATTAATTTAACTCCTTTCAACATCCTTATGATGTGATTAAATTTTCAAGAGCTAGGTCTTTGATATTTTCTTCCCATCCTTTATCCTTCTTCTTTATCCTTCATAAGCCTACTAGCCCTGTCAACAATCAAATTTAGTCATAGCTTTCTTTTTAGAAAAATTGTTGATATATTATACCACCCATTATCAAGTTCTATATGTGGGAAAATAATAAATTTTTAACTCAAGACCTAAGTCCTAATTCCTTTGTAAATTTCCCTTCACAATTAGGCTTAGATTGTGTTTCCACGCCCCTGTCTTAGACTACGATGAAAATATAAATATTCCTCCCATGAAAGTTAAAAATTATTGCTTCAATAGTTGATGGATATGTTCTCTATGATTTCTTTCAAATTTCAAACTTATATATAAATATTTGGGCCTTCAACTAAAAAACCCTAGCTATACTCTAGAGAAATCCTCCTAGAAGTCAAGGAGGAAAAATCCACTAAACATTGTTCTAAACTTAACACCAAGTCACGAAATTTGAATGAAATTATTGTCTCAAGGTCCTCTATAAGATTTATTTACCAGTAAATTTATAAAATCACATGAAATCTATTTTCCTTAACTTTTCCTATTGTCTTGTCCTGGATAGACACACAATCATAGCCAAACAAAGAAGACTTCAATCTAAACTGCTATAGCATGAAATTCTAGGTTTTTTAATCCCTCTTAACACAATGGATAAACACTATATTTTTTATTCACCCCTCTTTATATCTTCTTAAACACATATGCAACTTTCAAGAATTATTATCTCTCATAGTCATAGGCTTTCTCAGTCACCATCACAATTTTACTTTCTCAAGGATACTCCAATATGCAAATAAATCTATCATACTACACATCTTTCAAACCTTGAAAATGAAAATCCACTACCTTTCACATGAATCAACTATTGGAAACCTACCAATGTAACTCTTAAAGCCACACATTCATATTCTTAGTATTGTAACATTCATGTCAGCATCAAACAAAGTGTTAGATCATTATGCCAATACAAGGAAAATACATGAAAATTTCATTCTCAGTAATACAATCAAATCCCCTATATATATATATATATATATATATATATATATATATTCTGTCATGGATTCCTAATTCAACTCATAATTACCCTTGCCAAGAAAATATATACACATAAAATAGAGACATATGTGTATTCAATTGTAAGTCTTCATACAAAATGTGTCATTCTACTACACTCCATATTTTTTCTTCATCCTCTACCTGAGGAATGTCTTCTCACTCACTCAACCATCCCTTATATTCAAATTCCATCATTAGATGTAACTACTTCTATAAGTTTAACTCCCTTCCTAAGACTCATCATGACTGTCATTTTGTGACTTTTGAACTTCCCATTGCCATTTTTACACTATTTTAAGTATTTCAGTGACTTGCATCCATATGAAGACTCACCACAGACATCTTAAAACCTTAAAATACCTTTAAAAACCCCCCTAGTACTCTTTAACACATGTAATTAGACTTATTATATGCTCAACTATCCACTTAACAAGCTTAGAACCCTTAAAACATGACTAGACAACTTACTCCCCATGACAAGTCCATATTTAACTCATTGCATGCATTAGAATTTGAATTTACATTGAGGAGGTAAATGGCCCATTTTAACTTATCAACCCCTAAGATTCTCTTCCTCATGACTTCACATGTCCAATTTGACCTCAATAACCTTATAACCATGAAAATTTCATTGTTTTGTGTCATTTGAAGATGCCCCTGCATCAGTTGAGAAGGTTTTTTTTTAGAGATTTGGGTGGTGAGATACAAATGGATTGGTCCTTGTTAACCATTCCAGTGAAAGGAGGTATGAATAATTTTTACCCATGTGAAAGATGAAATACATTGTCTAAAAATTGGAAGACTTGAAGGATGATATATTGTTTATAGACAATGGACTGGGTAACTACTTATTGACTTTTGAAAGGGAAGGGAATCTTCCTTTCATCATGGAAGATGAAGAAGACTAGTTATGGATAGTGGAATTTGATGGAATCCATTCTAGTGTAGGATTTGTAGCCAACATTTTTCTAATTTCTCTGAATGGTGAGTTGCTTCCTTTTACCTACAAATTGCAATTTGAAAAATAATAATAATACCACAAATTATGAGTCCCTTATTTTAGGGATGGATGTTTCTAAATCCATGGGTATCAAGAAGATAAAATGTCTTGGTGATGCTGAGGTGATTGAAAAAAAAGTGAGGAATCATTATCAAGTCAAGAACTTGAGGATCAAGCATTATAGAAACTAAGTATGGGATTGCATTGAATATTTTGGTGTTGTCTCCATTCAAGTTGTTCCCCGTGAGAAAAACGCTCTCTCACAATTTTGGCTTCTTAGATGACTCCACAATTGTCCTTCAATATGGAAAAATTTACTGTTGAGATGATTTTCATGCCGAGTGTTCCAGATAATTTCAATCACTCGTAGGTGTTAAATGATGACATATATCATCTCTCATTTTTGGAATAAAGAGATAACTTATAAAATATCTTCTATGAAGGGAGAAATTCTCTTAATCTTGAGTCTATGATAGATGAAGATAAAGGAGAGAGATGGTATTGATTTAGAAGGGGTCATATTAAAATGAAGCAAAATAAGACAAAGGTCCTTGTGTCTCTTGAAGATTTGTTTGATAAACATGATATGTTTATCAAGGAAAAGAAGAGTCCTCTTGGTGCATTATGGAATTTGAGAAGGAGAATATCGGTACCCTTGAACAACCAAGAATGATAAATATTGGAAAGTGCTATTCACCTGAAGAGAAGAGGAGTTTTATCTCACCACCGAGGAGATATTAGGATGTTTTGGCATAATATTACAATGAGATCAAGTATTTCAATCCTAAAGGGATGCATCATTCAATACCGCTAAAGCCTAAAACCAAGTCTTTTAGGAAAAAGTAGCGATAATATAACCCAAAGATTATATATACAATTAAAGAATAAGTACTGAATATGTTGAAAGTCAGAATCATATTAACTATTAAGCACTCCACATGGGTGGCTAATATTGTTCCATTTCATAAGAAGAGAGGAGAAATAAGGATTTGTGTCCACTTTCAGAATTTGAACCAGGTATCATTAAAATATAACTACCCACTGCCTATCATGGATCACATTCTATAGTTAGTAAAATGATTAGAGATGCTTTTGTTTCTTGTTGGATTCTATAGATATAACTAAGTTGAGGTAGCGGAATAATATATACAAAAAAAGACCTTCATAACTCCATGGGGAACCTTTTCCTATAAAATAATGTCATTTGGTGTTATCAATGCTGGAGAAAATTTTCAACGGGTAATGGATATCACCTTCTAAGATTACAAACATTGCATTTTCATCTATCTTGATGACCTCACAGTATTTTCAAAGAGGCGAGGGTATCACATGAAGCATATGGAACAAGTGTTGATTAGGTACCGAAAACATGGAATATCTATAAACCATAAGAAATTTAGTTTTGGTGTTACTGAAGGGAAAATCCTTGTACACATCGTGAACAAGGAGGAGGCAAAAATTGATCCAAAGAGGATAAAGGAAATTAATTCATACAAGTAATAAGGGAGTTAATTCCTTCTTCAGAAAGGTAAATTTTTTTTATCACTTTATCCAAAACTTTGAGGAGCTGACCAAACACATCACTAGGATGGTGAAGCCTCAAAAAAGTTTGATTAAGAGTAATCAAGGCAAGGAAAAATTTGAAGTAATCAAGGAAGTGATAGCTAAAGCTCCTACTCTGGTATGCCCCAACTTTGACAAAGATTTAATTTATTATTTCTATGCTTTGGAACATACACTTTATGAAAATTGATTGATTTTATGAGTTGCCCACTAAAAAATCATAATTTGAGATACAATCAAATGGAGAAACATGTGTATGCCTTGGTCAAAGAAGGCATTGTAGCATCGATTGATTTTATGAGCTACCCGCTGAAGGATCACAATTTGAGATAAAATCAAATGGATAAACATACTTATCTCATGGTTAAAGAAGTGAATAATTTTAGGTTATACATCCTCAACTCCCACACCATGGTGATGGTTCTAGGGTCTAAAATCAAATCAATTATAAATCAGCAAGATCCAAGAGCCAATAGAGGTAATTGGGTGGTCAAGATCTAGTTGTATGAATTGGATAGCCAACCTTTGAATCTAGTTTGTGGAAATAGATTGTGTCCATTAATGGATGAGGATGAAACTCTCTTGAATTAAAATGATACAAAGGAGTGTCTATGATGAATGCGTAAGTAAGGACTTACGCCAAGTGATTTTTGTAAACACCACTAATGAGTGGTATTACGATATTTCATACTTTCTCACTTATGGAGAGTTCCCGATCCTTATTGACTATAAGAAAAGGAGGAATACTAAGCTAAAGTCAGTCATGTATGTCATATGGGATAACGTGCTATACAAGAGAATATTAGAAATATGCTTCCTAAGGTGAAACAAGAAAAGTTTCTAAAGGCTTATCATGACCAGGCTTATGGTGGGAATTTCTTTGCAATGGTGACTTCTCATAAAATCCTTCACGGTAGGTATTATTTACCTACATTTTTTGTAGATCCTCAATAATTGGTTTCTAAGTGTGAACCTTGTCAACAATTTGTGGGTATACCAAATTTTTCTGTACTTCCTCTTCGATCGGTGGTCATTGAGGAAACTTTTCAATAGTGGCGCCTATAATTCATTGGATTAGTCAATCCTCACTCAAATGTAGGGCATGCCTATGTGCTCATGGAAATACATTACTTTACCAAATGGGTGGAGGTAATTCTGGTTAAACAAGAAAATTTTGAAATGGTATGTAACTTCATCGAAGAAAATATTATCATCTACTTTAGAATTCCTTAGAAATTGGTACTTAACAATGTACCATATGTTTCATCTATGGAGTTGACCAAGTTTTTCTATGGTTATGGGATATTTCTTTCGCATGTATCAGAATACTACCTGTAAGGGAATGGTTTATCTGATTCATGTAATAAGAATATTGTGACTATTTTCTGAAAGCTAGTTGATCAACATCAAATAAACTGGCATAAAAATATTTACGATGCATTGTGGGAAGACATGATTACTTTGAAAAAGGAAATCAATATGTCACCATTCTAGTTGTTTTACAGAATCAATACCGAGATCCTAGTCATGGTTGAATTTCCATCCCTGTAATTTCTCTAAGCAGTTAAAGATGGCCAATTCCATGATTCCCTTGACAAGAGAATCTTGTATCTTGAAAATATTGGTGAAGATAGGATTAAGGTGGTTGATCGAATACAAGAACATAAACTGAAACTAAAGAAAATATTTGATAAAAAATGCTATGGAAAGAGAATTATAAATTGGTGTTATTACCATATTATGGGGAAAAAGGATAGAGTAAAGAGGAAGTCATGGTAAATTTGAATCTTTGTGTCTAGGTCCATTCCATATCCGAGAAGCTTGTGGGGAAAATAACTTCTATCTCTTATATATGGATAATACCTACTTGGAATTACCTCGCAGTGGGCTATACTTGTATTTTTATAAATAATAAAAGTGGGTTTACCCCTACATTTACCATAGGTAAATTTAGGAGGTGTGTTTCCCTTTCCCAGTGTGTGTGTTTTCCTTTCTAGTGTGGTGTGTTTACCTTTTGTTGTGTGTGTGTGCATTCATTCCTTCTATCTATTTAATGTAATAATAATCTGTATAGCCCAATGGATAAGAAACTAGTCCACATATTATATTGAGATTTTAGAGTTCATTATTATCCTATCCTCACTTCATTCGATCTAGAAAAAATTCCCATAGTGAGAGCCAATTTTTGTCATGTGTTTTTGCAAGGTCAAAAATCTAATTAAAAACATGAAAATTTTACCCTAGTGTAAAAATTTTATTTGAAACCCCTCCTGAGGCATCATATAGATCACTTTTCCTTTTGTGTCATGACCATCCCATCCTTGAAAACTTTCATAATATGATGTATAAACTTTCCAAGTGTTTTAAATTTTGTCATTAGGTCATTTGGTCCTTTCAATTGAATGTTGTCAAAATATGAAATCTCTAGTAAGCTTAGAAAGGCTATTTTTTAGCCTTTCCAGGACAAGTGTGCATCATCATGGATTGATCAAGAGGCCTAACACATTCTGGGAATGTTATTGAGGTGCTTAAAATTAAATAGATCATGTTTAGGAAGATTTATGAAGGTTTCAGATGTTTAGGAAAAGGAACAAAGAAAGCAGGTTTCTGACGGTCAAGGAGCTTACAATTGAAAACAGAACCTGAACTTCAACGAAGGATTTTGAGAGATCCATGATGAATCAAGAAATAAACAAGATATCATCATAAATCTTGACAAGTTCTCTTCATGATGGAATTGCATATTTCTTCTCTAGACATTTTTATTTTCAATGTAGATCAGTTTTTGTAGACTCACCTTGTGGTTCTAAATGAAAAAGAAGCATTTTTTGGAGAAAGAGGAAGAATAAGGTATTTTCAACAATCCTATTTTTTTGTGTAAATATCTTGAGATTAAAAATTATATAAAACTTTTCCTAAAACAAGCTCCTGGAGCTTTGGGAAAAATCATTTCAAGATTTGAGGACTTAGTCATTTTCTCAGTGGGGTGGGTGGTTCATTTTGGTGTCTCGACTATCCCAAATTTCCCAAGGAAAGTGAGGACATTGGGAATAATAGGGAAAAAATCCCCACCCTTATCCCCCTCATAGGTTCATCATGTGAGCAAAACTTTTGTTACCCAGGTGCTTAAGTGTTTCTCTCTCATCTCCCCATCTCTCCATTCTCACTCCATCATTTTTCATGCTCAGGGTAGGGGGTGAATTTTTCTACCCAAACTATCCAAACTATCCTCAAGATAGTGGATACAGTTATGACAACAAAAATTTGCACCGCCCCCTCTTTCGTTCAAAGCTAGATTTTAAAGCATTATCATAACTTAAAATAAATTGTTTTGAGCTTTTAAAGACTTGTGTAAGTTTTATTACCTCATTCCTTCACCAATCTGACCCAGGAAGCCATTGTTAACATCAAAAAAATCCACACACTTGAAAATTCATCAGACATACCTAAAAATTCATCTAGGGAATCCATGAGCACCGAAACGAAGAAAAAATCATATCTTCCAAACCAGTGAGCAAATTCGAATGAAAATTTCATAGATATTCTATAACCCAGGTGCATTCAAGAATAAAATGAAAATAAAACCTATGATGCTATGAATTTTTAATGGAAAAAAACCCTATTGTTATGCCCTAGATAACACTTTTTCATTTTCCAATCATTTCGGCACATGCATTAAGACAATTTTGAGCATGGGATCTCGGGAGAGAGCCTATTCTAGTGAAGTTGTTTTCATTGCAAACTGACAGGGGAAGTGTAATTTATAAATATAATAAGTATCTATACTTTTATATCACTATAAATATAAATATTCTAAAAAATTAAAACACTCTCATATTAGTGCACTCAAAGATCAGTCAAGAAGACAAAGTAGGCAATTTTGATCAAAAAAGTAGAAAAAATTAAAAAGCACTTTCTAAAAATATTAACTATTAAAAATCATCAAAAAAAGTGTATGTAGTATGTTAGGAACTTTAGGAGATTGAATAAAGAAATAAAAAGTAAAAAATTAGAAAAAATAGCCCCTAGCTCTAACTTACTCAAAATAGAAAGTGTTTGTTTTAGGTGTAGAAAGTTATTGTCTTCCTCATTTTCTCTCACCTAGTGAATTTTTACAATAATGAAGTTAAAAAAAAAATTGGAGCACATTTGAACCCTTGCATCATAGCACCTATATTTGGGTGACATTTATGTCACTCATATGGATTTGGAGGATCTAAAAACCTAAATTATTGGAGTTCCCAAGGAACCTGTAGAAGAAAAAGTATGCACAAGTGGTTTGTATGTTGCAGGTGGTCACCTAATATCCATATAGAGTACAAAATTTGTGATGGCTTGTGCTCAACACTATGAACCAGGTATTAGAATCATAAGGGTGGATGACAATTCAATTTTGGAATTTCTCACTCCCAAAGGAATATCAATATGTATGCAAATCCCAACCTAGAGGAACATGGTAATCATCCGTAAGTAATTTTCATCTAGGGAATGGTTAAATACATATTCATACCTCCAAGGCATCGTAGTGGGGTCATGGTTGAAACAAGTAAAGAAATCCTCCTATGTATTTAAGGCTTGGTATAGGCATGATTTTCATGAAGGATTTTTTAGTTCTATCACCCTGCTGAGTATGGTGATGGGAGAGGAGACAATAAAGGATTTTCAAGATTGGATGGAATTTTTCATCCTTACCATTATCGAGGGAAAAAATGCTTGACTAGGGTTAGATAATTAGTGATAATTTCAACTTTCATTTGCTCCAGCTACAAGTCACTAGGAAATTTTCATAGACATCATACTTAGTATATGCTCTCGCAAGTAAGACATCATTTAGGGGTCTAAGTATCACAAAGAACATATCCCAAAATGCCCCCACCTATGAGAGATATCCACAATTTACCCTAAAGGAAAGTAATCACCATTTTACAAGGGTGAATGATGTATTCACCATGAGTGGCAAAAGATTTATAGAAGGAAATCTTGGACTAAGACTGTCCTCTCAAGCTCTTTGATCCAAATATATGGGTCCTTCTTTACACAGTTCTGAAGTTTCTTGTACATCAGGGTATCTAGATTTTACCTTGCTCCATGAAAAATTCCAAGGTATCTCAATGAAAATATCATCATGTTCAAGTTTTGTAGACAACTTGTTCATGTCAATGGAAAACTCAAAATCCAACAAAATAAATGTGTGCTTTTCCCTATCTCTTTGAGAATTTTCTCTTGCAATGATCTTTTTGATGCATCAAATTTGGAAGCTTCTTTCTTGTAGTTGAATCTTTGTTCCTACACTTCAAGAGAAAATTTTTACATTTGAAGCACTCATGATATGATCAATATCCATAACTTGCACCATGGTCTATAAATTGAGGACTATTGGGTGAATTGTGCTTATGATCTTGAGGTTAGGGAAAGTGATCATGTGAGGATGACAGTATGGTAAATGAGGAAGTTTTTTTTTATTAGTTTAAGGAGGGAATTTATGGTGATGGATTTGAGCTTTTCAAACCTGAGTATCAAGTTGTGAAAGCTTCACATCTCACGCAAGTATCTTAGAGCACTATAGAATCAGGGTATATCAATGAATGGGTTGAGGATTTTTTTTAATGATTTAGAGAGTTGTTTAAGAAGAAAATATTTGCATTCATTGAGTCAGGATATCTTGAGGCTCTCAAGAAATAGAAATCTCCTCCCTCTACTTTGGGGATAGTTGAAAAAGCTTCAAGTTCTACTCACTCTGAAAGGATCACAAAAATAAAATGAATGGAATTTGAGCCAACTCACTACAAGAGGACACACAATATGGCAAGATCAGATCAAGATCCTATAGAAGGTATGGAAGAAGGTGAAATTTATATAGCTCAGCCACCAATCCTTCAAATAACACATATCATTTCTTCTTCTATAGTTGCACCTATGCAACAGGCCTAGGTTGCACCTCCTCAGCTAGAGCAAGAAACTTCCATAATGTCTAAAAACCAACATGAAACAAAGGAAAAAATTTCATGGGCATAGAAGATGATTAGATGAGAGACTTGAATGGTACAACAAATTTTGATCCTATGTTTCCAGGGTATATCCATAATGGTGAAAGAAAAGAAAGGGAAGAAAGCTCAAATTTCCTCTCACTTTTTCAATGACACTTCAGGAAACCAATTGATGCAGCCTAGAATTTAGCAGTAAATGCCCAGGTATGCTGGCACATCACTCAACCTAGACTGAGCGCTCACCCGAAGCTCGCAAAGGTACTAGACCCCTCTTTAGGGTTGTTGTTATAGGATGTTAGCATGATGAAGACTTAATGCATTCAGATCCATAATGAATACATCATTCTACAGTGCATGTTCAGATCTATATCTAAAGAATAACATATTTAAATGATAACCATGATGAAATCAAGCATGCAAGATCCAATTATACTTAGAATTAACACTATAATTCAGCCAATACACTCCATTATATTAAACATGATAAATACATAGAAGCTCATTCCAATAGATAATACCATAGTTTATGTGTGCATCAGATTTGGCAGCATAACCTCATAAGAATTCAATTCTCACATCCCATTCCTATACTACACAGTTCATTACATATTTATAAGGGTGGGTATTTTCCCTTCACCACTTATCTACTCCCAAAATATGCCTAATGCTAAAAATAGCCATGTGCCTCTACAATTACAGCCACACATGAAAGTGCACTAATAATAGATCTCTCCTAGTTAACTGTTAGTAGTAATTATTTCTTTAGCCTACATCCATGTAAAGCGCTCCATAGCTTCTCTTCCAAAAATAGCCAATGTGTGTCACGCAAGTCTTTTCCCGTTTGTTTTCTTCGCCTGTCATCTCCCAAAAACAGATCATAACCGTGAAAATGGCTAAGTCCTAAATTTTTCTCTGTCCTCCATGCGCAATTCCTTTCTGATCCTCCTATGCCTTTGAACACACTCTAATCTTCCATGAAAATATTTTGTATGCATTCTAATAAGTGTTATACATTGTTTTCTCAACATTACCCCACACTAATTGCATTTCCACCCTAGAAATGGTTACCTCTTGAATGTTCAAAGAATACAAAAGAATATAAATGGAAGATAGTAAAGAATTTTCTCTACAACATAATGATTTACTCAGCAGTATCCTCTGCTTCAACCAAAAGAATCAATTATGGATACTCTTCCTTTATCTCTTCCTCTAATGTTTGTCACTCACTTAGTGAAGCCTCTACTTTTTCTGGGATATATACTACAATAGAATCTAGCTCATCTTGGGAAATTTCTCCCTTTTCATTCTACAAAACCAAAATAATGTTGGACATTTTAGACATTCTTCCTTCTAGCAGATCCATCTTTTGTGTTATAATCTTCCCTAGCTCATCTAACCTTTCCTTATGGGGTTCTTGTGTTGTTGCAAGGGCCTCACACTTTTTTTTACCATTTTCAGACTCTCTGCATGACCTAGTGTCTCAACCTTCATCACTTTTAGGAATTCATTATCCTCTACCATGGTCCTTATCCTGATGACCACCTCTAGAGCTGTGCAAATATTTAATGTCTAGTCTTCTTTCCTCAGCTCCTCCTACAAGGTTTGGAGTAATGCCTCATAACATGCAATCTTCCTCATCACCGAAGTCTTTCCTCACTCTGCTTCCTTCTCAGGATACTTTGGTGTTGGCATGCACATAGGTACATCTTCAAGCACCAAATCCACAAAGGTACGTACATAATGCATTGCCAAAGGAAATGTTTTGGGTACCTTAGACTCCAAATGTGGTCTTCCTTTCAGGACATGGTCTCCAATTTCCTCTGCCATGTTGATGAAAGCATTGTTCTTCTTCTACTCTAGGTCCTTCTCTTATCATAGGAGTGTTATCTCTACATCTTTGGCCTTGTTCTCTTCTTTCAACGTTCTAATGGTTACATTTTTATCCACATTCCTTCTTGCCACCTCTGTAGATACCTTCACTAAGGCATTACTTACTTTTTCATCTGACATAATAGTAGGATTTATTGTTATGTGTCTGGTCTAAGGTGTCTTCTTGAACATTTTTGATACACAGGACTCTTCACATACGTTGAAATTTAGCTCGTCCATATGTATCTACATTGACTAAGACAGTTATTTCCTTGTGTGCATGATGGCCATGTCCTCATCCATCATTTCACATCCATACAATTCCTTAAGGCCCACCGTGCTTTGGAAACGGGCACGGAAAATTTTACTTGTGTCCTCAGCATATCCCATGGCCAATGCAGTATACTCCTCACTTGTCCTCTTCAATCTTGGCCCTTAGGAACTTGAGTGTCAATATTTGGAGCTTGTTCTGTTATGCCCTGAGTATTCTCTCATGATGTCCCATTTTCCTCCTTTACTCCTCCTCCAACCTTCATTTCTTCGTCCTTTGGCTCTTCTACGTAGTCTAGTTGTGCTAGAGATTTGGGCGTGCTCTCCTCATAACCTTACCTCCTCAGTCAACTTAAACTTTATTATCCTTTTCTTAGTTGTCTTCTTCTGTGGAGAGATTCATGGTGATCTATAGACTGACTTTGGAGTAGCACCTTAGGTTCTGGTTCTTTTGAATACCCTTTTGAAGCAGCACTCTCCTTTTACTATATCTAGGTCCTCATCATCTCCTTCTTGCACCTAAGGTGGTATAGTCGCGTGATCAGTTCCTACCTTTTCTGTAGGCTACCTTTGTCCTCTATGTTCAAAGCTACCACTATCTTCTCATTCATCCTCCTCTTCATCCATCACTATAGTCTCTGCAAGCTATGGAGTTGGCACATTCTCTACTATATGATTACCCTTAGGCAGCCCTGGAAGCACGAACTCATTTTCTACATTTTTTTTCTCCACATTTGGCTTGAGTTGAAGATACACAAGCATTGTTCTAATGTTTCTGACTACCAAGATTACCGGCTTCACATTTATTACATCTGAGATAAGCCTCTCAACATATGCAATCTGTCCTCGATATACATATGTTTTTCTTAGAGTGTGATAATCACAATCTACATTATCTGTGATGAATCTTAGGCGGCATGCATCTATGAATCAGTGAACTGATGCCTAGAAATAGCATGTTGTGAAGGTATATGGTAGTTTACACCAAGGGATCCAAGCTCTATCCTTCATCGCAAATCACACGATGTAAAAATGTTGGTAGACTGTAAATTGTACTACCTTACCCACCATCGAAGGCAACTCCTTGGGTATGTGCCACTCCTCTTTGAACACCAGGCAGAGCATGTCATACCACATCTCCACCCTCTTCTTAAAGGGCCCACCCATGGTCCCTTTGCATAAGTATTTTTCAAATCTTTCTGCCAAAGATTTATTTTCTGTGGGGTACTCCTAAATATTTTCATTTGGCCCATCGGGCACTCTAATCTCCATAAACACCAAAGACAATAAAATAGCACCAAAACTAATTATGTCACCTGTGCGCACTTCTACAACAATTGTCTCTATTATGTAACCGATGATATTGTAGATCGCCCCTTGAGACATTTTCCCTATGACGTGAAGCCACATTTTATTCACTTGTGACCACATTTCTTGGTCATTCAACTTTGTTATCAAATGTGTATCTGTCTGCACCACTAGGTACTTCTTCAATTTATCAATGTCCATGCTGCGTGGACCCTTGGTATATCCTAGATCCTTCCTTGTCTCCAAGATCATTGCTTTATCTATTAAGTCACTCTCTAGATCTTCTCCTAAGGCTCTTAATCCTGTTACTTTTGAAATTAAGGTGGTTGTGATTCTAACCGTCTGTCCGATAAATTAGAAGAAGTCCTCATGTACTCTTCTCATCAACCATCGATACAATGGTTCATACTTTCAAAAATATGGCAGCTCGTACAACTGGTAGACTCTAATCTACTTTAGCAACTTTTCTCCAGCGTCATCGTAAACTAGCATGTCTTCTATTATGTGCTTTTTTGTTTTCGTGCTCAACAACACATCTAGTTTGTAACACCCTCGACAACCGATATATTCCTCTTTTTCATTCAAGTGTTGACATGTGACTTTCAGGATAAAGATGTTTTCTTTTGACTGTTGAAGATCATGCTTGATAAGGATAAATATTTTATGTTCTTAAAAATCATTAGACTAAAATTATATGGTGATCAAGAATTCATTTTCACTTTGGAAAGATGAGATGCAATCTGGCTTTAAGAGTTGCAGACTTATTTCTTCTTCTGACTCATCCTTGGATCAATTTCAATGATCCAAGGAATGTTTCAAATCCTCTTCATAGACTGAATGATAAATTGGCATTCAGTAGTTTAAGGGACATAAAAGACTGAACTTTGTATGATATTAATTATTGGTCTTATTTGAATGTGTTTTCGTTCAAATGTATGTTTGTGCTCGGGTCTTTGGTGATTGATCTTGGTAGGACTATAAGGACTTAAGAAAAATTCAATTCATAGAGGATGAATATGGAGTCCTAAAACCTAAGAATTATCCTAACAGTAACCTAAGCTAGGTAAGAACACCTATGTTCTAGCTATGTTTACTTATTTGAATTTTGTTCTAACCTAAGCCTCTTATTCTAATTTATGGGATTGGCATCCTATCCTAAGAATTGTGCTAAATGAATAAGGGAAGGGTTACTAAAGTGATACTAGGCTATTTTAACTAATACCTAATACTAAAAGGGTTATGAATTGAATCTAACCTAAGGTGGGAATTCTATTGGAAAATGTTTTTAATACCTAAGTTGGTTATTTCTAGACTAACCTAAGTTCTATTGGGATCTATCCTAAACTATTAAAGGGAAACTAAGGGGTCACATGTCACAAGGGTGACAGTTCTAATGGCATTTAAATGAATTGATAAGGTTTAAATGACGGAATTACTACCATATTTGGCAGGGGCTAGTAGACTTGGTGGAGGCATACGTGGAAGCCCCACTAAAAGATGGAATTGTATTTTTGTATTGAATTGGCATTCGCTAGATTTAGGAGACGGTGGCAAGGAAAAATAAGCGGGAATTTTGGATTGAATGGAATTTATGGCATTAATGCACCTCGTTCTTTGTGTGCAAACCATCTTAGAAACTTAGAAGGTGGGTTTGTAGGAAGTTATTTGGTTTTGCATGCATGGCATATTTTTCTCTGCATGGAGCTAACTAGTTCTTCGGACTGGCAATTCGACCTTCACTTCAAAGCTATTTTTGGTTTCTTCAACCTATTTTTTTCAAAGGAAAGTATATGAGGCATAGGAGCAAAAGATGTTTGATTTTTGATCTTTCTTGGAGGAGAAAAAGAGTTGGAAGCTTGGCTGGAAGTCTCCTCTAATTTAGTGGAAGCACTATAAGGCGTGATAGGCTCTAAGTATTAAAATTCTTTGCATTCTTCTAAATGATTCATTAGAACAACTCTGCTCTCATGAAATTCTTATTTTCATGTCTATCTGGTTATTTTCTTGCTAGGTTTAGTGAATCTTTGTGTTGTTGGGATTTGAATCCATGGCAAAATAGTATTGTTTTGGAAACTATCTCTTTGTGCAAGTTTTATGACAGCATACAAGTGAAAAAGGTATGTGAAACTTGTTTCTGTATCTCTGTTATTTCACTCTAGATCTTGTATTCAAAGTTATGGAGCTTTGAACTGAATGTCGTGTAAATATATGGATCTGAGATTAGGGGAAACTTGAATTATGTTTGATTTTGCTTCTGGGTTGCAAATTTGGATGTAGACTTGTGTTGGAACTTTGTGTTTTGATTAAACTTGTGTTGGAGCTTCGTGTTAATCAGAACCACTGTTTGGAAAACTTATGCATTTCCGAACTATTGCTTAGAGTTCATATTTAGCATTGTACTCACATTATTTTACTAGTGTAGTTCTGAACATTTGTGTGTGAATCTCAAGTTCATCAATGTACTCCTATTTAACACTTGAGTGTTAATAGGCTAGTATTTGGGTGGATTCATTCGATTTTGTTCTGGTATTTTGTATTGGGTTATTCTTTTATTAAATGACTAAGCTTATAACTCTTTATTTGAGTGACTACTCACAAGGGAACTGTGTGAAAGTTTGTTTGAGTCATTTAAAATCTCTTCAAGATTTGGAACTGGTAACATCGTGCTTAAGAAACGTAGAACTTCAATTCTATGACTGTATTGAGATGGTATTGATGGGGGAATAAAAGGAAGTTTTCTTTCCCCTCTGTTTTGAGGGAACCTGGGTTCTAGGTTGACTGTATTGTTTTGTACTAAGTCACCACTGTCAAAATTTTGTGGTTGTGAAGTTTTGTTTTGATATTCCGTTCATGTTGCTTTGGAATTAAGACGGAGACATCTTCTATATTAGGAATTTTGGGTTCTTTCTTTCCCTCTCTTCTATCTCTTTAAATAAATTTGGGTCTTAGTGGAAGATTTGGGTTATTACCTTGGACACTGAAATTATCAAGAAGGATACCTTCTCCATTCAGTTGTATTGAGGTTGATTCTTTTGAATTACGAGCTACCTACCTTTTTGTATTTAGTGGTGAGGCAATTATAACTCTCCAGTATTGGGTTCGTAGGTAATTCTAAACTTTATAATTTACTATTTTGGGATTTTATTCTCGAATAATACAGTGATTGAGTCTTTGACTTCTTTTTGAGAAAGAAAATATATTTATATATGCATTCTTTTGAGAGAAGTATATGGTTCGGGTCTGCAGTATGCTTTCTACCTAAATTGGTTTGAATCTGGAACTTCTTGTTCAGTTAAATGAAATGATTTATCATTGGTTCTTTCCTTATTTTAGTTACCATTCCTTTATCTTTGGATAAACTCATTGTTTGAAATTCTCTGTACTCGATTATCTTTCGAGATGGTGATTTCTTATGACCTGTTGGTCTACCTTGTTCGAATCATTGTTGAAATAATGTAGAGAGCTAGTAGCCAAGAGGGTTCTGCTGATAAGTAAATTGATACTTATGAGTTTGACTGTTGTTGACTAGTATTGCATAGTTTATATGGATAGGAGTAGGTTTGTCTCTTGTACTCTTAATGTGTTATGAAGAACTTGAGTAGAGATTAACTCCTCTTCGGGGCTACTTTGTTTGTGAACATTGATTTCTGATCTTTGATTGATAGCTTATAGCATGAAGAGTTGGAATTGGAATTGCAGTTGGTTTGTTTTGATTTTCTATACCTTCTTGTATTATTATGGAATTCTATTTTGATGTATTTTCTAATGTTGAATGTGCAAGATTGTTACCTGGAAAGGAACAGGTAATTCATGTAATGAACCTGGTATGTATTTCAGATGTAATAAGTTAGGTATGGTACGCATTGGTTATTTTTATTCCTTACTTATGATTTAGATGAATCATACTAGAATGAACCATGTTGTATATATTTATTTTGTCTCTTATAAAATATAAATGTGGTATTCTATTAGGATAGAATTATGAGACAATGGGATGGCAAGATATGTTGTTATTTACAATCCATTGATAGGATTAATAGAACTTTAAGTTCTTAGGTAGATATTTTTTATTATATTTTGCTCTTCTCTTAAAAGTTTATCTAGATTTATTAATGTACTTCCTTTCTGTTTGTTATCACTTATGTTGATTGTATGATGTTTTAATCATCTCATTAAAGCAGTGTTTCTTAATGGAACAATTAATAGAATGCACTTCGTTTTAATGCTTAGTGTTTATCATGCTCAATTCATTGAACTGACCTGTGCTAGATATTTTTACAGATGGATGATGTAAGTGGTAGAAGAAGGAAAAATCTTATATGATGCATTGGCTGATATATGTCTAATTATTAGTAAAGAATTCTAATTCATTATTTTGTTGAATTGTAAAAGAAAATTTGTATACTTTATACATTGAAGTTTGTTGTTATGCAGTTTGCCTAAAGTGCATAGTATTGTAAATTTTATAAGTTGTAATGATGAATTGCGAGTTGTGATTTATTTGCATTGGTTGTGTAAATTATCTCATACTTTTATAAAGAATATGAAAGTTCCATCTTGTTGATATTCTTTATATTATGTTATGCTTATCTTGTTATCTTTGATAAGATAGAAAATGGGAATTAGTTCAAATTCCCTTATAATGAAGCAACTTGTTGAGTTGCATAATACGATGTGTTTTATCTAAACAATTTAACATAGTAATGTGTTGCATAATAAACATGAAGTAAGAACTATGGTTATTTGGAATGATATACCCTAATACTTAATCATTTATAGGAAGACTCTTTCTCTCTCTCAATTGAATATAAACTTAAAAGGTTTGGAGATGTGATTACTAATTATTAGACTTCATTTTGTATGAATTCTACTTTAATTGGATATATGTTGTTGTTAAACCTACCTGAAAGTTAAAGTACATTTTAATGAAACTTATGATATCACTGTCCTGTTTTGGTTAACTGTTTATTACACCATGAAAACAAACATTAAAAGCAACCGTGAGTTTAACGAAGTTCTTTAATACTCGATTGATCCAAGTATACAATAAGAACTTAAGGATATTTGGATTAGGGTTTAGCATGGTTACTAAAACCAGTGTATTAATCCAAATTAACAATCTCCTTGGGGTATGTACATCTCGATGAGGAAGTTTTTGTAGGATGTTGGCACACGCTAACTACAGGGCTATACTTTCAAGAAGACTTGGGTCTTCTCGAGAATATAGTGTTGTAGTTTACATGTGGCATCACCCTTCCGCATTGATCATCAATATCTACACATAATAAGAACTTGAACTTAGTTTCTCTCTAGGTCATGTTAATGGCATATTTAGGATAGGAAGTAGCTTCTAATGGCTCAGGGTACCTTGGCACACCCAGATGACTTAAGGTCAACCGAGTATGCCAATTTACCCTAAGTCATTGTGAGTGTCTTCCTATAATAATTTATGTTTCTAACTAGGGCTAGGGTTAAATGTGGGACAAGTGGACTTACGGTAATCAGTAAAGACCAATCATGATAATAAAGGAGTGAGGTGAAGGACGTATTCCAAAATGATGAGTATGTCATCTAGGAATAGAGACATACACAGTATGTTGTAAATATTTGGCCAAAGTATCGCAAGCTGTTGGTTGTGTTGTCTTATGTCACCAAGTTTAAAATAACGTGATATCATATGACTATTGGTAACAAATATTCAGATATGTTCTTTAAACAGATCACATAGTACCCGATGTAGGATAGGAAACCAAGTATATGATATGTATTCAATATTTAAAGGTAACATAAATAGATTGGTATATTACCAAGTTATGAAATGAATAGATCGGTGGATCACCGAGTCATTTACAGCTGCATATGGTTATCTATTTGACATCAATTGGCTTGGAATGTTTGTTCTAAATAATGCTTTATTTAGAACAGAGAACATTATATTATAAAAATAAAAATAAAAATCCCTTGTTTCTAAAGTCTTAAAATGGGAAGGTTACATAGTTCCTTCTTATTATCTGGTGTTCCATGGTTGTAATTTCTGATCTTGCATTTATGGATGTGGGAATCCCATTATTGTCCCACAATCACACTCTCCTGATACTATATTTCTGAGAAATTAATCTCAAAAGCAATTTCTTCTTCCACTTTGACCTTTTTCTTCCCTTTTACCCCTACTGCAGGTGCTTTCTTTGGCACCATATGAAAATATCTCCTTTCTATCCTTTGTAACAAGTAAGTTAAAACCCTAGTTCAAATCTTCATTCCCTAGTGGAAATCTTATGCCCTAGCTCTTCTATAACGCATCAGCTTCACTTAAACCCTTTACCTATGGGGACGTAAGCTTCTCCTACACAAAAATATTCTCTCCATGTCTAGTTTCACACTCTTTGTACCTCAACACAATCTGCTCAGCTCATTTACACTTAGCTCTTTTCAAATTCTCACAATTTTAATGGTAAGAATGAGCTCGCATCCCATCCTTATATAGATTTTCAAAAAGTTAGTGCATTTATTTCTCCTTCACCTACCAACAATCCTCTCATTAATTGACCATTTTTGTTCTTTTCGCATGGTACATCTTCGCACCCAAGAGATAGCCTTCTAGTGCACCTTCCTATCTTCTAGCCGTGGACTTCTCTTTAGCGTGTCTCCATGTGCCTGAGTACCTCGCCACTGCACCCTCCCTTGGTATTCCCATGGCCTCTGCTTACCTTGTGTTATACTTGTTTTCTTCATTCATCTCCTTCCTATGGTCCTCATTTCTAGAAGAAATCTCTTTTTTTTAACAATTATCCAACTTGGACAGCACCCGTAGTAGTTTGTTCCTTTCATGTGTACTTTTTTTTAACAATTTTGTACCTAGATATCAATATCCACCCCACACTAATAGTATGTGTAGTCCTCTGTGCATTAAAATTTCTTCGAATAATAATTAGCTTCTAGCATGCAAACACGTTTATTACACAAAAAATCAACTATATTGACAAAGCATAATGACGAAGAAGGAAATACATTAAGGAAATACAAAATTGAAAACCTAATCTAAATGGAAACATTATCTTATTACAAACACCAAGAAGACTTATTTATAGTAGGGCTTCATCCTACTCCCAGTGAAGTACCCAAGTAACTGTGTTCCATCAAAAGCCTCTAATTTACAAGCACCTATTTCAAGTATGAGTGATAAAAAATGACCCAACCAATGCACTTTGATTTTTCCTGGATGGTGCAGAAACTTAGAATCATAGAGAAGCACCATCTATCCTATCTCAAGCTTTTTATCCCTAATGATCCTGTCATGTCATGCTTTTTGCCTGGCCTTTTCTTGTTTTTGAATCCAACATGCTATTTCTCGGCACTCATCCAACTTGATTAACTTTTGAATCCATTCTTCTAATGCATGTTCATTGGCTCAACCTCCAGTGCACATAATACGTAAATAAGGTAGCATGAATTCCATAGGAAGATATGCTTTTGCACCAAATACTAACTAAAATGGTGTGGCTTTGTTCAACCTTTTATATGTTGTGCGATATGCCCAAAGCACTGGTGACACTTTATCATCTCAATCCTTCCTTCCAACATCACAAATTTTTGTCAATGTCTAGCTCAAAATCCTTTTAAAAGCCTCAGTAGTTCCATTTACCTGAGGATGATAGGGTGTATTCTTATGGTACGCAATCGTAAAATCCTCCAATAATATCCTGATTGTATCATTCAAAAAATGTGTGCCCCTATCACTAGTCAAACTCAAAGGACATCCATACCTTGTAATAATAGTTTCCCATAGAAACTTGGCTGCCATAGCCACTATACAATCCTTCGTAGGCATTGCTTGTGCCCACCTCGTTAGATAGTCTGTGCAAGTAATAATATAGAGTAATCCAGTCCTACATGCATATGGTGAAATAAGACCCACAAAATCTATAGCTCATTTCTTAAATGGTTCTACACTAGTAATAGGTCTTAAAGGCATGTTATCTCATTGACCTGGTTTCCCAAGACACTGATAGTTATCACAAGATTTACAATATGCTTTACAATATTTATATAGGTTTTCCCACCATAATCTAGTGAGTAGAATCTTACGCGTAGTGGTGTCACCTGTATAGTGGCCACCTATAATACCATCATGAGCTTCCTCTATGATGTCTGTAAATTCATGTTCCAGTATATAGTGGTGTAATACTTCATCCCAGCCTAACTTGTACACATCACCACTAATCAACATATAGGGTGTTGCGTGTATAGAAAGTTGTTTCTTCTCTAAGGATTTCATTCCATTCAGTGCCATACATATTCGTAGAAAGATAACAATGTCCTCAAATTCTGATGGTGCTCGTTGCAACCTATATAAATTTACATCGGGCATGGTATCTGTTATTGCCTATGCTTCTTCTCCTGACTATATTCTAG
The DNA here is from genome assembly GCA_019776745.2 of Taxus chinensis. Classification (NCBI taxonomy): domain Eukaryota; kingdom Viridiplantae; phylum Streptophyta; class Pinopsida; order Cupressales; family Taxaceae; genus Taxus; species Taxus chinensis. The sequence goes on along the minus strand of CM034149.1, from coordinate 238,127,984 downwards.
ATAAATGGTCTGGTCCAGAATTACTTTTCCCTGGTTTTACCATAGCTGTGAAATCAAACTCTTGAAATAAGAGTACCCATCTTCATATGCACCGCTATAAAATGGGAATGTTTACTAAATACTTCAGTGTCATGTGATCTGTATAAAATAAAAATGGTGTAGCTAGCAGGTACTATCTAAATTTATATAACACATAGATCATTGACAAAGCTTCAGATTTTGTAGTTGTGTAATTATTCTCTGCAGGAGTCAGATTTCTACTAGTGAAACAGATAGGATGATCTATAATACCTTCTCCAGGATGAGCCAACACTGCGCCAATGGCCATGCCAAAGGTTTCCACATGTACATGAAATGGTTGGTCCCATAAAGGAAAGCACATAATAGGCATAGTAGTAAGTTTCTCGTTTAATGTCTCGAATGCACGTTGTTGTCGTTCTCCCCATTAGAATGTCCCTTTTCCTTTCAGTAGCTCCTCCAAAGGTGTGACAACCTTGGCATACCCCTTTATGAATTTTCTATAATACCCCGTGTGACCCAAGAATCCACACACCTTAATTTGATTGGTAGGCTCTTTTAGGTCGATAATGACTGCAACCTTAGCTGGATCAGCCAACAAACCTCCTTGCATATTATGTGTCCTAACAGTATTCCAAATGGTGTATAAAATATGCACTTCTTGATGTTTAAAGAGATAATAAACTATCTACATATTTCAAACATTAAGCGCAAATTGTCACAATGATCCTTAACAAGTCCCTACACCATCCAATCATCTAAATAAACCTACAAGAAGTTGTGAATAAAATGTTTGAATGCCTAAACAACTATGCATGAAAAATATAACAGGTACATTTTTTAGTCCAAAAGGCATCACAATATAGGAAAAAATACCCCCATTCAATAGTAAAAGTAGTCTTTTCTTTATCCTCCTGGGAAATCTGAACCCGATGATACCCAGAGAATCCATCTATAAACGAATAGATTTCACGCCCTGCAACGCCTTCTAATATTTCCTCAGTGAATGGTGTAGGAAAGGGATCAGTCACACATGCAACATTCAACTCCATGTAGTCCACGTAGATCCTAATCTGGCCATCCTTCTTGATACTGATCACCATTGGTCTAACCCATTTTGGCTCATCTAGGTGCTTAATGATTCCAGACTTCAACATTTTTTCAATCTCTTCCTTGAACTTTTCATGCAAGTTGGGGTTCATCTAATAGGGTCTCTTTCTAACTGATTGTACACCTTCCTTAAGATTTATTTTCATCTCTCCTAATGATTTATGCATGCCTTTAAGTTCATGGTACCCCCAAGGGAATAAGTCTTGATAATCCTGTAGTAACTCAATGATTTTTCCACTTCATATTTTGACTAATAGTCTCCAATTATGGTCTCCTTAGGCTCAGCATCTGATCTAGTATTCACTTTCTTGAAAGGAATGATAACCAGATCATACCAAGCCAAGAACATAGATGTTAATCAAACACCATGATCAATAAGATGAAAGCAATTCGTCAAAATAGCTTTACATAAAACCTTTGTAAACAAATGAGCAGCAATATCATATATTATTATGGAACTCAATGCAATAGATTGAGAATTAGCCTTCCTTAAATAGGCAAGGAATAAAAATATAAGAACCAGTCAAGGTCGTAGATCAAGCCATAAATCAAGGAAATAACTAGTCATCAAAGAACTACTCAAGACCATAGATTTAGGAGAGAACTAGACATCAAGGATATAGTCAATACCATAGATCAAGGAAAGAACTATACCTAACAACTAGATAATATCTCCTAATATCTAAATAAGATAAAATAAATATCCACACACATAAGTGGGTGAGGACAAAAACAATAATGTACCTAGGTGAACATGAGCTAAGGTAAATACCTACTCTAACATTTCTTTTTCTTCATAGGTTCATGATAGGTGTGTGTGCTCTTATCTACAATGTCCAACACCTCACGCCTACCCGTTTGAATGGTCTACATCCAAATTTCTACTTCTTCATCATCCACTAAGTAGACTAGTTTTCCTTTTTATTTCTCAAGGCAAGCATCCTGAAGTAATGTGGCATCATCCTTTGTTTCTTCATAAAAATGCGTTCTTGAGTCTCCTTCATCAAATAACTCCTAAATGATTTCTTCTACCTTGGCACTATACCCCATAGTTAAGCACTTTATAACCTTTAATGCTTATTTCACCTGAGGTTTAGTAGAGAATAAGTCAAACGTCCATGTCATTCCTACCAATTTATAGTCTCTCTATGGAGTTCTGCATATACATACCAAGCACATGTGTAGCCTTGTAAAGTGGAATAAAACTTGTACACCCAAAGCAAAAGTAGTAAAGCTTCCCACCCCTCTATCTAGAGTTTCTCACACTGTTGAATATGGTGCTAAACAAGTTGATTGCCATGATAAGTAAAAATTTGAGTAGGTTTAATTCTCTTGAAGAACCTAGTAGTAAGAGCAATCCTAATTTCATTCCATCATATAAGATTATCCTTGTGAACCACCCACCAACGTGCTACTGTCCCACGTAGGGTATATGCTAGCATATTTCATCTCTCCAACTGGTCTATCCATTGTTCCTCCATGACACGTAGGAACACCATAGGTTTTCCTTCTCCAGTGTAACGTGTTACCGAGTTGTTACATATTCTCCTGATACAACGCGAGCGGATGTCCTTATCAAATTTACTCTATACTTCGTGCCCTACTAACTCATAGGTGCTATGAGCCCAATTATCACAATAAAAACTTGTAGTATCTCTAATAGACGATGCATCCTTCCACTAAATTATTCTTTCTTTAGATGGCTCATGCACCTTTGGGTCCCAGATGGCACATACATAAATCCTATTCAGGTCTTCCTCACTCAAGGGCTTAACATAGGGTACAGATTTTTCCATCTAGTAATGGGATGATAACCATTTCCTCCTTATTTTCAAATCTTATATAACCCTTGTTGAACCAAAGATCAACATTATTTTCATAGAAACAAGGATTCCCGAGCAGAGCTAGGAATTTATCTTCCTCTGTCAGCGCTAAGACCTCAAAATCTTCGGTGACCTTTGCTCCTTGTATGGTAATGGAGGCATCTTTTAAAACTCTAATGGGAGTGGCCTTAGTTTAGTTAGCCATGAACAATACATTCAAAGATGGTTGTAATTGATGTCTCCCCATTTCTACCCATGCATCTAAGGTAAGAACATTGAATTCTGCACTTTTATCAATCAATATACTACTCAAAAGCCACCCATCCACAACAACATTTTGAGTGATTTCCTTGTCATAATCTAAGCTATGAGGGGGAAGATTTGCATGTAGTATTTTTCATCTAGTCTCAATCCTTACATGCGGAGTGTTTCCTTTAACCAATTCCCTAATAGTGGAATGATATTCTCTTGGCACAACATCTTACACACTTCTTTCAAATCATCCATATCATATTGTAACGTCTTCAATGCTTTCTTTTGCTCCATCTTCCATGATTTCTACTTTAAATACTATATTTCACCCTGAATATTTCTGAGTAACTCCATGGTCTCTTGATAAACCTCCTTCTAATGGGTAGTATCTAGGTATTTTTCTTGTAGAACCTCTTCCTTAGTGATGGTAGGATTCTACTACAATTCTTCTTTGGCACGCGTCGCTTTTGCGCGGGTAGTGATCCTTACTTGTAATGCCTCAAATTTTGGTTCCAACTTGGGCATCCAATGATTTTCCATGGTGCATTATACCCTAACCATCCCTACACCTTTATTTTCTTGTTTATGTTACTTACTAATATGCTCATACAAGTTTGGACATTCCTCATAGCTATGATTCTTTCCACATAAATAACACGTAATATTTTGAGGACATTCATGCATGTAGTGGTCAGGATATACACATGTATAACATGTTCCACAAGGAAAATCACCTCGTCCACCACCATGGATTTTTCCTCCGAATCCACCATGGTAACCTTGACCTCTGCCATGACTGCCTTCATAATGCCCTTCATTCCGATCATAGCATGCCTGATTGTGATCCCAATCCTGATGCTCGTTCTTTCCTTTAGAGTTATCTGAAACTCCTATATGGTATACACCAATGTCTATAGCATCATGGATCTGACCAATTAGTTGTTAGTCTTTTGTGTCATGAGTTGTGGACCTATAAATTTTACAGTAATAAGAAACGTTCTTCCTTATTGCACATTGTAATAATGGACAATGACTAGCATTATGGTTTAAATGACATATCTCACAATCCAACAAAAATGAGTGTACTGATCTACGAGGAAAAATATCCTTTTTGTTACCTTCTACTTCACAATATGTGCACCAAATCCCTGTACACGTCTCATGTGCTGAATTTTCCGATAGCTTCTCCAACTACTTTTCCATAGCTGTGATATGTGCTTCTAAAAATGGGCTGGCCACAGTTTCCATACTTTCAACTGTCTTAGCGTGTAAGGTTGTTTCAAGTGCTTCACATAGATTAGTGTATGTCTTATGTGATAGTGGCCTTCCAAAAGGTGTAATAAGACCTCCAACAAACCATTGTGTATGTTATCTTACATGGATATCATAAGAAAGCTTAGATAACAACGTTTTGAAATGAGCATCATACTCTCTGACACTCTTAGTAGTGCCTTGCTTAATATCCTTGAGCATGCTTATAATATTCTTCTTGAACTCCGGGATGTGAAAATCTTTAAGGAAATCATCTTTTAAAGTTGTATAGTCTACAGAAGTTTGATCAAAGTCAAACTCTTTGTACCAACTGTGTGCGTGCACTTGTAACGTGGTAGCGAATTGACTTTCCCTACGCTCAAAAGTTATGATTCCTTTGGTGTGCCACAGTATTTCACACATGTGCACATGTTTAGCAGCATCTTCTATGACCCTATACTCTATATGATAAAGAGGCATCTCCATGTAATTATTCTAGGGTTGGTGCAGACCTTGCCCACCTGATCCAGAACCTCTTGTGTTTCCTCTGCCTCTAGAACCACCAAATCCACTAGAAATAGAACCACCTATACCTCCTAATCCTAAACCTATAGCCGGAGTTAGACCAGAATATACACTCCCCTGTGTCCCAATAGTAATACTAAACTACACCCCTACGGTTTACAAAGTGTTACTACTCCTCGAAGACAGTCCAAAATTCTACACTCCTAAATTATGTGCAGAAGATACACCTAAAAAGGTACCTCTGAACAATAACAAATTCATTTTTACTACCATTGATGTGCTTCTTATATGACTTACTCCTACTCTCCTACTACCCAAGTTAGCTTGCTGACTATTTATCGTACTAGATACTGGAAGACCAAGTGCAAGGGCAAGGTTATCAAGTAGATTTAGATGTGCCCCCGTGGCCTAATTCATCTCTATTATCATGCTTCTACGTGAGGCCAAGGGGGGTTCCCTATCATGCTTTCCCACATGGGCGAGTTCCTTATGCTCTGGTTCCACGTCGTCTGCGTGAACTTCAAATCCTTCTCGAGCCATCTCTCTCCTCAACACCATCCGCTCTATAACATCCTGATGCTTCTTTATCTCCCTTTTGCACACCTCATTGTACTTAAGTCTCCTTTCTTCTCTCTGTCTTTCTACTATTAGGTCTTCCATCTTGTGGTGGGTTTTAGTTAGCCATTAGTTTTCTCTCTAAGTTCATGGTTACCATCAAAAAATTTATCGCAATTGGAATGCCTTACAGGTAAGTTCCCTTGGGATATCATAAAAATTGGAATTCAGCTACCTCTGGGCACAAATAAGTGGAAATTGATTACTCCAAGATATAGTTGTTCAAAACACCATGGAACCAATTATCCATAGCATAAAGGGTATGAAATTCTTCCTGCATCTAGACAAGTGTGCGATACCTCCAATTTCATTTAGACACATAAACAACCAACCACTCGTACAATTCTACCAGAAAGATAGCGAATAATCTCTCATATAAATAGTCATATAGATTATCATCCACCCACATGCGTGTGTCAGACTCAGATCCAATGCTCAAGCTCCATGTGTATTCTTATTCTAGTTTGTGTATCCACTCCTTAACACTTGTTAGGGTCAACCAGTATGTCTTCATCATGAACCATCCTAAAAACAACTAAAAAATAGGTCTCAGGAATGGAACCAATGATGTAGCTTAGAATTTACTAGTAAACACCTAGGCGCGTTGGTTCATCACTCAGCCTAGACTGAGCGTTCACTCGAAGCACATAAAGGTATCAGGCCCCTTTTTAGGGTTGTTGTTGCATGTTGTTAGCATGATGAAGACTTAATGCATTCAGATCCATAATTAATACATCATTCTACAGTGCATGTTCAAATCTAAATCTAAAGAATAACATATTTAAATGATTACCATGATGAAATCAAGCATGCAAGATCCAATTATACTCAGATTTAACACTTCGATTCAGCCAATACACTCCATTATATTAAACATGATAAATACACAAAAACTCATTCCAATAGATAATACCATACTTTATGCGTGCATCATATTTGGCATCATAACCTCATAAGAATTCAGTTCTCACATCCCATTCCTATACTACACATTTCATTACATATTTATAAGGGTGGTGATTTTCCCTTCACCACTTATCTACTCCCAAAATAGGTTGTATGATAAGAATATCCATGTGCCTTTACAATTACAGCCACACATGCAAGTATGTTAATAATAGATCTCTCCTAGTTAACTATTAGTAGCAATTATATCTTTAGCCCGCATCCATGCAAAGCACTCCATATCCACGCTTTCTAAAATAGTCAATGTGTTTCATGCAAGTATTTTCCCATTTTTGTGCTTCGCATGTCATCTCCCACAAATAGATCATAACCGTGAAAATGGCTAAGTCTTGAATCTATCTATGTCCTTTGCACATGATTCCTTCTTGATCCTCCTGCACCTTTGAACGCACTATGCTCTTCCACATGAATCTTTTGTATGCCTTCTACTAAGTGTTATACATTTTCTTCTCAACACCAATACATGGAGGTATTTCAGCCTAAAATCACCAAACCAATCAATGAGATGGCCCAATCTGATTACAAGATCAGCACCATTCCCCTTAGACTAGAAACACATGAAGGAAATGCTCACATGTTTAAGGAATCTTCCACTCACCTTCTTGTGAGAAACCAAAGGTATAAGGACAAATTGATCAATTGGAAGATCATATAAAGACCCTCACCTCATATGTGCAAAAATTCATGGATATGAATATTTCTCCATATCTCTAGGCTGAATAAGTTACTCCCACCAATATCTTTGACCAATAATCCATCAGAAAGACACAAGGTTTCACCATGCAAGGCAAAGAAAATGATAGATGGGTGAGCTAGATTCTGGAAAAAGGTAAAAGTTTTCTTCCTAATATCATTTCATTGTTTGATTACATGAGAGAAATGGCCATGAAATTAATAATTATTGTATAATAAATTGAAAAATAAAAGGAGCATTAGTACCAGGTGTTTCCATTAGTTATTTATTTTGGAAAAGTTAACTCTTCGCTATTGATGACAAAAGAGGTATTCAATTCTACATCTAAAGACTTATCTCAAGTTTGGGATAGAACTCTGGTTTCTCACTAAAAATGCTAAAACATTCCCTTAGTGAATTGAATTCATATGAGGAACTTGCTTCAAAGATTCAAGAGGATTTCAATGTTGAGATACATAAATTTGGAGTGTCAGCAGTGGATGATAACACTTTGTTGGATGATCTGTAGAATCAATTTGAAGATCTTTTCAAGAAGGTTGTAGATCCTTTTCCTTCAAAAAAGACACTCCCTTCACACACAACCAAACCACATAAAACTTAATTCACATCTAAACACTTCTTATTAGGTGCACCTACTTTTATTTCATCACCAAGATGATAATTCAACTCGGTGTTCTAGCCTAATATAAGCAATCTGGTGGGTAGTATATCAGCTAAGCACCTGAAACCCTTATCACTTCAGGACTATGAAATGAGGGGGTATGCCCCAATATCATGCCTTATACTGACACCAACACAAATTTAGGCCTCATGTACCTTTGGTTATATTGAGGACTTTGGCCTTTAACTTACCTGAAACCAACCTTAGAAAGTCATTTCTTAGTACCTTTTTTGCCATTTTTCTCATTTCATATTTTTTTAAAAATTAATCAAGATAAACAAAAATTTCTTCTGTGACTTGTTTGTAGTTGTTTGAAACAAACATTTTTATTTTTCATTGATTGTGTGTTCAGTTCATGGTTCCTACTAGAAAACAATCCCATCTATAAAACACTGATAACATGTCTAGTTGTCTTCAATAATCCCTTGATAATCTTGAAACCCACCTTCAGAACATTGTTAGAAGTAGAATGATTGGGGGTGAATCAGTAATATAATTGCTTAACCATTCAACATTCCTTATCCATTATATGAGAAATATCAACTTATAAAGCCATCAAGTAACACATCAACCATCCATATAAGCATAGAACAAGAGAGAACACATGAACATGATATTTAAGTGGGAAACCCTCAAGGGGAAGAAAACCCACTGAATCTCTACATATATTATTCAAGACAAAGGACTCCTGTGAATATTACACATCACAAGATATTTCTTTAGTGATGCATTGACCCCAAAAGGAGCACTAACCCCTAGTTTAGTAGAGTGTCAACCCTACAAGGAATGTACACCCCTAGTTTAGTAGAGAAAAAAATCTAAAAGGAGGATACAACCCCCAAATATGACCAAGTACCCACTTAGCCACCAGATATGAAGATCACTTAATGTATATGTTGCTCAACCAATGAATTGTGATCACTTTTTCAGTCCTCTTCACTCAAAAATATCTCAAAACAACCTTCTTGTCTTCTTCACTCTAGGTATCCTTCACCAATCATGATTAGGTAGAGTTAACTATCTCTTTAGATGTATAATTCTCTCTCATCATGGATACTAATATGTACAACACATCCTCAATCAAGCCTCTAAATCACTCATTCTCATGCACACCAATTAGGTCTTCTTCTCCAACTAGGTCATATATGGATGACCTTCTTCCATCTCACCATTTTCAAATCAAAAACATAGAATAACTCTCCATCATTTTCAAGGCTTATAACTCTTCAAATTTTCCCTCATATCCTACTCATACCCTCTTCCAAAATTAGATACATTCTCATCATCTAAGCCTTCTCAAATGAACCTTCTCAACTTACTTATGTATAAGTCACATGCACCCACATCATGTAGGTCATCCTTAATAGAGAACATATCACAAAAACATCATAATATCATCATGATTACATTATACACAAGACCATATGGGTCGGTCATATCACCTTCATACTAAAATTTCTTCATTAGGTCTCCAATAGGACTAATTACACCAAAAATCCTTCTTGTCAAAACAAAACCACCTTGTACCTACATGGCCATCACCAAATCCTTGAATAAATTCAATAACATCATAAATTACCTCATCGTGCTTCCACAATTCTTGGAAATTTTTACATCATCATCTCATGCCATGAAACAATCTCAAGAAAATGTTTGTTCTTTTGCACCGAACCCTAGACCTCAAATATGAGGCTCAATACCACATAAAATGACATCATCTATGCAAGTGTTATATATCACTGGAAATCTCTTAATCTTGTCTACATCACCAAGTTCTCATAATAACACAAATACAACATTATATTCTTCAAAATAATTTGGTAAACAAACTTCACTAAAACTATATTTTAATCCCCAAAGACCAGTCATGCAAGATAGGGCACACTTGACCTCCAAAAGGCTCAGCCATGATCATAAACCATCATGGTCATGAATTACAACTCACATGATTTAATAAATTCTAAATTAGTTACCTAGTCCATAGACAACTTTTCAAAAAATTGAAAATCTCCAAAAACTGCAAATTCAAGTAGGGTCCATACACAGTCAAGACACAAAATATCCATTATCAAAAATTTGGAAGACTCCTCTACAACATCCAATCATAAAACTTGATCAAATAATTCATTCAGATCCACCATAATTAATATTTTATCTATTGCTCTCAACCTATGGTTTTAAAGTCATAAAAGAGCAGTTTCCTTGTTAACAATGGTTCATAAAACTGTAGCAAACGAAAGGCCTCATTCTAGTTGGAAAGTCTTCTGAGCAGACCTATTTATTCAGAATTGTGTCATTTTTGTTGTTATTTATGCTAAAGGTATTCTTGAGTGTATTATGTTATCTAGGTGGCATAGGAGCTTACATGAGGTGTCATTCATCAAATATGATGAAGGTTGATTGATAGTAAAGTGTTTTGGTGTCATAATGTGTTGTAGTGGTATGATGTCCTTAGCTAGTAGGTGTCATGGTGTGAGCTCCAAAGGTGATACAAGGTTTTTACATGTTCTAGAATTTCCAAGAAGATGTGTCAGAGGTATATTGAGGTCTACAAGGTGAAGACAAGGTCAATTCACTTGAGGTGAGTTTTAAGCCATGTCATTCTAGGCTTAATCCTAGACCTAATGCATAGTATATGGCATGGTTGCTTGAATTAAGAAGTAGGGAAGTCCTTTTTATGCATGTTTAAGGTGTTTTTAGGTTGTATAAAAATTTTATGCTATGTTCAAGGCCATGTTTCAAGCTAATACAAGTTCAAGGTCCTTTTGGAGAAAGACTACAAGACAAGGCAAGTAAAACACGGGAAATTCATGGTGTATGGAAATTTTTAGGTGTCTAAATGTATATATAAAAATTGGAGAACATAAATGATTTTGTTTCGTGTGTGTGTGTGTGTGTGTGTGTGTGTGTGTGTGTGTGTGTGTGTGTGTGTGTGTGTGTGTGTGTGTGTGTGTGTGTGTGTGTGTGTGTGTGTGTGTGTGTGTGTCTTTTAAGTTTCAGGTCATGGTTATGAAGAGAATGCAAGAAAAGTGGTTTTTAGATCTACTAAGCTCTCAAAATGTCATTCCCAACTCGAAGCTCAACTTTGTAGTGCTCATTCACACATGAAAAATTTTTGGGGACCCAATCCATTCATCATATTTGAGGCATGGATTCAATATTTTTTATCGTTGGAATGAGGTTAAATGATGGCATGTGCTTTATAAATGATTTATAAGAAGATGAGTGGGTTTAAACCCTAGTTCTAGAGTGATAGCAAAGATTTGATGAGTATGGTCTCTAAATGGATTGGGAAGGAAAAATTGATTCTTCAGGGATGAAAAATACTCCTCATAGCTCATTTTATTGTTGGTGGCATGCTCGAGGTGTGTCTAAAAACTACATAAATATCTTTTTTTAGAAGATTTGTAGGTACAGTCTTGGGTTGTAGGGTTTATGATGTCAATCCAACTATCTCATAAAGCTTAGGATATGATATAAGTTCTCATGAAAATTTGGGTAGGTTATAGCATAAAATTGGATGAACATTGGTCTCATAAGTTGAGCCTACCGCTAAAGGGCTAGAATGATGCAAAACCAGTCATGGATGGTTTGAAGGTGTGCTATGATGTTAAAATTGCATATTGTAGCATAGATCTTATTGGACTTGAATAGTCTTGTAGAGGTCTCATATGATGTGTGTGATAGATCTCATATTGTTGATCAGTTAAGGTGTTTTTTTGCTTAATCTTCTAATTACATAATAAGCCCTATTAGGCTATGTCAAGAAAGGTGGTTTGGTACATGTGTGCTATAAGGTGAAAAATATCCATGTGACCTATGTTTATTTAGTGTTATTAGAGATGTGTGTCATGAGGTCCCTTGATATTTTTTCCAAGTTCTTTCAAGTTACTTGGAAGTGGTACATTTGAGGTGTTGGAGCATGTTGACCTCAAGACTTAGTTCTTGAGGGCTAAAACATACTTTTAGCAGTCTTTAGATATGCATGCATTTTGAAGTGTTATAACTTGAATTTGAAGGTTTCTATGACTTGTTTAAGATATCATTACTTTGAGATATTTCCATTTATATGATACATGATCATTTGTTGAAGATTTTAGAGGCTATGAGAATAATTCTCACTTTCTGAGGACTGATAATTTAGGTTCCTTTGACATAATTAAATATGCTGTGATTTTCTTGGTTGTGTGTTCCATGATGAAAATGGATGATGTAGAGTTATTTGAGCCTATAGGATGAGTGAGAGAGGATGTTCCTCACTTGTGTAGAGCTAGTTTGAAGCCATGATGAAATTTTCTATGTTCCATTTTAGAGATTCAAATGGGTGAATAGTTACGTGTGAAGACCTAATGTTTAGGCCTAATTAAGAAGTCTTGTGTAAGTTTTTGCGTGAAAGTGGTCTATGTCTGACCCATAAGGTCTATTGATGTGATTTATATGCATATTTGGAATGTATTATAATGTTTTTATGACAAGACCAACCTTAATGGTCTTATCTGACCTATTGTTGTTTATTTCAAGAGGTATTTTAAATATAAAGATGAAGTGTGCTATGTGCTCATTTGAGCTAGTGTTGATGAATGGAGATGTGAGCAAGATAAGAGGAGAAGTTTCAGAGAGTGTTATGAGGGATCTAGAGGCATAGATAAAGGAATATTATGAGCATGGATGAGTATGTAGAAGAGTAGAGGTGTAATATTTCAAGGTTCATTAGATATAATCAGCATATGAAGGTGAAATTTATGAGTGAAGAAGGAGAGATGGAGTTATTTGAGAAGATTTTGAGTGAAGATGGAGTTGAACAAAGTGATCACAATCAAGTTGTTATAAGCAATAATAACTTCAAGTGACTCATTAATATAATAGTGATCTAGATGGGTGCTTGTTAATCTTAGGGGGTTATAGCCTGCTTGTAAAGTTAGTTCCTCTACTGAAGCTATGGGTTGGTGATCCTTGTGGTATTGGTTCCTCACTAAAGTTGTAGGGGTTAGTTCTTCTTGTGGGGTTGGTGCCTCACCAAAGTTGTAGGGGCCGGTGCTCCTTATGAAGTTAGTGCTTCACTAAATTCCTTTTTGTTGTGTAATATATGCAAATTTTAAATGGGTTTTCTTCCCCTTAAGGGTTTCCCACTTTATATCTTGTTTTCTTGTGTTCTCTTTATCTTGTTCATGTACTTGTGAATGGTTGTTAAAAATGTTAATAAGCTCACATTGATGCATGTTGAATGGTTAATGGTTCACACAAGTTAAATACAATTAAATGAAAATTTTAATACACTGATTCACCCCACCTTAGTTATTATTCTTCCAAAAATCTTCAACTTTCCCCAAAATCCCAGCCTCCCATTCAAAGCACACATTCTCCAACAAGCATCAAAAATTCAACTTCAAGCTCAAAATCTCACCTCCTTGAACTTGGTAAGGGAAAAAATCTCATAACATGCTTAAACTTGAAAACCAACATATAAAACTTTGTTCAAAACTCAAGAATAACTTTATCCACCTTTTCCAAATCTTAGCTTTGCATGTCCATCCTCAAATCTCTCTAAGTTATCTCATTTGGCCACCTAGGGTTTGAGAATAGGTCTAGTGTAGACTTAGAAAACATGCCTTCACCTCAAAATTGCACTCTCAGATACTTTTTAGTGTCCCCACACATCATTTACAAGATCCTCATGCTATATCGATGCTTGACCAGATCAAACATACCTATACTTCACCAAACCATACCATACCTGATTGCACTAGGTTTAGGACTCAGTCTAGTTAGACTTGTACTAACCCATGCCTTAAGTAAATTTTTCTTGTCACCATCAATCAAGCTCTCTAATACATATACCATGTCACTCTGTATTTACTATACCATATAGCACCTTTATAAAACCTCTGGAGCTCACTCAATAGTCCATGAAAGCTTAACCATTCCCTAAATCATGAAAATGCCCCAAGACACCATGCTATATGACAAATGCAACACCTTTTGACAATAACATTCTCCTCTTATGCATACCAAGACACCATTTTACATCAATGATACTTTACATCAATGAAACCAACATGAAACATATACAACAAGCATCCTCAATATGATTGAGAAACTTTAATCACCTTTAGCGATAAATCAAGAACCCCCACATTCTCCTAGTACCCAATTAGCCACATCAGAGATCTCAGATCCACCTAGCCCATAATTCGTTGAAAATGGTGATCCATTTTTCACAAAAATTGTGGATTCTGATGCAATGGCCCTTAATGCCAACATTTTTTCCTGAGATGTCTTCCTCCAATGACCATAACCCACACAACAACCTCCTATCACTATTTTCACCTTCGACACTTCCCAACTCATTAACTCTAATCATGAGCCAACCATCCAAAAAATTCACCCTTATTCCACTTCTTATGGGTTGGGAGCATCAGTACCCACTTCATCATCCCCTATCATCAGTTTTCACCTTAACGATCTTTCATCACAAAACACGTCTAACAAACCACCATATCCATCTTCCCCTCCCTCATTATGCTCAACAACCTCTTAAAATAACATTAAGACATCTCCTTTCACATCTAGTCCAACAGTATCCAGTGATTTTCCTACACCTCTTATGTGCTTGGTTGTCATTCCACTTATTTTATATCAACCCATCTCTTCACAACAACCTACGTCCTCAACCCAAACTTTATTTATGTCTATCTCCATATCAATACCCCTTATTAATACAAGTTCTATTACTAGTACTCGCCCCTCTTCACAATAGCCATCCACTACCCCTGTCTCACACAGCCATTCTCAATATATACTATATCCATCCTAAAATTTCATCAACACTTCCATCCCATCTCATTATATACCACATCCATCTTAACCCCCTAACAATTTTTTATTCCCATCCCTTATCAGTACATTCAATCCTCATAACCCTTAGTCTCTCAACATTCCCATGAGTGTTCCTCTTTAGCATAATGTCTCGTTACCATATCATCTATACCAATAGTCAACTCCACATGTCTATAATCAACCTAGCTCATCATCATTCAACCCTCAATAACCATCACAAAACTACCCCTTGAAAACACTCAAGAACACTATTGCAAGTCTTAAATCCACTACCATGGATCCTAAAAACACCCTCCCCTATGAATAGATATGTAATGAACCTATTCATCTAGCATTACCTTTCAAATCCTATCCCCCACACTGGGAACTTCTAAATTTTATCAATTTCTATAGTAAGGAGGATCCTTAACAACAGGTTTGATATTTTGGCCATGCATGTTATCTCATCGCACATGACTAAGACCTTATTTTGAGGACATTTCCCATGTCCTTAGTAGCACCCATGCTTGATTGGTATAATAGTATGCCACAGTACTCACTCTTATCCTTTTCACAACTCATGCAATTATTCTTATAACATTTCTCCAGTAATATTTCTCATAACATTTCTATTAAAGATATCTACACTTTTAAACAGTTTGAAGGAAAATCTCTTGTAGAATTCATCACTCGTTAGCGAGGGATTATCAATCAATTATCCTTATCCCTACCATAAATCGATTTGTTCACTCAATCTTGCACTAAACACATATCATCAACACTTCAAATACAGTCTTTCCAAACATTTGACAAATCCTTTACCATGGCTCACAAATTAGAACTTTGTGCCCTCAAAGATTGTAAAGTCAAAATCAAGTCTAATAAAGCAAAACTTGAGTCCGCATTCAAAAATTCTACGAGTAATGATAATTTCAAAGGCCATTAAATGCATTCGTCATAAAATATACGTCCAAAGGTCATTTGGATTTCAAATTCACCTAACCCCAACGTAACTATACACCCATCAAAGAATCCTATAGTGTGGTTTTTGACAAACTCCTAGCAACATATATGATCAAACTTCCTCCTATTAGCCCTATTGACACATTAGTTTTCAAACCCTCATAGTATCAAGAAAATGATTATTATAAATACCACCAAGTCCAAGGCTACGACATTGAAAAGTGTCATTAGTTTAGAAACTTCCTCCAAGATCTTATCAACTGAGTGACTTATAACTTGAAAATCCAAATGCACCTCTGAATAAGAACTTGGATGCCTTTAAACATCCCTTTCCAAATCATGTCCCATCCACTAGTGAACCCCAATCCAATGTTTCTAACTCTCACCACACTATCAATATTATTAAAGATCTCTCACCTACACCTTTAACACCTAGCACTTATGGCATATAAACCCCAACCGAATCATCGTATTCCTATAGTCTCACCACTAATAAGACCATGAACCCTCCTACACCTACCACATCCTCACTAGATCCACCTATTGCCTCTTCAAAATCCATAGAAAATAAACCTATCATAATAATCAAAAAAATATCTTTCAAAGATCATGTCAACTCACATCACATATAAAATTTCAAAATATCCACTACATATCCCACAAACCACTTATCCAAGAAACCAAAAACTATATCACAAAATTGTCAAATGACCTCACTGCAAAATGTAATTTCCCAGCCCTCCATCTTAGGGCCTCATCCTTCATATAAATTCACACTCACCATTATAAAATCCAAGATCAATCATCAATCGACATAAATTATTCATATAAAAAATGACCTCATCATCCCCAACCTACAAATCATCAAACGACATACAAGTCCCTTCATCCTCATCTCATACAATATCTACAGGGTATTAGACTACAACCCTCGAAAGGCTCATCCAACTATCAATCATAACATTACCTTCCATTAATTCATCTAGCTTATGAGGGTTGAAATCCTCTGTTAGGAAATAAGGGATAAAATATGTGGAATAATCCCTCACAGAATTGCAACAGTAGAAAATACTATGCAGAAAATATTACAGATCTCAAATAAAAGTGCAGAATAAAATTAACACAACACAAAGAGACATTATTTAACATGGTTCACCCAATTTGGGTTATGTCCACAAAGAACCACTAGCTCATATTTTATTACAAGCCACCACTCTCTCAATATAATACCTAGATCTGTTTGTTGCTATGCTCAACAAACTCTATAGAATTCACACCCAAATTTAGACATATCTGCAATGTTACATCATACCCTACCATATGCACAAAACCACATAAGTAGACAAATGCTTAAGACAGTTTTACAAAACCGTGGGTATCAAAACCATGGGCGAAAACCATGTCCCATAAACCTATGGGTCATAAATCCCATGCCCATATGAGAAGAGCACATTTCCTCGTATATAGGCCACAATTTTTTTTTCTCGGGGGCTATACCCTCATACCCCTACTCGAGGCCTCCACCCGGTCCCGAACCCTGGCGAGACAACTATGGAAAGTGTACAATACTATTAGTGTGTAGTATTCACCACTTTCAAACATGAAAATAGGCTCCATAACCTAACAAATCTCCCACTTGGAGACAATTTTTCCTCTGAGCAAGCTTCTTAACCCTTCACCGTCGTCTCGTGAATCCCAACCAAAGATGAAAACAAATTTAGTTTCTCCCTTTTGGCCACCTTGGGTCATCATGTCTGATAGGATTATGATTGGTATGAATCTTCTCCAACTTCAACTACTCTTCCTCTAAAAGTTGTTCCTGATGAAATAGTATCTAAGCTATATATGCTTTGTCCTAGAGTGGAAAGAAGAGTTCTTAGCTAGGTGTATATCACTCTGACTATCACTATGTAACTTCCCTTCCTCCTACTTATGCCCCAACTCCTCAAGCAATTTTTATAGTCACCAAATAATCTCTTTGCTTGTCTTGTGTGGCAGAAACATACTCAGCCTTCATGGTTGACAAAGCCACCAACTTCTATAGTCATGAAATCTATACTCACTGTTGTCCTACCTACCACTGTAAATATAACCTATGTCATGCTCCTCCTGACTATCTACATCTACTAGTGATATCTGAATCTACATAACCATGCAAAGTGGTGTTTGATCCACTAATAGCACAAAAATGTCCCCATAGTCCCTCTCACATATCGAAGGATCCACTTTACTACCTGCCAATGGTCTTTACCTGGATTACTCATAAATCTACTCACAGACTCCTGTTGCATGGGAAATATCAGGCCTCGTGCATGCCATGGAATAAATCAAACTGCCAACCACTGATGAGTAAGGTACCTTAGACATATGGTTTCTCAGCTGCTCTATCTTAGGACACAACTCTTTCTGATAACTTGAAATTGCCTTGCTAAAGGAGTCCCAACCGGTTTAGCATCCTACATATTAAACCTCTCTAAGACCTTCTTAATGTACTCTTCCTGAGATAAAGTCAGCTTTCTGTTCCTTCCCATCCCCGAGATATCCTTCATAGCAAAGGATTTGTTTGACTGCCCCAAAATCCTTCATAGAAAAGGAGTCACTTAGCTGCTCTTCTTAAGTACTTTTATTTCCCACATGTTTTTACCTACAACCAACATATCATCCACATACAGACACAAGATAATATAACTTCCATCCTCAAATTTCTTGGTATACATGTAATAGTCAGAATGGCATCTAATATAACCTTGCTCCATCATGAAGCTATCAAAATTCTTATACCATTGACGTGAATCTTGTCTTCAAGCCATGCAATCTCTTCTTCAGTTTGCACACCATCTCCTCTTTACCTTTGACCTCATAGCCCATCTAGCTGCTGCATATATGGATCCTCCTCCAAATCACCATAGAGAGATGTAGTCCTTACATCAAGCCTGCTCTAAGTGTAAGGATTCTTGTTGCAGCTATTCCAAGAACAGTTCTAATAGAAGTCATTTTTACTACAAGAGAAAAAATCTCATCATAATCTATACCTTTTTTCTGTACAAACCCCTTGATCATCTAACCGAGGCCTTATATCTTTTCTTTCCTCCTTCCTCTTTGACTCTTCTACACCCACTTGTTTCTGTAATGCTCTTTTTCCTTAGGGTAGCTTCACCATATCCCATGTTTGGTTCTTCGTGAGAGCCTGATGCTCCTCATCTATGGCTTGCTCCCACTTCTTCTTGACATCTACTTGCATTGATTCATCAAAGCTCTCTAGCTCTCCATTATCACTGAATAATAAATAATAAAGAGAAGGATAAAAACGTTCAAGTTATCTTCTTACCCTAGAATATCTCCTCAATAGAGGAGTTTAGGGTTCCTATGTTGAGGAGGTTCCTGAACCTGATTCATGTATCACTTTCCCATCCGGAAAGATCCTCTACCACTATATATTCTTTCTTGGATTCTTCCATGTTTTCCTATAACTGCTACTTATACATAAATTTCTCATTAAAGACCGCATCCCTAGATCAAATTATTTTCTTGTCCTTAATACTCTAACATTTATATATAAAGTCATCACCACCATAACCAATGAAATTATATTTTTCTTATTTATCCTCTAACTTGATCCTATCATCATTGTTTATATGAAAAAAACACCTCACATCCAAAGACTCTAAGAAATGAATAATCAACATTTCTTACCATACCAAGCCTCCTCAGGTATGCCTCCATCCAAGGCACTTGAGGGTCCTATATTTATCAAGTACACAACTATGTTCATCACTTCTGTACCCAAAAAGAAAGAGGTGGTATCCTGCATGTAACCTCATGCTCCTATCACATTCCATTATTGTTCTATTCATCCTTTATAACACCCCATTTTCTTACGGAGTTCCTAGAAACCATCTTTTACTTGCAGATTCCATTCTTAGAATCAATAATCATTAAATTCATTGCTTCAATACTCCCCTCCATTATCTGGCCTGAGACATCTTAGATTAAGACATGTTTGATTCTCTACCAAGAATTTCCATTTAACAAAAGTGTCAAATACATTAGATTTGTTTTTAATACAATAAACCCAATATTTCCTTATTGCATCATCTATAAAATTAACATAATAACTTGAACCCCCAAGAGATGATACCCGAGCTGGCCCTCACACATCAAAATGCACCAACTCTAGCTTACTCTCTTTCTTTGTAGGTCCAACCTTGATAAATCTTACTCGCTTCTATTTTGCCCATACATGAATTCCTCACTGAACTCTGAAACTTGTTTTTGTATATCTAGGAAAATCCTTCTTTATGATCTCCAAGCCCTTATGGCTCATATGACCGAGCCTATAGTGCTGCACATTATTGTATCTACTTCTGAAGAGACAAGATTACAAACATTAGTTCTATAAGTGCTTAAATAAAAGGTTCTAACCTTCTTACCTCTTACCACTACAAGAGCACCATTGGTAACCTTCCAAAAGTCCACTATAAATATCACAATACAACCATCACTTCCTAACTGCGCTGCTAATATCAAATTTCATCTTAATATAGGCACATGTCTGACATCCTTCAATATCCAAGTATTCCCATTCTGCATCTTTACCCGAAATAGCATCTTTTCCAACTATGCTCCAAGGCTCGTTATCACCAAGAAAAACATGCCCAAAATCTCATTAAACATAATCAACAAAATAATGCCTATGTGGAGTAGCATGGAAAGAATCCCATCGAATCTGAAACCCAAGATTCAATAATATTGTGCAAAGAAAGAATAAAATCATCCTGACATACATTACACGTTGCCACATTTTCCTCGTTGTTTTCTTCCTGTTGTTTCTTCTTGTCCCAAAGCTCCCAAAAATCTTTCTTTGCATGCCCATATTTTTCACAGTGCCATCATACTATCTTGCTTTTAGATTTTGACCTTGTAAGATCCTTCGATTTTCCACAACTTCCTCTATTCTTTTGTCTCCCTCTAGTTTCCACTATCAAAGCATTCCCTAAAGTAGAAGATTCCCTAGAGCTTTTTCCTCACATTTCATTGCTTAGAATCACCCCTACAACATCCTCAAACTTCAACTTTGAGTTAGTTAGAACCGAGTTGCTTACCGCCATTACCAGGCTATTCCAACTCTCAGGTAAAGAGCACATAATTAATAAAGCCCTAACTTCTTCATCAAATTCTATTGTAATCGAAGCTAGCATATTTACAATTGTATTAAAATAATTTAAATGATTTGATATTAAACCATTCTTAGACATCTTCATATTAAACAACTTTTTCATTAAAAAATATCTTATTAGAGGTAGAGGGTTTTTCATATAACTTCCCCAATGCATCAATCAGTTCTTTTTTAGTCTTTTACTTTGAAACATTAAATAATACTGAAGATGCAAGACACAATTAGAGTGTCCCAAGTTCCTTCAAATCCAGAAAAGCCCATTTTACATCTGTCACACTCAAGGGGTTTGTTCACCTTTTTAGACAATGGAATATAAAGATCCTTTTGATAAGGGTAATCTTCCATCTGCATCTTCTAAAGACTGAAATCCTATGCCCATTGAATTTATGAACCCTTGATCTTCCATCATCTGTGTCATAACTCCCACTCAGGCTAAAAACTTTCCCTTTGATTCAACACTTAAACAAACTAAACCAAGATCTAATACCAATTGTTAGGAAATAAGGGATAAAATATGCAGAATAATCCCTCACAGAATTGCAACAGTAGAAACTAATATGCAGAAAATATTATAGATCTGAAATAGAAGTGTAGAATAATAATAACACAACAAAAAGAGACAATATTTAACATGGTTCACCTAATTTGGGTTACATCCACTGAGAATCACTTGCTCAGATTCTATTACAAGCCACCACTCTCTCCATACAATACCCATATCTTTTTGGAGCTATGCTTAACAAACTCTACAGAATTCACACCCGAATTCAGACACATCTGTAATTTTACATTATACCTACCATATGCACAAAACCACATAAGCAGACAATTGTTTTAGCAGTTTTACAAAACCATGTGTATCAAAACCATGGGCCAAAACTGTCCCATAAACCTATGGGTCAAAAATCATGTCCATATGAGAAAATCACATTTCTTGGTATATTCAGCACATTTTTTAAGGCAAAAACAATTTCTCGGGGTTGACACCCTTAGATCCCCGCTCAGGGCCCAGCCCGGCCCCGAACCCCAGCAAGACAATTGAGGAAAGTGTACAGTACTCTTAGTGTACATTCTTCAACACTTTCACACATGAAAATAGGCTCCATAACCTAACATCCTCTTGGTAAAACTTTAAATCATTTTGTGTCTACCACCAAACACTAGGAAACTCCACTAAGAACTGCAAGCCCTCCATGTTATAATTTGAATCCTTGTTTACAAAGGGATTATACCCATAGATTTAAAACATCTAAATAAAATCAAAGTAATGTGTCAAACCTATAAACCCACACTTTCTGAACCACCATCCAACACCACATCTACATCCAACAAAAGTGAGTCCTCTTCCAGTAAAACCCTTCTCCCTCAGAACCAAGTGTTTCCAATAAATACAAGAGAATGCACATAATACCCTAAGCACTCATATCAAAAAGGGATAAAAGTATCAATTTCTCTTGATCTTGAATCATCTAATCCATCAACCTCTAAGGCTAAGGTTTCAATCCTCATTTCTCCACTCACCCAATCTACTACCTTCATATAAAACACAATCATTAAACAGCTCCACCAAGATCCTATGAAGATGTCCCTTTATGAGCTTATCCAAACTTCCTCACAGCACCGACAAGTAATGATTGAGGCTCTTCATTCCATCTAATTACCATGATATGATCCTCAGCCATTCAAAAATCTAATCAACACCCTTAAAATGTTCACCACTACTATTAGGATTTATAAGGAATACATAATAAATTGATTATATATCCACAAAATAAATGCCAAATATTATATATTACAGTATGCATATTACAGAATGTAATAACATGAAATGAAATCAAATAGTAGACAAGTAAAGAGATGGTAACACCATATTTTAGTGGGGAAACCAAAAGGAAAAAAACCCCACCGAATAAAGCATTGTATGTATTAAGAATTCACAATATTTTTAACCCAACACATACATTGCGCTCATTAGTCTTTCACACAATGATTGCAGAGCTATGTCTCACACTCATTCAATACAATGATCATAAATTGATAATTTTTCATTTCGATATCTCTTTCTAGATATCAATTTGGTACTAATCTATACATTACTCATAGCCAATCCTGAGAGGGATCGCCCTAATCAATATAGGGTGGGTGAATCATTTGATTCACTTCACTCTTAAATGTGGAAGATATTCATAATAAATTTTAACGAACAAACTTTTTAAAATAATATTGGGACATACTGTAGTGGTAAATATCCCACTTGACATTATCATGCTAACACTCCCCCTTAATGTTAAGTGGGAAGAAAGTGGGAAGAAACAGAACAAGGCATGCCAAATTTACCTTTTTCTAGAAAATGATTTACAGATCCAAGAATCAACAGAAGTGATTCTAGCTAGAATGTAAATAAGGGAAATCATATAGATATTACCATATAGAGATTCTTAAGACCAATGCTTTATATATGAAGACTTATATCAGATATTGTAGCCTTTTATAAACTAAGGTATACCCATAACTAATGCTTCGTTAGGATTTACAAGTAACTTCACATAGTGTGACACATTTACTTATTACATAATAGAGGAAGTTTTGGAAGTTGATTAACTAAATTTAACTAAAATGGGGGAAATATAATAACAATAGTTAATCTAATATAGGAGGACTAAAATGATGTAGAATGCACAAAAATAGTATGAAATAATTTCAAATAATTGTATTAAATGAAATAAAACACTAAATGTGTAAGGAGGGTGAAGGAATGGACTCAGATAATTACAGAAGATTTTCGTTGAGTGTCGCACGTCTGATAGGAAAATACAGAATATGGAACGCCTACACAAAATTCCCAAAAATACCATATTTGGAGGATCTAAGCAGACAGGAGTGCCCAAGAAGGTACTAGGGCACTCTGGTATGTAAAATAGGTTCATTGGTCCCTGTAAAAGCTCATAATCTGGTTTTTACAAGGTCACAGGGTAATTTGTAAATCTCACGATCTTTCACACTAGATCTTTTGGACTACATAGAATGCATTGAATAATGGAGGATGAAATGATGACCTGTAAGAGACAAAGAAGTATCAAAACCCTTAAAAATAAAAGATGTAAAATGAATGGGTTGGACTAATCTCAGCTGCCACAACAGTGGGCTTGCTAATCTGAGCATTGCACTACATTTTAGACCTGAATGTAGTTCTAGTGTGTGTGTGTGTGTGTGTGTGTGTGTGTGTGTGTGTGTGTGTGTGTGTGTGTGTGTGTGTGTGTGCGCGTGTTGTGCCCTAGGTGCTCTTGTGCCAGTTGCACTTTGTGAAGTAGCAAGCAATAACTAAATGTAGAAAATGTAATATAATGTGTACATAGAATAGAATAGAATCCCTCTCCTGTGTTGTGTGTGTTGATTCAAATATCCTAACTTTGATGCATGGAACTATGTGGATGTAAGTGATGCAATGGATGCAACTCTAGATGGAGTCATAGTATTAAGTGACGCTAGGACCCTCATTATGGTCTCATAACTTTATATTTATAGGGTTATCTTTCTCTAATTTCATAATTAACCCCAATATGGTCGGCTAGGAAAAAGATAAGGATAAAAAATGGCTATAAAGAACCCAAAAAGTGGTGGGAAGGTAGAAAAAGGATTGTGGTGTCCCGAGTGGGACCGAGGTGCACTAGTTAAGCCTGGGTGGCTCGATTTAGGTTAAAATGACGTGAAAGTGAAAAAATAGCTAGGTATAACATATCTAAAAGTGTGGGAATGATGTGTGTGAAATAA